>OZ025303.1:167542976-168142976 GCA_964019185.1 Maratus speculifer | reverse complement strand
GAATAATAACAATAAATTAAAAAAGTTCAATTAATAACTGTAAAACAAAACAATTTGCATAATTTTTAAAAAAGTAAATAAACAGTTTATTGATAATTAAACCACATCTGGATCACCATATCAAGCAAAATAATGACACTTTGGCGCCAATTAAGTATCCTGATGCATATATGACACTGGCATCAGAAGAAATTTCGTGCCAATATAGTGCTTATATGACATCACCCGTCGCTTCAAGCTATATACCAATAGCTTGCAGGTAATTTTATTATGTATTTTCTTCGCAGCTGCTATAAATGACATTATAAATGCTGCAATTTAAAAGTTCGATACATGTACGTTATATCATTCCATTGTTGCCAAACGTAAAAGTTGGCGCCAAATGAAATATTCAAACTAATTATCATAGTTAGTGCGAAAGTAATCATTTTCAAAATATAGCATTTCAAAATTACATAGTTTCAAGTAGTATATTATTATACAAAAAATATATAAAATAAAAGTACAAACAAATATTTATGATAAAATATTTTTTCAATATCTCCATCTGAACTGCAGGCATGAAATTGTAACTGTCTCTTAGCACTGCAGTAAACATCATCATTTTTGTATCAGGGGAAAATGTAAGTTACAACTCAGAAAATAAATATTTTTGATTCCAGAAATGGTAAATTTAACAGTTTTGCATGCTTACAGTTATATAATAATCAAAGAGAAAGTGTTTTCAATAAATAGCAGATTACAATGTTTGAAATAAAAGTTACTTACATGTTTGAATTGAAATAAATAGCGATTAAGAATCTATTTCAATTCAAATTGATTAATTTCTAATTCATTTATAAATTCCTTTTTGCTCTCAAACACATCAAATTGCTAAATTCTCTTACTTAGAAACTGCATAATGTGCCGTGTTAGCCAACTTTTATTATAAATGAAGAAAATATTGCAAATAAGGCTGTCAAAGTTGGCATTTTGAGCCGAATTTACCAAAGCGAGATATCAGGAAATGAAAAAAAGGATCCTACTGAGAAAATAATCGCTTATAAATAAAATTCTAATTAATTGAGCGAAAAATTAAATCACATGGCCTCTTATACATCTCTTCAAAAATCACCTCAAAAAGTTTCATGATTTTAATTTTAGAAATGAGTCTGAAAATGTCTTAGAAATTTTTGAGCTCTTCAGGATGGAAAAATATTTTTTCAAACACACCCTTAATATACATTTGGGCACGATTCTGGTTTAGCAGAAAAGTATCAAAATGAATCCAAAGAATTATGTTCCAAATTAAGCCAATTTTCTGTAAACTGGATTACGGGAGACGTCGCATCGGATCAATTTAACCATCTATTTTAATGTTCACTATATGCCAAACCATGCCAGTCAACTTACGCCAATCGTCGGTAGAATTGATTATTTAATTTTACCACCTTAATTAATACATATGTTATGAACTATAACTATATTTTCAAATTTTTTGATTTTATATTCGATTGTTACAGCTAGATGTAAAGACGTACAACTAGACATTTCCCGATATAAATATATGCCTCATTGTAATTGTATTTTTGTTTGACTTGCGGAATAATAGCATCATAATAATCAATGTTAGCAATATTTCTGACATAATAAACAGTCTATTCAATTCTCATTTTTTGTTACCAGCATATTTTTTCATTATTCTTTGTATAGGTTGCTACAAAAATTGTAACAAAAAGTAATATTTTTTTGTTAGCTAGGTCTATGTAATAAATTACCAAATGGTGTTTACATATTTGTCAATCCTATTGTATTCAGTTCATTTGAAATATAAATCTTTCTCTCATTCCATTTAGAATACATACATGTAAAATAGCTATATTACATACATTTAAAATATACACCTTTCACACATTTCATTAAAAATACAAAATAATAAGGGAAAAGTTCCATGTCCTCTTTTGATTGGCGAAGAAATCCAAATGGCCATCTTAATATCTTCAAATTTTTCAAGGTATCAGAAAAACTTCTTTATTTTAATATTTTTTATAAACATACATTTTTATATTATAAACGTTATATTTCTTATCTATGAATAAATAAATAAAAGTAGATAAACAATTTATAGTAAATTAACAAAAATATTCAGGTTACCTCGACAGATGAAATAACGCCATTTTGGCGATAATTAGATATCCTGATGCATATATCCCATAAATATCCATGTGAATAATTGTATATATATTGTATATTTATTTAAATAAAATTAAAGTTTTTTCCCTTTGTTCATATTTTCCCCCTATTAAAATAGATCCCCCAATTATTTAATCAACAACAGCATAAAATATCATTTGCGCAGCTGAAAAACATTAAGAAATAACGATCTTTGCGGGGGGAAAAATCTCAATTTGTTAAAAAAAAAAAAAAAAAAAAAAAAAAAAAAAAAAAAAAAAAATGTATCGTTATATTATGAATACATCACCAACCTATTCAATGATGTAAGTAATTTCTAATTTTAAATTTGCCTTCTTTCCAAGATTTGTAACAAAATGAACCCTTTTTTTTTTTTTCATGAACCTTTAGACGAAATTTGCCGGGTTTTTTTTTCGCGATTTATTTCAAAATTAGCCATTTTTTTGCGTATCTTTTGACGAAAATCGCTGTTTCTTCCCAATCTTTGATGAAATTTAGTTTTGTCGAATTTTTCTAAAAAAAATAGTCGTTTTATCGCGATATTTTGAGGAAATCTGCCATTTTTTCAAAATTTTTTGAGGAAATTAGGCATTTTTTTTCTCGAATCCTTTGACAAAATTTGCTGAAAAACAGTCTTTATTTCGCATTTTTTTTACGAAAGTCGCCATTTTTTTTGCGATTTCTAAATGAAATTACGCATCCCACGGGACACGTAAGAGCTATTTTTCTGCGTCCCGTCGCCAATTTTTTGCGTATTTTACGCACTGTAGCGCATCAGCGGCATCCCTGAACTTATTATAAACCTACAAAATTAGTTAAAGTAAAAAAATGCATTCTATATTGATATATCTAACTCTTAAACAAACAATATTTATCGTCAAATTAACAAATTACTATTTCTATAAAACGCAGTTGTAAAAATTGTTAAAATTAAACTTTAATCGTATATGTAAGCAGTAAAAAATAATAAAGATTATGTTATTATGATAAAGTTGTCAATTAAGGTTCTTATACTAGTATTCCAAAATGATAAAAAGCAAAATTTATTAAACTTTGACTCAATCATAGATTTTTTTTTCCCCCATGAAATCTAAATCCGGCATCATTTTCACCATATCAAAAGTTACAAATGTACATTTTATATCTGTATTCACATTTTAAAAAAAAATTGGCATTTTAATTTGATAATTTTGATTCAAAACTTGAAGTCTCAATGCTATTAGCTGAAATAGATATTAAATGTTGATATTCTTTTACGTGTAAATCAAATTTTGTAAATGAAGTCAAAATTCACCGTGTTTTATAACAGAAGATATTTAAATTTCTATTTTTTCCCTTTTAATGAGAAAATGGCAATTTAAAGATACAACACTCAATTTTTCCCCTTTTTTCCTTTGCTTTAAATAGAAATGAAGTACTACTGTTGCCAGGATTAGAAAAGTGGCATTAAAAGCTACAAAAAATTATTTCAAAAACAAATTAAGATACAGCTTTCAAACAAAATTCATTAAAAAGTACATATTTTTTTATACACGATGGTGTAAAAATTGAAAATATGCGACATTAAGAAGTTTTAAAACTTTTAGTAGCAAAAATTGCAATACTGAAATTCATTTAAAATTTGAAAGTATTGCCATGCGCAAAATAACGTATGCGTTACACACAGATGCGTTTGGCCTTTATAATATAGATAAGTAGATGCGCCTTATTTGCATTCAGACCTGCCTTAGATTATTCTCATCTAAATTTTCTAATCTATATGTGTACTAGATTTTCTTAGCCACTGCAAGACAGAGCAATTTCTTTTAATAGTATAAACTAAATTGGCTTCTGTTTTGAATTTTCATTTCTCATAATAAAGCCTTTATTGTCCTACATATCTTTAATTTTAAATAGATATTTTTGACTTAATTAAGAAGTCAAAGTGAAAATATTATGCATTTTTTTTTCTTTTTTTCTGCCAATGTGTGCTTCCTATTACCTCATTAACAATATTTGTTATGACTGTAGTTCTCGCATGTATTACTATTTCATTGTGTTTTATTATACTAAGCACATTCATTTAGCTTAAAACTAAAAAACATAATTCATATTTTTTTAGCTAATGCTAATCCTTTGGAGAGGTTATTTTCTAATACCTCATTTAAATAAAAAAAAAAATTTCCAGATAATTTTAATGAAATTACTTTCACTTTCAAAACCAGTTCTGAAAATGAAAGTTTCATTCTACAAAATACCTGAAACCAAAATCGAAAAAGTATGAAAGGAGCAATGTATTGGTGAACCTCAGCTATCCATTGCAAAAAATTATTTAAAAATATCAAAATGCAATTTAAATAAACAGAAAATAACTTCTTCGTAGCATTAGCTCGAGACTGTATTTGGCTGCAAGAACACTCTTAAGTCAATAATCTTCAAACTTTTGGGTGCAGCTTATAAGGTGATTCAAAAATAAAAAAAAATATTGCCCAATTAAACTGATGGCATTGAGCTCACTGGCTATGCATACTAATTGTATATTATATCCTTATATTTTCAAGGGATAATGCCATTCGAAAAAGAAATTAAGAGGGGAAATAGCTTCCCCCATTTCCCCTTTTTATACTTAATCATTGAACCTTTTAAACTAATCAGGAATATGCTTTATCATATAAAAAAAGCCTATATCTAAAATTAAAAGCAAATTGGATAATTCTTCATAAAAACCCATTTATATAATTTAAGAGGAGTTATCCCTCTCCTTTATACCTAACCATTAAACTTCAAAAACTATTCAGAGATTTGCCTTATTAGGAAGAACTTGCATCTAAAATTTAAAGCAAATTGAATAATTCCGCATAAAAACCCATTTATCAAATTTAAGGGGGGGTAATCACTATACCCCCTTTATACTAAAAAAATCCACAGCTAATTAGGGAAGCATCTTATCACTATGAACCTGTGTATAAAAAATTAAAGCAAATCGTTTAATTCTGCAAGAAAAACCATTTACCTAAATCAAGAAGAGTAGTCCCACTGAGCCCCCATTTATACTTATCCAATGAATTTCTAAAAGAAATCAGGGAAGAGTCTTATCAAAATGAACTTATATCCAAAATTTAAAGCAAATCAGTAAATTCTGCATGAAAAAAACCATTAATCTAAATTAAGGGGGGAAGTCACCTCCCATTTTCCTCTCATCCTTCTGTTTCTATATTTACATCTAATTTAATTGCAATAGAGTGAGCCATGGTACACATATCTCAATATCATAACACATCCTTCATCATATATACAGACTTTAATAGTTCTATTGATGCACTTAAATCTTTTAAAAGACTTATGTCACTGTCATCCTGGATTTTTATATTAAATTGATTAGACGTGGTTATAATATTTTATTTTGCTGGGTACCTGGACACATGGGTATTCCTGGTAATGAAAAAGCAGATGAGGCAGCAGATTTTGCTCTTAATCCATTACACCATAAAGTACCATTCTCAGACACTAAACTAATTATAAAACACTTTATTCATAAAAACTGGCAAGAAAGTTGGAATTTAGAAATCAATAATAAACTACATCATATCAAACCAACTATCATGACCTGGCCTCCAAACTATCCAAGAAAAACAGATGTTCTTCTGACTCGTCTGAGAATTGGACACTCTAGGATGACTCATAAACATCTTTTATTATGGGAGGATGCACCCATGTGTCCACACTGTCATTTTGATTATCTTAACCATTCATCATATTCTGATGGACTGTCCGGGCCTCCGGCACTTGTATCGTTTTTATTTTAATTCATCATCACCACTTTTGACAAACCTTATAGGGCACTCTTTGCTTTTTTAAAACATGCAGGCTTTTATTTCATGATTTAGGATTTCACTATTCTTTGACATTCTGTATGGAAGCCCCATCCAAATGCTTTTCTTGAAATTAGCACTTTTATATTTTACTTGTCTTTAATTTTATAAAATTGTTCTTTACTTAAAATTGTTCTTACACTTTTACGACTATATCTGGATGGAGTATCCCATTCAGATAGCTTTTCTATTTATCTTGCTTTTAAAAATTAGTTTAATTCCATGTTTTTATATATTTTGTCTTAGTTTGGCACACCATGCCCATAAAGGGATTTTGTGCCATTAAATCCTATACAACCAACAACCAGCCCATTTTCCTCTCTTAGACATCCAATGAACTCATAAAACTAATCATGAAGGTGCCCTCATCAGAATGATCCTATGTCTAAAATTTGAATGAAATCTGATTAATTTGCATGAAAATCAAATTTATCTAAATTAAAACAAGGGATTAGCCCCCAGTTCCCCCTCTTTATACTTATACAATGAACTCCCAAAACTAATCATGGCAGTGCTTTAATCAGAATGATCCTATGTCTAAAGTTTGAATGAAATCTGATAACCTGCATGAAAAACCCATTTTTCGAAATTAAGGTGGGGAATTAGCCGCTTCCCTGCTCTTTATACTTATCCAATGAACACCTAATACTGATTAAGGAGGCTCATCATACTGATCATAGGATCAAAATGATCCTATATCTAAATTTTGAACAAAAGCTGATAATTTTGCATGAAAAACCTATTTATATAAATTAAGGGGAGGGGCACTAGCACCCGTTCCCCCCTCTAATACTTATCAAATGAATTCTCAAAACTAATCAGGGAAGTGCCTTATCAGAATATACCTATATCCAAAATTTCAAGTGAACCAGATATTTTTATCATGAGTTATCGCGTTACGCATGGACATTATGTACATACAGAATGGGCGTGCACATTAAGCTCTCAAGCTTTGATAGCCTGTGAGCTAACATAAATTTGCAATTACCGTTTAGTAACCTGAAATTCTTGTTGCTAATGTTTTTATATTTTATTAGTGCAGTCATATTATATAATTGTATTACTTGGTAATTTTATCACAATTTAAGGAGTTTTTTGGTGAGGGAGAAATATGTAATGAACATAGGGAAAAATGTGCACATATACAAAAACTTAAATACTGTTTACTTAAGCAAATGATTGAGAATGGTAAAAAGAAAATGTAAATAAAAATATTTAACTACACTTTTCACAAAAGTTAGATCAACCATTATTTTTTTTCAGAAATCTAAAAAAAAATATATATTGCTATTTTTTATATTTTAAAGTATGGCGTTTATGTAGCTTATTAGTTTATTAGTGTATAATTAGTAAAGTTAGTAATAAAAAAATATATATTTCTTTTTTTATAAAGCTATCACCAATTTTTTTTTTCTAACATGTCAAAGATGTTTAAAAATTTTTAATGCATTAAATTTGTACATTATATACTTTTTTAGAATAAAATATCTGAACTCCAGCTAAATAATGTATCCTTAACTTCAAAAGTTTTTACACTCCAAGAAGAATTAAAAGAAGTCTCTTTAAGAGAAAAATCATTGATAAAGAGGCTTGAAGAAACTGAAGTAGAATGTCAAAATGCTGAAGCACTTGCATCTTCTGAAAGAGTGTTCAGAAAGAGAATTGAGGATCTACTGATTGAATTAAATCAGAAGAATGGAAGAATTAATTCTTTAGAATCTGAAATAGCTTTATTAATAGAAAATCATGAGGTAAGACTTTTACAATCCTTATTAAATCTGTTAAATTTTTACTACATGGAGTATCATATTTAATGTAAAGTCATACACAAACTAGGTTGTACCGACCCAAACCCAAAAGTTTCATTTTAAGGTGATCAGCAAGCCAGCCTGAATTCAACAAACAAAATTTCATTGACCAAAACCTGATGAAATTATTTTTCTTTATCCACAACTTGTTTCGAACCTGAAATACTCTAGCCCAAACCTAAAATGAGAATAAATTAATTCATGTTTTAATGCAATTATTAAAAGCAATCTACAGTTATATCTTTAATACCAGTTTTATCTTATGTATAGAAAACTATTCATATCTGTATTTCTTTAATAGTCAAATATAATAAAACTTTTTTTTTTTCCTCCAAGTCAGGATGATTCTAATTTTTTTTTTTTTTTTTTTTCTGTAGCTTGTGTGCTAGGATTGCAAAATTATGCTTTTTAATATTTTTTTAAGCTTATCGAATAATGTACATTTAAATTTGCTCCATATTACAATTTCTTCTTTTTTTCTATCAACTCTTACTTTTGATAATTTCAAGAATTTTTCAGCTTGCTTCAAAATTTCACCTTTTGTCAAAGAGTTACATGCTTGCACATTAAATCTAAAAATGGTTTGTTTCCGATCAGCATCTCAAAATTCTTGGGAGAATTATAAAATAACTACTCATTCATAATCTCTTGGCTCATCAGAACTTGACATTATTATAGACTATTCTATCTACATTATATATTTTATTAATTTACTATATCTATATCTTGAGTTTTAATATTTTGTTTGATTATCTTCCTTTATATACAAACATTTATTTTTGGTGGATGTACATTGCAATTCAGTTGATTTTTCATTCATAATATAAGACTGCAAAGTTAAACAATCAATGTTTATAAAATAATGTAATACAAAATGAGTAGAAAAATAATGAATAAATCAATTAAGAACCTCTTTTTAAACAAATTTGTTGCTAAAAACATTATGGGGACATTCAACATACAATTCATTCAACGTTACATAGTTTAGTGTGGTATGAAAAAAGGTAACAGCATGATAAAATCAGTTTAACTATTGTCGATCAAAATCCCTCTACCTCTTTTTTCCCCTTAAGATAAATCTTAAAAATGATATTCCCTGAGAGGGAGGAACTCCTGCTTCTAGAATCAACTCCTCAATTTATCACTGGATGCATTCCAATATTTGGTCTTTTGAATTGAAAATATTTTTATTATTGAGAAATGATGAGATAAATTATTCACAGTCATTAACACTGTTATTTTCTGATTTTGACACATTATGTATAGATATATGACAATTGCCAAAAAAATATGTAACAATTTCATTTGATATGTTAAATTATCACACATTTTAATTATATAATTTAGCTATGAAGATGCATTAGAGTAGAGTTCTGCTAATCTGCAAATGCCTGTAATGAAAACAAAGTATTTTACTGCTTAAAAAATAATTTGTTAATGGCAACAATTTGTTAGTTTTTCATCTAGCTTTAATCTAATATATGAATTGTACTTCAAATAAATTTAATTTTTACAATTTAAAATGATAATGCACATAAAATATTTTATTTGCAAATATGATTGTGTAGTAAATTACCCCCCCCCCTTTCCAAAAAATAATAATAATAATAATATTTTTAATTAAAGACTATTATTTAGGTAATATATTTAATCTCTCATCTAGAAATAACTGCATACTATAGAATTGAAGAGCTTGCAGAAAAACTGAGCGACTAATTCCCTAAATCAATAATAAGTATAGATATTAATTTTTTTTTTTTTTTTTTTTTTTTTTTTACAAAATTGTGTGGTTTAACAGCTAGTTATGACTATTTATGGAAGATTAAAAGAGATATGGTACAAAACAAAAGCTATGTATTTTAATGCAGACAACTATTGATGATATATTTAAAATATATATAAATCAATAAATTATTTTTTATCAATTTTTTATTTAATTCATATGTTTAAGTCTGTAATTTACTTAAGTATTAACAATCTAAATTTTTTAAAAATATTAATTTTTTTAAAAAAAGCACATTTAAAGATATACATGATTAGATACACATGATTTAGAATCAGCAAAAACAAAAAGTCACAAATTTGGAACCAATCTGTGTGAATTAGTGTTCTTCTACTGTACTTTCAAAAGAATAAAATCACTTATACATAATTAACAAATATGAAATAATACCAGGTACCAACTTATTAGTCCATGCATAAGAATAATTGTGTTATACATTAGACTCCCTATTAACCAGAATGGTTGAGAAATGGCTCATCTCAGATAATCAAAATTTGTAAAAATTTTGATGAAAATTTTGGAAAAAGCATAGAAAATGTCAAATTACTATGCAACAGGACATTAATAATTTGATTACTACTAAAGAAAGAGATGAAAATAAATTTTAATGTTGTTTAGATTTACAATTAGTATATATAAAATCAAAATGTAATTTACCTCTTTTTGTGAAGAAGGAAATGATTGAAGTCTATTTTCATTTTTCATTTACTCTTATATGAATTTTACTAAGCAAACTTCCCAACATCAATTTTTCAGCATTTATGCTTTCATCTTCTTGATTTAAGTAATTAAGTAATGTCTCAGTGTGCACTATGTGTCACCAAGACTTAATTTTTGTTCAATTATAAGATGTTCTTAATCACTCTTCTTTCTTCTGAACTATGAGTGAGATGAGATAAAATATCATTGCCATTTAAAACTTTGTAACATTATAATTTTAAATCTTCGTTAATCCATTCTTGCATTGCTTTTTCATCCACTTTTTCAGAAAAATTGTAACTTTCTCAAATCTTCAAAAAAAATTTGTCTGCAAATCAGGACTATCGTTGTCTTCTACAGTAATTTCATTTTCTTCATTCTTTTTAATTACCCTCCATGATTTCTACGAATTTTTATATAGTCTCAACCTCTCAATATAATACATTACATACAAATCTGCAAATTATTTATGGTTACTAATTATATAATAGTCTAATTATATTATGAATTTTTCTAAATCTATTACCATATTTTTATGTGTATAAGCTGGGGATTTTTGGTCCTATTTTTTGCTTCAAAATGGGGAAGGGAAGGAGGAAAGTCAGCTTAAATTTAAAAATATTTACAAATGTCTATAACTACATTAAAGCTTCATTCTTTTAAAATGATGTTATCCATCTTCATTTATTATACAGTATATTATTATAGTTTTCAAGCAGCTCATTAAAATCAGTTTCTTTAATTGGCACATCACTATTAATATTGACAGTGCCTAATCATCTCTATAGCTGTCTTCTTGAATAATGGCAGCATTTCTAGTTTTATCCATCGAATTAATGGTGAAACATTTTTTTTTTTTTTGAAAGATAAAGCAATCATTTATTGTGGTAATTTTAGCCAAAAAATTGATTTTTATGAAGGAGCAAATCATAACAGAATGAGCAGGATCCATTTAAACAGATTTATAAGTGTGTCTGGGACAAAATAGGAAAGATCTAATAATTTTGGAAACTGCATTTTTTTTTCTATTATCTCTAAACCCTCCCCCCCCCCCCCAAAAAAAAAAAAAAGTTTTTTGTTTGTTGAATTTTTCTCTCTCATAATTTAATATTCGCTTTTATACAAAAATTTCTGATTTTGGACAATTTTCCCTGAAGTCATATACTCGTCTGATATACAAATCTATTTATACAGCAAAATATACAGTATATATGCTGTATTATTTTCATCATATTTTATACTTGATGATCCAAGCACTTTTCTTTTAATATTTGTCTAATGTTGTGATTAGAATAGGCATTCATAGTGATATGTCTGAAAATTAAGAAAATTTTGATAATTTATCCAGTCTTTTTTGACTGTATGTCAAAATATAAAGTGTAACCTCGAAAATCCGGTATCATTGTGACTGAGAATTAAGTTTGATTTTTGAAAATTCTGAATTTCTGAAAGAAAATCAAAAATACTTCAAATATTCTTAATAGTACCTTCAGTAAAAATTTAATTCATTATCAAGTAATAATTATGTGATAAAAAAACTAAATATTAAAAAAAAAATTACTATAAAATCTTCTATGTTACCAAAAAAAAAAAAAAAAAAAAAAAACCACTAATAGTGAAAAAATTCCCCTCATAGGTGCTTTTTCTTTTTAACTGTGTTTGAACCTTCACTTTTTGTGTAAAATCGCAGTACTTTTAGCCAGGGAGTCGAAGTCAGGCCCATTTTTGAGAAAAAGAGTCGCAGTCGTTAAAAAAACAACCCGACTCCGGCTATTTTTCTTAGATAGTTTGAAAAGAAATTAAACCAATAAAATGTAATTTTAAATCCATGAGAGGAATTATTATTGTTATTTTTGCATTATATCGGACTACCCAAGTTAAAGATTCTCAATATACTGCCCAGCTTACGCAGATGAAAACTGTTTTTAATTAAAAGGTCTAGTAGATCCCAGATTATTTGCGAACTAGTAAAATTTTCATCTTCAATTTTATTTTCTTCTATCTTTACAAGAATAAAGTATTGAATACTTGAAAATTTTCGATTTCCGGCGTTCGATGGATTTATACGTTTTTAGGAGATCCTGAACTGAACACGATTTGATAGTTTTTCGAAAATGTCTGTCAGTGTCTGTCACTTCGTGAGTGTGCGACAAAAATTTTGGAGCACTCTCAAGAACTAATGGATGGAATTTCACAAAACTTTAGATTTTGTTAGATATTAATAGAAACTGGATTTGATTAATTTTTGGTGTATATCACTCAACAGGTGGCATTGCTATGCTGCATTATTCACAATTTCTACAGTAGCTATATCTTAAAAATTAATGCACGGATTTTTATAAAACTTTAGATTTAAGTAGTCCTTGATATAATTAGATGCTGTAAATGTTTTGGAGTAAATCGCTCAATAGGTGGCGCTGCTATACTGCATTGTTCATGATATTGCAACAGTGCTATCTCAAAAACAAATGCTCAAATTTTCATCAAACTTTATATTTAATTAGTTTGTAATCTAGATTAGTATAGTTTAGTATTTGATGTAAATTGTCCTACAGGTGCTGTTATGCTGAATTTTTTTACGATTTTGAAATAGCTGTGGCTCGATCACTAATGCATGGATTTTCATTAAACTTTAGATTCAGTTAGTATCTGATAGAAATTAATCCTGATTCATTTTTAATGTACATCACCCAACATGTAGCGCTATTATGCAGAATTTTAAAATTTCAGCAATAGCCCTATCTCAGAAATTAATGTATTGATTTTCATCAAACTTCAAATTCAGTTAGAAGTTGATATAACTTGTTGACTAGATTTTGGTGTAAATCACTTAAGAGGTGGCGCTGCTATGCTGCATTTTTCAGCTAGTATTAACATGTGTGATATAGAAGAAAGTTCTAAGATTAACATATGACAAATTATTTTTTTCCTTTCCATTGAAATTTTTCTGCTCTGGAGAGCACTAGTTAACATGAAAATTGTGCAGATTTCCCCTTTTCGAGGCCACGGATCCGAAATAGTAAAATATCCGTTTTGTTATCTCTTTTAGATTTCAGTAATTTCATTTTTAAATTAATACCGAAATAATGACTTTTTGCCTTATTTTTCTTTCGTTCCCTCATAACTTTAACCAACATCAACATTAGTATATTAGCCAGCCAGGAGTCGGAGTCGTTAAAATTTCCGGAGTCGGAGTCGAAAACGTTAAAAATTCCAGAAAAAATTCAAATTTTTCCTTTCCATTGAAATTTTTCTGCTCTGGAGAGCACTAGTTAACATGAAAATTGTGCAGATTTCCCCTTTTCGAGGCCACGGATCCGAAATAGTAAAATATCCGTTTTGTTATCTCTTTTAGATTTCAGTAATTTCATTTTTAAATTAATACCGAAATAATGACTTTTTGCCTTATTTTTCTTTCGTTCCCTCATAACTTTAACCAACATCAACATTAGTATATTAGCCAGCCAGGAGTCGGAGTCGTTAAAATTTCCGGAGTCGGAGTCGAAAACGTTAAAAATTCCAGCGTCGGAGTTGGAGTCAGCCATTTTTCCCACTGACTCCGCAGCCCTGCTTTTAGCTTCTGTTCTTCAATGTTATAAACTGACAATGATTTGATTCCATACTCAGCAAACATTTTCACAAAGCATGTTAAGCTTTATTGAGTCCTTTTTCTGTGATAGACAAATTTAAGTTATTTATCTTAGAAGTAATGCTCCCTGATTTGGAGAAAGACTTCATACTAGCTCTGATAAATAAATAAATTAATAAAAATTTCCAAGACTTCAGAGAAGAAAAATATGTACAGTCATCTTATTTTTATTTCTATCGTAAGTTAGAAGTGTAAAAAAGAAAAAAAAAATGAGGAAAATGATGACTTTGTTTCTGGATTTTTGAAGTCATACTGTGTAAGAAAATGTATATAATATGCTTTACATATTATATATATTTTCTTTTTGAATAATTTTAACAATTCTTTTTTTTCTAGATGAAAGTCCAGGATCTAGAAAAGTCTCTAAATTCAGTTAATGCAAAAATTTTTGCTCTTCAAGATAAGTTAGATGAATCTTCTGAAAATGAACTGACATTGCAAGAGGAATTAAAGAAATTGCAGTTGGAAAACAGTGAGACTGCAAATTTATTTAAAGTTGTAAATTCTGAAAAAGTATCGATGGAATCTTACATTAAAGAATTGATATCACAATTGACAGCCCTTCAGATTAATAATAAATTAAAAGAAGAGAAAATAACTCTACTGATAAATGAGGCTGCAGACTTGAAGGAAAATTATGATGTAAGGCTTAAATTTGCATTATTATTCATTTAGAAATTTATTTTAATGCTTTAAAGTGGACATTATATTTTATACATAATAATAGTATTTGCACACATGCAATTGTTGCCATTTGTATGAATTACTGGTCAAATGAATCAACCAGTTTTATTAATCAAATAATTGAAAATAAAACCAGAACAGCTTTGTGCTATGTATCAAACAAAGAAACTTCACATTGATTTGATTCTACTGTGCACTGTCTATCACATACTAAGTTATTTTTTAAATACAAAAAGGCTTAAATCAATCCTTTTTTTTTTTTTTTTACCAAGTTTAATTATTAAAAAAAAAAAAAAAAAAAAAAAAATGGTAAGTTTTCATTTTTGGGAATATTTATTTAAACTTTTGTAAGTTTTAAATGTTGTGATGTACTATTAATTTATCGTATGTTTTAGTTTCTTTAATTTTTAGCTTTTAAGAGAATGTGAAAATTTGAATAGAAATGTGCAATTCTTTTGTTTCAACCATATTCTATTTTTGTTACTTTTTTTAAGGGGGGAGGGGTATTCATCAGAAAACCCTGCTCATTTCACTCTTTTGCCTGTCTGTCACAGAGCTTGATCTCAAAAGCTATGTATGTTGAAATCTTTCAAACTTATACGTGAATGCATTTTTCAGAATTTCTGCAATAGCTATATCTCTAGAATGAATGGATAAATTTTTATAAAACTTCAGATTCAGTTAGTATTTGATATAATTTGGTGCTGATTACTTTTTGATGTAAATTGTCCAACAAGTGGTGCTGCTATGCTGCATCATTCACAATTATCACTATATCTCTATCACAAGATATGTGTAAATTTTCATCAAATTTTATGTTTAGTTAATCTTTGTTGTAGATTGATGCTGTTTATTTTTTGGTTGAAATCGCTCAACAGGTGGTTCTTCTGTGCAGAATTTTTTTATGATTCTCGCAATAGCTCTATCTCAAAAACTAATGAATGGATTTTATCAAACTTCATATTTAATTAAATGTTGACATAAGTTGATGCTGATTAGGTTTTGCTGTAAATTGTCTTACTGGTAGCATTGCTATGCTGCATTTTTCAGAATTTACCCAATTTTAGTGATTTTCCTATTTCAAAAACTAGTGCATGGAATTTCATACCTTTTTAGAATCTTCTTGATGAGCATAGATTAGCATTTAATTTTGGCACCGTTTTTGCAGTATGAGATAGAAAAAAGTTTTGGGATTGCCATTCCTACATCCAACTAGTTTTAAATAACATTTCTTTTATATTTAATTAACTGAACTTCCTTCTAGTAATAATAATTGATATATTTACAACTCTTTCTTTTCAGAAGGAAAACACTAAAATAAATGTTAATATTGAGGATATCAAAATGAACTTGCTCTCAGTGCTAGATTCAATGGGTAATATTGCTGCTCAAAGTGAAACTTTGCAAAATGAAATATATTGCATAAAAGAAGAATGTCAAGAAACACAATTGAAGATGACTTGTGATCAGAAAGCTCGTTTAGAATTTCTCTATGACCTTTTAAATCAGTTGAATACAATTGAAAATCGTGTAGAAGTTTTGGTTTTGAATTATGAAGTAAGATTTGAGAATTTTATTGTTTAATAATAATGAATATATATTTTTTTTAACTTTAGAATAATGTATTTTTCTGTATATATATAATAAGGGATAAGACGAACAGTGATTTGGCCAAATACTGAATATTCGGCCAAATTTTAGGCTCAATACAAACTTTTTTTTTCCAGTCAAGGAAATAGCTTTTGATTTTATATGTATGTATGAGAGGATAAAGTTTGACCCTTTTTTAAAACTTAAAATTTAAAGTTCAACTAATATTTTTTAACTTTAATTCTGATGATGAAAACATTTTAACCCAGTTCATTTTGTTTTTCAGCCCAACATTTATCACTTCCATACTTTAAAATTGTTTGGTCTTTAAGAATAAAAATGTTGAAGTTTGGACAATTCTTCATTTGTAATTAAGGCTTAGTATATCACAGAACCCAGAAATTGTGTGGGTCTTGACCACATATTAATCAAACGCTAATAACTGTGTCCTCTATTAAAAAATATTACAAGCCCTAACATATTAACAAGAACATGCATAAAAAAAGGAGAGTTTTCCACATTTGAGAAGCCTGCAAAACCTATAGCCATGTAATTTCTGAATTTGATGTAAATGGATTGTGGGACTTCGAATCTGTGTATAAGATGGTGCAGAGTTATTCTCGGTCTATTTTATTTTATATACCAATTCTCGGTCTATTTTATTTTAGATCCACATTTTAAATCCTTGACAAAAGATAAATAAAGGGTCGCCCTTCCGCCCGTTTGGGGTTTATCTGCGCCTTGCCGTTGGGCATATTTTTTTTGTTTCTTCAAAAGAAACAAAAAAAATTTTAGGGAAGGGGGGTTGCACCCTCCCCCAATATACACCTTAAAATTTCGCTTATTTAATTCTCTACCATTTTTAACTTAAAAGTTTAAGCTACATGGCACCCCCAGAGCTGGGACCCCTCCCCCCCTGTCGATCACTCACCTAATTTTGCTTATTTCTTCACTTCATTTCAATCTTTAAAAGGCTATAACTTTGCTTCTATAGGAGTTACAGTGATGAGAAAAATTCTAGTATAGCTAACCATTTCTCGCCGTTCTTTTTGCTATTCCAGTTTCCCGGTTTCCCCTATAGGACCTTTTTTTTGGGGGGGGGGGGGCAGAGGGGTTTTTTCTCATTTCTTTATACAATATGTCTATTGAAAGCTTATGATTCATACATTACAAATCTAGCATAACAAATTTTCTCCCATCATTTCAGGTCACGTTACGGACCCATAATGTGTTAAAATTTTAATTTTTCAAACTTCTTCGAAAAAAAAAAAAAAAAAAAAAAAAAAAAAAAAAACCATTGATGCATATTATTGAAACTGGAGTTCGAACCCGCAATCGTTTGATTGCACACATAATCCCTAAGCTTATTGGCCACCTAGTACTCAGCAGGTCTATTATTTCTTTAGATTGTCGTCTTTAAATTCGTAATATCTTTTGAATGGAATGTCCGATTTGAATAATTCAAAAAGTAATCTACAGATATTGTAACAGGCATTAATACACAATGATTTATTTGGATAAGGATTAAGGTATCGATAGTATGGTCTAATTTTGGTTGGTGTATTTATCGTGTTTTAAAATGTAAGAAAGTAGTTATAGTGAGTTAACTACAATAGCTGGACAGATGGTATCGCGCGGTTTTTTTATAGAGATTAATATATTCTTTAATATTATAGAAACTTTTTTTATTCATTTAAAAGTATTTCCTGACGATTCAAAATTATATATCCTAACGATTCAAAAAATACACACGTAATTGTTCAAGGTTTCACTTCTATCGGCACTCTCAGAGTGCCACTATTTTTTTTTTTTCATGTTCGCCTTTCCTACCGCCCCTCCCCCTTCCTCACCAATCTTAACTTACAGGTTCATTCAAATTATGACTGCGATTTAAAAAAAGTCTAATCCTCGTTCTATTTTGTGATAAATCCATATTTTGAAACCCCAACAAAAGATACATTTGGGCCGGGGTCGTCCTTTTGTGTTTGGGATTTACCTTGCCCCCCTGGGTGGGGGGGGGTATATTTTTTGTTTCTTCCACACCATCTCATGTAACATATCGTTATAAAGCCTTTATCTCCTCATTTTTTTCTGTTACTATCCCTCTCTCCACCTAGTTACATGCTCTTGGCACTTTTTATAGTTTCAAAGAGTGCATGTTCCCCGCATGCCACCCCATGAATTCAACACTAAGTTAAACACTATATTTCTGTTTAGGAGCTCAGTTATTTGGGTTATTAGTTAATTATGGTTTTTTTTTTTTTTTTAATTCGTTCGTTCTAATCCCTCGTACCCCCCCCCCCTTCCTTCCTCACCAATCTTTACTAAATGGGCCGTTCAAAGTATGCATACAATTTTTAAAATGTCCAATTCTCGTTCTATTTTATTGTAAATCCTCATTTTGAAACTTCGACAAAAGATACATTTGGGCTATGGTCGTCCTTCCGTCAAGAGTGGGGTTTACCTGCCCCCTTGGGAATGGGGCATATTTTTTGTTCTTCCAAACTATCTCGTGTAACATTTGGTTGGCATTAGAAAAAAAAAGTTTTTTCGTCTATACTCCTTGTTCCCCATCCTAGTTACACGCTCTTTGCACTCTTTATCCTCAGTTTAATGCCAAGTTACTCAGTGTTGTTATTAGTTGAGTTATGTCTCTCAAATTTGTCAAAGTTTTTCTGTAAGTGACAACCATAAGTGACAATCATTTTAAAATTTAAAATTCTTATTATCCGACTCTAAAATCTGCAATAGCTTAATTCTATGCCTCCCTAAATGGTGATGGGGGGTGGGAGGCGGTAATTACGGTCCTGCTGATTGTCTAAGTTTTGGAACTAGTAATTTGGATCTCTGTGTGAACCTGAATATCGAAATATCGATTCCAGTATCGATTCTAGAACTGAGAAATCGATTCTTATTGTGATCGATGTTGTTTTATACGATATCAATTTTAATCGATTCTCAAAATTTCCAGAATCGCCCATCACTACACTAGCTCAGTAGAAAAGAGCAACAAAAAAATTTATCTAACAGCGATAAAAAAAAAAAAAATTACATGATAAAGAAAATTTTATAATTTTTACATGCTCTTGGGCACGTGGATTTAGAAATCTTGTAGTATGGGGACACTTTTTATGCAAGTTCTGTGGATGCAACTAAGGATGCATTTTACTATCATAAAAAAGGCAAGGTGTATTTTACTAATTTTAAAAAGATCAGTGTGCTACATTTTAAAAATATTGCTTAGAAGGAACACTAATAAAGCATCATTTACATTTTCTTCATTCTTGGTCAAGTGATTTATTTATTTATTAATCTTCCATGAAATTTATAATTTTAAAGATTATAGCAAAAATATAAGGAAATAAAATTACATATGTTAATCATTAAAACAGTATAAAAATATTGTTTCAAAAATTGTGTAGTCACTTCTAACATCAATAAGCATTTTGCATATTATGTGTTTATACAAATAGTAATAAGTACATTATTTTGATCACAACAATCTTAATAATCTTAAGAAAAGTGCTTATTTTTCTCTTTTACCATTGCTATTGAATATACAAAGGCTGTTTGCACATTTTTTAAACACATTTGTTTTTGTGTTTAAATATATATATATATATATATACTTGCAAAGAGAACTTATTTCACAAAGCTAGCATATTTTTGAAAGTATAAATTCTTGTTCACTTATTGAAATGTTTGCTTCCTAGTTGTTGGTCATTTAATTTTTAAAATAAACTTATTACAATTTCAGGAAGAAATTTCACATTTGAAAGAAGAATTCCATGCAATGAATTCATTGATTTCTACAAAAAATTCTGAATATGAAAATATTTTAGATGAGAAAACCACTTTATATGAAAAACTTAAAATGATTGAAGGAAAACTTCAAGAAAAAGAATCACACTTAGAAGATTTGATTTTATTTAAAAAAGAGCAAGTGGTTGTGACAGAAAGTCTCAATTCTATAAAAGAAAAATTAGAACAAGAAAATAAGAAATTCGTTGTAAGTATTCTCACTTATATCATTTTAATATTTAACATACTTTAACAGAATTTAGTTACAGGTGGAGTTTGATAAATACAGTCACCATGTTGCTGTAACAATTTTTTTCATCTTGCCACTATATTATTTAACCTGGTGTTATTTGACAAATCAAGTTTAAATGTCATTTTTCATCTCCTGCATTAAAAATGTTGTTCTTTTTCTGCTCTATCTAGCCAAGATTTGAAGTGATTGTTGAAACTTTCTGCTTTTCTCCACATTATAATTTCCTGAGTCTATTCTATTGAACGCTTTAATTTTTTATATAAAATACTTAATTTAATTTTGGAACTTGAAAATACTTGCTATCCGTTATAGTACATAGTCTAATGCTGCTATCTGCATGCCAAAATAATTAAGAAATTGCAGCTAAATATGTATTTTTATCATTTGAAAGTGCCATTTAACAAGAGAAAGATTGTTGAAAGTCAGCAAACAGTTTTAATGCTAATTATATATTTTTTTAAAGGGTATTTTGACATTAATGCATTAAATTTTGTATCAGTGAAATGATATCACAGTTTGAGTAATGTAATATATACAGTCGAGTCTCTATATAACGAAATCCACCGTTCCAGTAAAAAATTCGTTATATAGAGAAATTCAATGTATAGAGAATGATGTTAAAAATCGTATTTAATGTATGAAATTTGAACAAATGTTATTTTTGATCCTTTGAATTAAGAATTTGAAATGTTTAAAAGTAAATATTAACGTAACATTTTATTTCTTAATTATTTAAGCTGTTTCAAAAAAGAGAAGACATTTATTTGAAAGCTTAATGAAAATCAAATAAGGAAGACTTGCATTAATTTCAGACGAAGAAATCTGTAATTTTTTATTGTTTTGATTTTAAAATTATGTTCTCCAAAAAAAAAGGCTCAAATTTTAGCAAGGAATGAAAAATTGTAGTTAACATTTTTCCTCCATTTGAAGACTGACCTCTTTTATGTGCCCCTCATAGATGCCTCTCTTACATGTGTATCAATCCAATTGACACTGTTTTAAGAAGGATGTGGAAAGGTGTGAGGGAGGTGGGATGAATTCATTGAATTTAAAGAACAAGGAGAGAAATAATGTTAAAAACCTCAGCATTGACGATAAATCAAAAATAAGTGATGGAAAATTGATTCCATATGATTTCAAAGCTTTTTAAAACTCAATAAATTAAGGCCAATTTATGAAAAAATTCGTTATATGGAGATAGATATTTCGCTATATAGAGACTGTTTTTTATGTAATCAAGCAAAAAAAGGGACCGTTCTTACTAAAAATTCGTTATATAGAGAAATTCAATGTATGGAGTTTCATTATAGAGAGACTCAACTATATTTTAGAGAATAAACAAATTATTTTTAATGTCTATTCTATTGGACATTGTTGGGACCATCGGTTATTTTTATTTATATGTTCTCCTTTTTGTATACTAAGAGAGACATTAGAGTTTGCTTAAAAATCAACTCAGTATTGAAACAAATAATAGATTTAAAAGTAGATAATAATGTATTTTCTTAAATATATTCCTAAAAATATGTAATTTTACATATAAAATGCTTGTTCTAAATCAGTACATTGTTAAATTTTTAATTTCAATGAAACTTTTTTGTAGCATTTGTTAAATATAGATATTTATAACTAAGCTTTTATGTTTTATTCTTATTCATTGTGACTATTTTTGATATTTTTCTCTTAGTTTGCTATTTATAATTGAATTCATTAATTTTATCATATTTAATTGGCAACAAAATTTTAAAAAATACATAATCAAAGATAAAATTACCAGATTATAAACTCATTTTGATTTCTTTTTAATTTCTTCTTGGCATATACTTGCCAATTGTGGTAGCAAATTAATATCCTTATTCTAAAAAATAAATGACTGATATTTAGAAGAGTTAAAAAAAAAACAAAAAAGATTCTTTTAAAATAATTTTATCAAAAGATTTTATTTTAGATATTGTACATTTATTCATTCAGACTGTAATATCTGCTATAAATGCTCACTGGTGCATGGAGATAGTTTATTTAAGAATGATAAATTTTTATTCAACAATTTTTTTAATCTATATTGTTATTTTACTTAGGAATTTTACTGTCAATAATTATTAAAAATATTTTCTAATTACATGTACTTCAATTATCATCTGCAGTAAATGGGGGAAAAAATAAAAATATCCATTACACTTCAGATGGGTGTGTTGTTTTTAATTTATCCTTAAATTCTTATTGTAGATTGTTTTCAAAATAAACTCTTTCACTCCAGTTGGTTGCTTATTTTGATCGAATATTACAAACACAAGAGAAGAGATTAATTTAGCGATGCATATTTCATAATAACTTGTTATTTTGAAAAAATAATTATTTTTTATACTGAGATTTATTTTATAAGCATGTAAAGAGTTTTTGGTACTAATGTCATTGAATGTGACATTCACGATCATCCATTATTGGCATTTAATCTTCTAGTTTGGTGATCAATTTTGGGGCTATGCAATTACCAAGTTGCACCGATTTTTTAATAAAAATCTTTCAAGCTGTTTTATGTATAGAATTTAAGCTTAATTTTTATAATTAGTATATTACTTACCTAAAATTTCTTACAAGAAAGCAGTCTTTGCTCATCTTATTACAATAATAAATTAAAATTATCACAAGATGTTTCATTATAGATATTCAAACGTCACAAAACATTAGCAAATAAAATTAAAAGTTACATTTAAATAAAAAATATTTTTAACTTTTATTTTTAATTTGGCAAAAAAAAGAAAAAAATAATAATGAAATGTAAGTTTTTAAAATAATACATATAAAATTATTTGACTGTCAGGAAATTAATTTGACTGTTAGGAAAATAATTTTTCCCCTCCATTATTTCATAGATTGACCAATCATTAAATGTAGATTATATAGAACTCAACTAATGCAAACATTTGAAGCTTTCGGAAATAGCACTTCCTGAATTTACCAGTTAATTTAATCTTTAAAATATTCTTTTTTTGTGTTTTGCCATTTTTTTTTTTTTTTTTTTTTTTTTTTATTGTTTTTTTTTTTTTCATTATTTTTTAGAACTATATGTTTTAAAAAGTTTCCTCTAAAAACTTAGTTTGTATCATCCTTCTAAATTATGTATTATTCTAAACTGTGTAAGTAATAATAAATAACAACTTGTATGGAAAACTAAATACTATAAAAGCCCCCAAATAGATCTATTGTGACAAACTTGTATGGAAAATTAAATCTTCTCCAATCCTCAAAATGCATTTTTTGTTCCAGTACTCACAAGACATGTGTTGCCGCCTGAAGCGCCATCTATATAAATTTTTTTTTTTTTTTTTTAATAACTTGAGTTTGAAAGTGTGTTCGAGAGACTGATCCGAGGCGATGTAAATATCGGCTCTCGTTTTTTATTATATGTGTGAATTAAACTTTATAGAGAATTACAGTCTGCTGAGATCTTTTTATTGTGTTAAGTGAATTTATTTACTGAGCTAATCGGCGGGTCCATATTTTTTTGGTCCCCCCATCGATCCGTTGAAACCATCAGTAAAGTACATATCAAGATTTCATTCTTTCAACATACGAGTTTCAATTTTACGAGTAAAAATATAAAGTGTTGGTTTATTTGTTTTTAATCAAATAATTAGTATTACTACAATCTTGTGAAAATGAGAAAGAAAAATGTCTTTTAGAAATAATATGCAGCTGCTCACTGTTGTGTCTTAAAAAGAATATTTCGTCAAACGATGTTGCACAATCATCCGTGAAAAAATAAAAATGGAAAGAAAGAACGTTTTTAATGTTATTTGAGAAGAATAAAAGGAAAAAATAAACAACAAATATCTGCTGTAATCTAGTTATTTGGATTATATTTCTTTTTTTGAATGTATGTGAAATTTTTTTATTCATTTATTGTGAAACTGTATTTATTAAAATGTTTAAAAGCACTAAAAAAGAAGATTATCTAAGGATAGCCTTCGAATTAGGAATTGATATTTCCGATTCGAAATTAACTAATTATGATTTAATGAATTTAATTAAAGAAAATGATAAGTATAAAGCAAATATTAAAATGGTTGAAGATATGGCAAATAATATTATAGAGGAAAGGAAAAATGATGAAGCAAAAATTTTAGAGCTTGAGAAATTATGTTTAGAACGTACTAAATTAGAGCTTGAATTAGCTAAAACGCAAGCAGAGAAAAAAAGTGATAGCATGAATAATTTCGAGAAAATCGAAAGTATAGAATCTTTAGACTCTCTCATTAAAAGTATAAGAACACTTACAATTAAAATTCCGACGTGACCGGAAGGTTGGGGTTATTTCTTTTCATCATTAGAAAGGGCTTTTATTTCGAAAAATGTCCCAGAAAAGTATAAATCAAAAATTCTTCTAAATCTGTTAGGGGAAAGGGCAACAAATGTTATTACATACATTAAAGATAGGGAATTAGGGGATTATTCTAAAGTAAAAGCTATAGTACTTAGAGAGTTTGAACAGACTCCACAAACTTGCTTAGAACATTTTAGGAAAGCACAACGTAAATCTAATGAAACATATGTACAATTTGCATCCAATTAACAACAAATTGGGATTATTATTTAAAATTGAGAAATGTGACAGATTTTTAAACTTTAAAACAGTTAGTGATTTCTGATAAAATTTGTGAGACTCTTGATAAGGATGTTGTGTGTTTTATAAATGTTAGACAAGGGGATTCTTGGTTTCGACCAATTGAGTTATCGCGAGAGATAGATTTATATTTTACATCAAAGGAGAAACCCATAGTTTATGCTGAGTTTTCTAGATTGATTAATAAAAAACATTATTCTAAACTAATTTCTAAAGTTTTTCTAACGGATGTTATAAATCCTAAGTGTATTTTTCATGCAGTGAAAGTCATCCTTTACATAAATGTCCTGTTTATAAAAATATGTCTGAGTGATAGAGTTGAGCTAGTAAGGGCAAAAAATCTTTGTTTTAATTGTCTTCTGAACCATAAGGTAGTTGATTGTAAATTCAAATTCTCTTATTATTTGTTGGAAAAAACATAATGTAACTCTCCATTTCCCTCGAGAACAAAAAATAAAGTTGACAATCAAGAAGTAATTTCACAGGAAATGAGTCTCATATAAACAGTGGTAGTAATAAATCTAATTTAGATGTTTCGGCTCCAGTATTCCAGCCTTTCCAAGCTAATAATCAAAGCAATTTATTTTCAACAACATGTAATTTGGCTAATGAGTTAAAAGCTGTGTTACTTAGCACATTTGTTTGTTTAATAAAAGATGAATTTAGTAATTTTCATGAACTACGAGGTTTATTAGATGTAGGTGCAAATTCTAATTTTATGAGTAAAGAATTAGTAAGTAAACTTAATTTGAAAAGAGAAAAGACTAACATTTCTATTTCAGATATAAATAATTTATTGCTGAATGTTAGATCTAGGGTTAACACAACTATTTCAAATAGAGATAAGGATTTTAATTTGAAATTAGATTTTTTGGTCGTTCAGAAAATTACAGAATTTACACTGTCTAGAACACTTGAGACTTCTATTCCATTGTTAAATAACATCAAATTAGCTGATGAAAAATTTAATGTCCCAGGCCCAATTCATTTGCTTTGAGGTGGAGAAAATTTCTATGAATTTTTAAAATCAGGTCAAATTTATCCACAAACATTAAATACTAAAATTGTGTTATAAAACAGTGTTTTTGGTTATATTGTTTGTGGAAGCCTTCTAGCTAGGGGAGAAAGTAATATTCATTGTTGGTTGGTAACAGATAATTTGGAGTTAGAAAGGGTAATTAAAGAGTTTTGGGAATTAGAAAACAGAGAGAAAGAGTGTGAGATTTCTAAAACTAAAGAGTCAAACATTTGTGAAGAGCACTTTCTAAATTATTCTAGAACTGAAAATGGACAACATATGGTGAAAATGCCACTAAAGGAAGATCCGTCTTGTCTTGGCGAATCAAAGCAAAAAGCCATGAAAATTTTAAATTCATTATGGAATCACTTAGTTAGAGAACCTAAATTTAGTGATCTTTATAAAGCATTTATGGCAGAATGTTTGAGCATGGGTTATATGGAAGAAGTAATAGAATCTGAAGAGCCAGAAATTACTTATTACATACCCCATCATTGTGTCTTTCGAGAAGAGTCAAGTAACACACCATTACGTGTAGTTTTCAATGCAACTTCCCAAACGTCTTAAGGGAAATCATTAAATGGTTTACAGTATAATGGAGGAACAATCCAAGATGAGTTATTTACTATAATGTTGCGATTCCGAAAGCACCAATTTGTTTTTGTAGCAGACATTAAAAAAAATGTATCATATGATACTAATACATCCGAGTCAAAGAGACTTATTACGAATTTTATTTAAGTCTGATGTGAATGAGCCAGTAAAAATGTATAGGTTATGCACAGTGACTTTACGGCACGACTAGTGCTCCTTTTTTTAGCTACCAGAACTTAGATGCAATTAGGAAAAGATGAAGGAAATGAGTTTCCTTTAGCTGCAAATGTATTGTTGCAAGATACATATATGGATGATATATTAACAGGCGCTGATGATCTTAACACAGCTAAAGAATTTCAACAACACTTGATATCCTTGTTAAATAGAGGTGGCATGAATCTCCATAAATGGACCATAAATAATGTCTCTCTTCTATGTGATAGTGCAAAAATGGAATATAGTAGACTCCCTCAAATCCGCAAACCAGAAATCCACAACTCTCTAAAATCCGCACATATTTTATGGATGTAAACAATGAAACTTTCAGTTCACAAAATTTGATTTTTTTTTAGTTTAGTATCAATTCCATATATTTTTTAATTTGTAATTTTCTTAATTATACTCTATTCATGTTTTTTTCATGAAGAAAGAAATTTTTTTGTAAAAAAATTCAAGATATTTCTGATATTACTGGTAATCACAATCTTCTTACCAAATATATTTATGCATTAATCAAGATTTTTTTGCTTATTAAGCCTGGCTAAACTTGAAAAAAAAAAATCCTTATTTTATGATTTTGATGTGAATTTGTAATGTACTTTTATGAGCCAAGATTTGATGAATAATTTTGTAAAAATACATTTAATCTTTATAATGTATATTTAATCATACACTATTGATTATTAACTTGACCTTTGCTATTAGTAATTTAATCATTTTAAAAATTATCTAAATTTTTATTATTTTAGTTTATTATTTATTTTAATATTTTATTATATTGTAAGCATTCATTGTAGTTCTGATTGCAGTATTAATTGCACTCAAATTATTGTTTAAAAAATGTAAACAAAGCAATGACCAGAAATCCACAAAATTCTAAAATCCGCACAACCTCTGGTCCCAAGCTGTGCGGATTTGAGGGAGTCTACTGTATTCTTTTTCTTATGAGACTAAAATTTTGGGGTTACTGTGCAGACCTAAATTAGATAGTTTTGGCTTTAACTTAATTATCGAACAAAGTGATTTATACACCAAATGATCAGTGTTATCTCAAATTGCAAGAATTTTCGACCCTTTGGGGTTGATAGGTGCAATAATTACAAGGGCCAAAGTATTTCTGCAAAAGTTGTGGTTGCTTAAAATAGACTGGTGTGATTATCTCCCTATGAAGAAAAATAAAGAATGGAATGACTTTCTTACTTCCTTAAAAACTGTAAATACTATCAGTATTCCTAGATGCATCCTTATTGAGCAAACGATTTGTGTAGAATTACACGGTTCCTCTGACGCATCAGAAATTGTGTACGGTGCGGTCATTTACGTAAAATCTACAAATTCTTATGGTGATTCTTCTGTTAACCCACCAAGCGTCTTGCAAATGGGTAAAATTGTAATGTTGTTTTCTCTGCATTTTGATTTAATACTAATAAAATATGATTCTTTTAATATTACATAAAAAATCTTATTTAGAAATATAAATGTAATCCTTGAAAGTCTTAATCGTTCTTCAAAGCTTTGAAAATTCATTAAATTTATAGCGTAATAATATCTTAAAAATTGCTTATATTGCAGTGAAACCTGGAGCTTAGTGTACAGAAATTTACGGGTTAAACGCTTAGAGGGTTAAGCTACTCACCAGTAAATCTAGAGTAGCTCCTCTAAAGCATGTCAGTATCCCCCGTTTGGAACTTTCTGCGGCAGTCCTGCTATCTAAGTTGATGAAAAAAGTGTTAAGTGCTTTGAAACATGAGGTTTCTAAAACATATTTCTTTACAGATCGTACAATTGTACTTGCATGGTTAAAAAAAGAGTCTAGTGAGCTTAAAACCTTTGTTGCAAACAGGGTTTCGACAATACAAAGTTTAACATCAGTTGAACAATGGCATTACGTACCTTCCAAGCAAAATCCTGCAGACCTTATTTCTAGAGGAATAGATCCCATCAAATTACAACAATGTGAACTGTGGTGGTCTGGTCCTGCATTCCTACAACAACCTGAGGTGATTGAGTGTCCTGACAACATTCCTGCTGAAACACATGAGTTATTTTTGAGTGAACTGAAATCGCCATCAGTAACACAAGTATGTGCTCTAGTGAACTTTGTTGAACCTTTAGATATTTTCAATAACTGTTCTACGTTCATTAAACTGCAAAGAGTCGTGGCATGGTGTAGGCGATTTATACATAACTGCAGAAATCTTTTGTATCACATAACAAGAACATTATCAAGCAGTGAACTATCTCAGTCCTTATTGTGCATTATAAAGAAAATTCAAAGAACTTCATTTGTCAAAGAAATTCACTGTTTAGAAAAGGGTACTGCTATCCCTAACAATAGTAGACTCAAAAACTTAAGCCCATTTTTAGATGCCAATGGTATCATCCATGTTGGAGGAAGATTAAAAAACAGAAATTTGTCAAAGTACCAAAAACATCCCATAATTATCCCTCCTAATCATAAATTTTCTTTTTTCTGTTATTAATTATTTTCATGTTTTATATTTTCATGCAGGTGCAGAAACCACATTGTCTCTTATAAGAAACCAATTTTGGATTTTATCTGAAAGAAATATTGTGAGAAAAAATATTTTTAATTGCATGAATTGTAAAAAAATTAATTCAAAATTTTCACAGCAACAAATGGCTGATTTGCCATCAGCGAGAGTGACAGTATCCAGAGCATTTATGCGTACTGGATTAGATTACTGTGGTCCTTTTGATGTAAAAAATTCGACAGGTAAGAGTAAACAGGTAAAAAAGGTTTTTATTTGTATTTTGTATGCTTTACTACTAAAGCCTTACATGTTGAAATTGTGAATGATTTGACAAGTGTAGAATTTTTAGCAGCGCTTAAACGATTTATTGCAAGGCGAGGTAAACCAGCTGATATTTTCAGTGATAATGGCCGAAATTTTGTTGGTGCGAATAAAGAATTAAGAGCTATTCTCAGATCATTATTTAAGAGTAAAAATGAGGAGGAAATTGAAAATTATTTAACTAATGGAGGAATTACTTGGCACTTTAATCCCCTCTCAACTCCCCACTTTGGAGGTTTATGGGAGGCAAGTGTTAAATCTCTTAAGTACCATTTAAAGCATGTCGTAGGTAAAACTATTTTAACTTATGAAGAACTCTTAACTCTTATTGTCCAGATAGAAGCTGTTCTTAATTTTCATCCGCTCTGTCCTCTTTCAAATGATCCAAATGATGTTGAAGCATTGATGCCTGCTCATTTTCTTATTGGCTCATCTTTATTGGCTTTACCTGAACCGCATTATACGGAAATTCCCATGAATAGGTTGAGCAGATGGCAATTAGTTCAAAAATTAACTCAACATCTTTGGAAAAGGTGGTCATCAGAGTACTTAAACTTTTTAATAGACCTAAATGGCATAAAGGAAGGAGATTTAGTGTTAGTAAAGGATCCTGATAATTATTGTCCTTTAAAATGGCATTTAGCGAGAATTATTAAAATCCATCCAGGTCACAATAGTAGAACTAGAGTTGTTACTTTAAAAGATAAAAATAGCACCTATAAAAGGCCAGTAACCAAAATTGTTGTTTTGCCTCATGTTAATTCTAATGACACCGCACTGACTACTTAATTTCATTTATTTTATTTATTTTGTAATTTGTTTGTATTGTTGTGTATACATTCTTGTGCTTGTATTTGTAAATTTATATTTCATTTAGTGTATGTATTTTGAGAAAAAGTTGTATTGATATTGTATAGTATTGAATGTTTGCAGCATTCAAGGCCCGGCGGTATGTTGCCGCCTGAAGCGCCATCTATACAAATTGTTTTTTTAATAACTTGAGTTGTGTTTGAGAGATTGATCTGAGGAGATGTAAATATCGGCTCTCATATTTTTTTATATGTGTGAATTAAACTTTTTAGTGAATTACAGTCCGCTGAGATATTTTTATTGTGTTAAGTGAATTTATTAATTAACTGAGCTAATCGGCGGGTCCAATGTGTATATCTGTTCATTTTTGCAGTTTTTGATTTATATATAGTCTGTGTTCAAACACTGGTTTTCAAATAGATTTATGTAATTATTTTAAACTATTTTTATTCTTTTTTCTCAATTTGCAATGAAAAATATTTCGTTTTTTGAAAATCAGTGGGATGTAGGAATAAATACTTATTTGCTGACTACCAGATTTTAAAAAATTTCTATAGTCTTGTTTACATGATTCTTAGTCTCATATTCTGAAATTTTCTGACTGTATCCATTTCCTTCAGTACTTGTTAACAACATATGTAAGTAATCAATAATATTTTACAGTTCTTTTTCCCAATATATTTTCTGTTATATTTTATTCTTTTGACATTAATGAAATTATTCAGATTACGTTATTTATAATTGAATTGATACAAAAAAATAAATTTCTAATAAAATTATAAATTCTGACACTAAAATTTTAATTTTGTTGCTTATAATAATTCAGTAAGCAAATTTTAATATTTAACAGGGGAATAAAAACAACTTTATACCACTTATTTTTGATGGCTTAATGTTTTTCGATTTCACCAAAAATATAATAATCTAGTTGAAATAAACCTTTGATATTCATGCTTACAAATCTTATACCATATAAAATTTTCAGAATGAAATGTCAAATCTCAAGAATAAATTAAGTGAAATGGAATCGCAAAAGGCTACAAAGTGCCTGGAATATGAAATCATTTCAAAAGAAAATGTGAATTTACATCAGAAGGTAAAGCTTCTTGAACAGAGACTTAAGGGGAAAGAATTAGAGTTGCAAAATAATTCTTCTGTTACCAATGAAATGTCTACTGTTATTGAAAAACTAGAAGATGTGAAAAAGACATTAATACTTGAAAATACAGAACTACAGGTAAATATTAAATTGAAGTGCAGTCAATTTATATTTTTTTAGTTGTAATATTTTTAGATTTTTTTCATTTGTTTCTGTAACTTTTCAAAATAAATCGTTACTATTTTTCTCTTTTGAATACTTTGACTACTTTGAATACTTTGATACTTTGAAAGGACCATTGAAACACATTGTTTTTATTTTATTTTATTTTATTTATTTATTTATTTTTTCATTCATTTTTGGACCCAGTTCTCCTTACTCAATATATTATAGTAGTCTGCAATAAGCAGAATTAATTTTCAATATTTATGGATACAAAGCACTTTAAATACATCCATATTTCTTCATATTTTAAATATTGAAAGGAAATTTTTTGAGCCATAATTGGCTCAATAAATCAGTGTGTTAATAAAATTTTAATATGCAATAATCAGTGTGTTAATAAAATTTTTGTGCCAATAAATTGAAACTTGACATTGATCTGTTTACTATGTGTTGATAGTTACCATTTTTTCTTAATTGCAAATTATTACGTTAGATCCTCCTCTCTTTTTTTTTTACAAATTTACATTTTTCATTTCTTTAACAAGGTTATCATTTTTTAAATATGATGTATTCATTTATGAATGAGGATAGTCAATAGGGTATTACTTAAATGTGTTGCAAAAACTGGTATGATGCACAGTATTATTTTAATACTTTTTGAAAAGCTATAAAAGAAAAGTAAAGTATCACACATTTCAAAAGAATGACTATCATATGAAAACAAGATGTGCTACCACACCTAAAAAGCAGTATAGCTGTATAATAAGCATAAAAGGTAATAATATAGAAATGGTGAATTTCCCAGTTATAAAGGAGAAAAAAAAATCAGGAGATTTTCAATAAATCTTTCTTTTGCTTGATTATGATTTACAAGACAAATTTTGTTTCAAAATAATCTATAAAGCAAATCTCTAAAACAAGTCCAAATTTAAAATAATATTTGGTTCCTGTTAGGCAACATTCTTTAATTTCCAAAATTTTAATAATTAACTTTAATTCTCAAATTTTAATATTTAATTCTAAAATAATTTTTTTTTTAATATTTATAATTTAAAATTTAATCTTTAATTTATATATTAAAAATATCTAAACTTTATGTAAAAAATAATTTTATTACATTCTTCTAAAAAGGTCGTCAGTATAAATTTAAATAAGTTAAATATCTTAATTCTAATATTAAATTAATTAATTAATACCTTTAAACTTAATTTATAATTATAATTTTTAAATATATTTCACTAACAATCTTTTTTTTATTCAAAATTCAAATATTCCTAACTTGTGGCAACCACTGCTTTTGGCCAATGCACGTCTTTGGTGTTCATTCGTTTTTAGCCAATCAGTGCATCACATTTTTACTGCCACTTGAAGGGAATGCTTAACTAAAGTGACTGGGTCTCTCTCTCTTTGGCTGTTAGATTTCAACGATAACGGACGTGTGGGCTCCGTTGGGATGCTGTATTTTCTATACGGACATTCCGGTAGAGTTCTCAGTGCCTCTTTATAATCTACAATTATTCAAAATTTTATCTTTTTCGTATAAGGCATTGTGGAATATCTTTTTTCTTTCTCCCTGGACGTACATTCGCCAATAAGGGTGAAATGGCGCTCTGTATATGAGTATTCCATAACAAGTCCTGATGAGTCCTTTGTATTCTTCTACTGAAAGATCATCTTTGATTACAGCGGTGACATTGCTGTGTTTTTACAAAATATGGTTGAATTCATCAAAAGGATGAACAAAATTTCCTGCCCAATTGATACTACATATTATTTTTCTACAAGGGTTATTGTAGATACCCTCTCCAAAAGCAATGTCTGCCATATATCAAGTGCTTACACATGTTGTATATATTATCTTTGTGCAATTCATTGCACCAAGACGGTAAGGTGATTTGAATATATCTTTCCTATGCTTTTTATTATGCAAAGATGATAAGGTTTTGCCTTTCTGCTAATAAACTTTCTACTTAAGTTTAGAGCAAAGGAACTTTGATAATATGAACGAAATTCATTGATTGTTCGTGAACTATGTCCATAAACTTGCCTCATTTCGTATAAATCAGATTTCACTTTATTGTAATTTTTAATGCCTTATACAATTTTGATATCCTGTTAATGAATAATGCCTTTAATTAATGAATAGTAAGAAGTCTAATATTTGTAATTATTGGTGCACTAATAAGTAAGATTGCCTCCCCTCCCCTCCTTTATTTTATCCAGTAAATAAATAAAATATTTAATTTGTGAAAATGTGTTGTTATTATTTTGATTTAAGATGGAATTTTATGCACAAGATTTTGTATTTAAACAACAATCATTACCATCAATAACAGAAGGAAAATATTCTGTATGATAATATAATGGTTATAATTCAGGATATGTCAAATAGATAAATATAGGGTAAAATTGAATTTGTGAATTCTGCAAGTATTTATAGATACATATGTGCTGGTTCAGGTGAGTAATTTGTATTTTTCACTTATTCCCCACCATGATACTTCCTTTGCTCCTTTTTGATACTGCTACACAACGATATTTAGTACTAACCACTAATAAGATCACTGAGTTTTAAAATATAACTTAATTATCTATTTTTATTAATCCATTATATCCCCTTCAAATTTAATAATTTAAATTTTTTTTTCTTTTTAATTTTTTTCTTTTTATATGATTTGGTACTGTGAGAAAAACGAACTTTTATTTCCCTGAGGGTCCTTACTGGGTAGTTGCTTGTCCCTAATTTTTACTTTATTCAATCTTGAAAACTTAAATAATTTACTTATAATATTTTAATAAATTACATCCAGGACTTCCTTAAGGTAATTTTGAAACATATTGATAAAATTAAATGTTCGTACAGTTGATGATTGTTATTCACATTCATGTTTACTTAATTAGGATGCAGATATATCATTGTTTTTTTTATCCAAAAAAAAAAAAAAAAAAAAAAAAAAAGTAATTTAAAAATTTTTCTTTGAATTAAAAAACTATTTCAGATTATTATATATAAAATTTTTAAGCTATTTTCCTAATTCAAAATATTTATGCGTGGCCGATATAAACATCAAAGAGCAATTTCTTGTGGCTTTGGTTGGCAAATCCGTAAATTATTTTGAAAATTATGGAATATTTAGCTTTTTAATTTTATGCTGTTGTGGATGGGTTATGCATCTGCAGGTGCATGAAAAGAATCATTCATGTCCTCAATCTTATGATATTTATCTTTGGTTCAGAAAAAATTTTTAGAAAGTTGCATAGTTTATCTAGAACAACATCTGGGTTTACTAGTAATTTTTTTTTCTGTTGTATTTTATTTCTACATGCAATAGTTTCAGATAAAAGTGTTTATAAAATGCATATATATTTGCAAATAATTTTAAGTTTAAAGCATTTTAGAAATTTTATTTAGTACTACAACATGAAAATGTGAACATCTTAAACTCATTACTTTAAACATGTATCACAAATGTTTATGAAAACAGTTGTGTGTATATATTTTGAAACATTTTATTTTGCTCATATCATAAAGAAAATTAAGGTTTTGATGTTATATCATACAAAAGTGATACCCTTAACATTTGTATAATTCAAATAAACTACTTGCATTTGTATTATATTTATGAAGTGTGTATAAAATATGCAATCTTGAGAATTCAACGCAGTATGGCTCTGAATTTTTATGTCTACTTATGAAATCTTGAACAGTTTATTTGACAGGCTCATGATTGATTTATATTTTTGTCATGTGTGTAAAATGGGTAAATAAATAATTAATAATAATAATAAATAAATTTACAAAAAGTAAATAATTTAAAAAACATTTTACCACTACCTCTGATATTTCAAAATAAATATTTTTCTTTATTATTGACAATGATCAATATTTAATAACATTGAAAAAGAAAAAAAAACTATTTAATTTATGTTTTTCAGTGCTTTTTGTTTCATACCCCTTAAATGATGGTTCTTTTTCCTATTTTGATTCACTATAGCATCCCCCCCCCCCTTCATTTAAAAAATATTCTTTGGTTATCGGGGATATTTTTTTTATTGAATTGCATTTATGCTTTCATGCATTTTTTCTACTCAATAGTTTAAGTTTTTGTGATTGTTTTGTCATATTTGTTCATTTTATTATTGGGGCTGTCCATTAGGGTGGACCAAAAAAACTTTTTTCCGTTTTTCAATTATGGCAGGTGTGTGCCATGGCAAAAGTGGCCACTGGTGGCATTATATTTACTTAATAATATTTACTTAATTAATCTATATTTTTAAACATAATTTATAATAATAAATAATTTTCAAATATATTTCACTAACAATCTTTTTTTATTCAAAATTCAAATATTCCTAACTTGTGGCAATTGCTGCTCTTGGCCAACTTACGTCTTTGGCGCTCATCCTTTTTTGGCCAATCAGCGCATCGCATTTTTACTGCCACTTGGAGGGAATGCTTAACTAAAGTGACTGGGTCTCTCTCTCTTTGGCTGTTAGATTTCAACGATAACGGACGTGTGGGCTCCGTTGGGATGCTGTATTTTCTATACGGACATTCCGGTAGAGTTCTCAGTGCCTCTTTATAATCTACAATTATTCAAAATTTTATCTTTTTCGTATAAGGCATTGTGGAATATCTTTTTTCTTTCTCCCTGGACGTACATTCGCCAATAAGGGTGAAATGGCGCTCTGTATATGAGTATTCCATAACAAGTCCTGATGAGTCCTTTGTATTCTTCTACTGAAAGATCATCTTTGATTACAGCGGTGACATTGCTGTGTTTTTACAAAATATGGTTGAATTCATCAAAAGGATGAACAAAATTTCCTGCCCAATTGATACTACATATTATTTTTCTACAAGGGTTATTGTAGATACCCTCTCCAAAAGCAATGTCTGCCATATATCAAGTGCTTACACATGTTGTATATATTATCTTTGTGCAATTCATTGCACCAAGACGGTAAGGTGATTTGAATATATCTTTCCTATGCTTTTTATTATGCAAAGATGATAAGGTTTTGCCTTTCTGCTAATAAACTTTCTACTTAAGTTTGGAGCAAAGGAACTTTGATAATATGAACGAAATTCATTGATTGTTCGTGAACTATGTCCATAAATTTGCCTCATTTCGTATATATCAGATTTCACTTTATTGTAATTTTTAATGCCTTATACAATTTTGATATCCTGTTAATGAATAATGCCTTTAATTAATGAATAGTAAGAAGTCTAATATTTGTAATTATTGGTGCACTAATAAGTAAGATTACCTCCCCTCCCCTCCCCTCCTTTATTTTATCCAGTAAATAAATAAAATATTTAATTTGTGAAAATGTGTTGTTATTATTTTGATTTAAGATGGAATTTTATGCACAAGATTTTGTATTTAAACAACAATCATTACCATCAATAACAGAAGGAAAATATTCTGTATGATAATATAATGGTTATAATTCAGGATATGTCAAATAGATAAATATAGGGTAAAATTGAATTTGTGAATTCTGCAAGTATTTATAGATACATATGTGCTGGTTCAGGTGAGTAATTTGTATTTTTCACTTATTCCCCACCATGATACTTCCTTTGCTCCTTTTTGATACTGCTACACAACGATATTTAGTACTAACCACTAATAAGATCACTGAGTTTTAAAATATAACTTAATTATCTATTTTTATTAATCCATTATATCCCCTTCAAATTTAAAAATTTAAATTTTTTTTTTTTAATTTTTTTCTTTTTATATGATTTGGTACTGTGAGAAAAACGAACTTTTATTTCCCTGAGGGTCCTTACTGGGTAGTTGCTTGTCCCTAATTTTTACTTTATTCAATCTTGAAAACTTAAATAATTTACTTATAATATTTTAATAAATTACATCCAGGATTTCCTTAAGGTAATTTTGAAACATATTGATAAAATTAAATGTTTGTACAGTTGATGATTGTTATTCACATTCATGTTTACTTAATTAGGATGCAGATATATCATTGTTTTTTTTATCCAAAAAAAAAAAAAAAAAAAAAAAGTAATTTAAAAATTTTTCTTTGAATTAAAAAACTATTTCAGATTATTATATATAAAATTTTTAAGCTATTTTCCTAATTCAAAATATTTATGCGTGGCCGATATAAACATCAAAGAGCAATTTCTTGTGGCTTTGGTTGGCAAATCCGTAAATTATTTTGAAAATTATGGAATATTTAGCTTTTTAATTTTATGCTGTTGTGGATGGGTTATGCATCTGCAGGTGCATGAAAAGAATCATTCATGTCCTCAATCTTATGATATTTATCTTTGGTTCAGAAAAAATTTTTAGAAAGTTGCATAGTTTATCTAGAACAACATCTAAGTTTACTAGTAATTTTTTTTTCTGTTGTATTTTATTTCTACATGCAATAGTTTCAGATAAAAGTGTTTATAAAATGCATATATATTTGCAAATAATTTTAAGTTTAAAGCATTTTAGAAATTTTATTTAGTACTACAACATGAAAATGTGAACATCTTAAACTCATTACTTTAAACATGTATCACAAATGTTTATGAAAACAGTTGTGTGTATATATTTTGAAACATTTTATTTTGCTCATATCATAAAGAAAATTAAGGTTTTGATGTTATATCATACAAAAGTGATACCCTTAACATTTGTATAATTCAAATAAACTACTTGCATTTGTATTATATTTATGAAGTGTGTATAAAATATGCAATCTTGAGAATTCAACGCAGTATGGCTCTGAATTTTTATGTCTACTTATGAAATCTTGAACAGTTTATTTGACAGGCTCATGATTGATTTATATTTTTGTCATGTGTGTAAAATGGGTAAATAAATAATTAATAATAATAATAAATAAATTTACAAAAAGTAAATAATTTAAAAAACATTTTACCACTACCTCTGATATTTCAAAATAAATATTTTTCTTTATTATTGACAATGATCAATATTTAATAACATTGAAAAAGAAAAAAAAACTATTTAATTTATGTTTTTCAGTGCTTTTTGTTTCATACCCCTTAAATGATGGTTCTTTTTCCTATTTTGATTCACTATAGCATCCCCCCCCCCCCTTCATTTAAAAAATATTCTTTGGTTATCGGGGATATTTTTTTTATTGAATTGCATTTATGCTTTCATGCATTTTTTCTACTCAATAGTTTAAGTTTTTGTGATTGTTTTGTCATATTTGTTCATTTTATTATTGGGGCTGTCCATTAGGGTGGACCAAAAAAACTTTTTTCCGTTTTTCAATTATGGCAGGTGTGTGCCATGGCAAAAGTGGCCACTGGTGGCATTATATTTACTTAATAATATTTACTTAATTAATCTATATTTTTAAACATAATTTATAATAATAAATAATTTTCAAATATATTTCACTAACAATCTTTTTTTATTCAAAATTCAAATATTCCTAACTTGTGGCAATTGCTGCTCTTGGCCAACTTACGTCTTTGGCGCTCATCCTTTTTTGGCCAATCAGCGCATCGCATTTTTACTGCCACTTGGAGGGAATGCTTAACTAAAGTGACTGGGTCTCTCTCTCTTTGGCTGTTAGATTTCAACGATAAGGGACGTGTGGGCTCCGCTGGGATGTTGTATTTTTTATACGGACATTCCGGTAGAGTCCTCAGTGTCTCTTTATAATCTACAATTATTCAAAATTTTAATCTTTTTTGTATAAGGCATTGTGGAATATCTTTTTTCTTTCTCCCTGGACGTACATTCACCAATAAGGGTGAAATGGTGCTCTGTATATGAGTATTCCATAACAAGTCCTGATGAGTCCTTTGTATTCTTCTACTGAAAGATCATCTTTGATTACAGTGGTGACATTGCTGTGTTTTTACAAAATGTGGTTGAATTCATCGAAAGGATGAACAATACTTCCTGTCCAATTGATACTACATGTTATTTTTCTACAAGGGTTATTGTAGATACCCTCTCCAAAAGCAATGTCTGCCATATATCAAGTGCTTACACATGTTGTATATATTATCTTTGTGCAATTCATTACATCAAGATGATAAGGTGATTTGAATATATCTTTCCTATGCTTTTTATTACGCAAAGATGATAAGGTTTTGCCTTTCTGCTAATAAACTTTCTACTCAAGGTTGGAGCAAAGGAACTTTGATAATATGAACGAAATTCATTGATTGTTCGTGAACTATGTCCATAAACTTGCCTCATTTCGTATATATCAGATTTCACTTTATTGTAATTTTTAATGCCTTATACAATTTTGATATCCTGTTAATGAATGCCTTTAAATAATGAATAGTAAGAAGTCTAATATTTGTAATTATTGGTGCACTAATAAGCAAGATTACCTCCCCTCCCCTCCTTTATTTTATCCAGTAAATAAATAAAATATTTAATTTGTGAAAATGTGTTGTTATTATTTTGATTTAAGATGAAATTATATGCACAAGATTTTGTATTTAAACAACAATCATTATCATCAATAACAGAAGGAAAATATTCTGTATGATAATATAATGGTTATAATTCAGGATATGTCAAATAGATAAATATAGGGTAAAATTGAATTTGTGAATTCTGCAAATATTTATAGATACATATGTGCTGGTTCAGGTGAGTAATTTGTATTTTTCACTTATTCTCCACCATGATACTTCCTTTGCTCCTTTTTGATACTGCTACACAACGATATTTAGTACTAACCACTAATAAGATCACTGAGTTTTAAAATAACTTAATTATCGATTTTTATTAATTCATTATACCCCCTTCAAATTTAATAAATTTAATTTTTTCCTTTTATAACAGTTTCCATATAAATAAATAAAAAACAATGTTTAAAGCATCAAAACACTTTATTTCTTCTTCCAAACTAGTTTCTCTAGCTATGGCATACAATCATCAATGGAAAATATGAATGATTTAAAGGTTTTTTATTTATAATGTATTATGCCATGTAATTTCTCATTGCAATTTAGTTTCTTTCACTTACAATTGTTAAAAATAATATCAGCTATTAATTTTGTATTTCCTCTTTTATTTATTTTTTTACTATATTTAGTTATATTATGCTAGATGCAACAGTTTTCAATTTGAATATGCTTGTGCTACTAATGCATACAATTTTATAATTATATTTTCAGGATGAAATTTCATGTTTAAAAAATAAGATAGTTGAAATTGAATTGGGATGTGAAGATATATCGAATAAATATCTGTTAGTTGAAGAAGAAAAGAAAAATTTGATGGAAAAAGTTAGACTTATGGAAAAGGAAATCTCAGAGAAAAAAAGCACTTTATTGAATACACATGAACAGTTGGTTGCAATTGAAAATTTAAAAAATACAAAAGAAAATCTTACTCATGAAAAGACAGAACTTACGGTAATTGGTTTTTGTTTGACAATTTTAAAATAATTGTACTTTATCTTCTCTGAAAAGCAAATCTATAGTTGCATATCTGAATTTTTCATATTTTTTATGAAATTGAAACATTACAAAATTTTATGAGCTTAATCTTTCAATATGTTTGTTCTCTTTTGTCATGAAAGTAATCTTGAATGCAAACACACATTTGAGCTTTAAAAATATATATATAATATGATACCAAAAATCTGACTTGGGCATAAAGATAAAAATATGCACTCGTCAGTTGCCACTGGATAATTAATTTGAAAAACTTGCGATTAAAAATAGGAAAGAACCAGTCAAATGCAGGATTTTCCAATTTGATCTTCCCATTTTCCTTACACTTTGGATATTTCTGATTTCACATTGCACCAGCAATTCAACGATTTTTTCATTCTCACATCTGCTAGCCAGTGTATAAAACATACATATTATATTGTCAGATCTTAATTCTAGACAAATAATTAAAAAAAGGTACTTAGGTAATTAATTACATAAGCATGATGTGTACAACTTTGCTGTAAATTTATTTTCTAATTTAAAATAGATTGGAAATCAGTTTCTTAAGTTTATTCAAAACAATATAAATTAAAATATTTTTATTAGTACTTAAATTATTTGTTTACTGTAAATTCATTATAAATATACTTTTTTAAATTAAATATTCAATGACATAAATGTGCTTACTAGCTATTAAAGAAATTATTCTCATTAGCCAGTAACTGACTACTTAAAACTAACAACCAGTAGCTACTAAGCAAAATTCCTTATTATCATCTTTACTTGAACAATTATGAGAGATTCTTGATTACATTTTTAAATCTTAAATTTGTTAGGACAAATAGATAAGACAAATAATAATAAGCAAATAAAAACTAAATTATTTTTTGAGCTATTGATTTATTTATAATTTTATATCTTAGCTTCCTTTTGGCAACCAATTTGGTCTTCCTTAAATGTATGCTTAAGGATGGTAATCACTCAGTGGCCAAATTCCCCTCGGAATACTTAGTCTGTGGGTGTTTGATGCATTCTTATATTCAAAATATCTCCTCAGGAGATTAATATTTTTAACCTTTTCTTTTCAATGTTCTCTTATTAAGTTTTTTTTTTCTTAGTTTTCAAAATATTTCTAAAACTAGCTGATCCGCCCGGCGTTGCCCGGGTCCGTATTAACAATATTAAATGAACTTAAAATTTGTATGATTTTATCATTAACTCGTTACATGCAGAAATGCATTGTCTGAAATACGTAACCACTGACTGTGTGAAAAATCGGTTTTAAAAACAACTAATATTAAGCTCTAAAAATACTCAAAATGAGCAATGAAAAACGTGGGAGGGAATATGTATCCAACGATTGCATGATTTTCGTGTAAAAATCACTGTTAAGTCACGTAACTAATTATTATTTTCACATACAAATCCGAAGTGAAATATTTTGAATTTCAAACTAATTATATCACTCTTAAATCCGACTATACCATGAATGAAATCGATACATTATGGTAGCTAAAAGGTTGGTATGTAGTACTATAATTTCAGAGCTATTTAACAAAAGTAAGTGTTATTTTTAATCAAATCTTGCGTATAGGTTCACTCTGTGTATAAATTCCTAACCTTAAACTTTTATACCGTAACCAGAACTTGTCTGTAACCTAACAGCAACTTAACAGTACCCTACCGTAAATTAAATATAACAGAAATGTAACCTAGCCTAAATGTATTCACTTTATTGTAACATATCCTTATTCTAACCATAACATAAATGCAATTTAACTTTAACCTAACTTTAACCTAAATAATATAATAGAAAAAAAAAACATTTTAAAAAATTACTATTTCTTCATAAAATATGCTTCAGCTGTAATTAGTTTCTTTCAATTCGTTTTATTAATACAAAATTCCTTCCTCGTGCTTTTGTTTGAGACATTAAAATTTCAGCGATAAATGGTTTAATATTGCAAACCACGGAGTACGACACTTCTTACTCCGTGTTGCAAATCTTTTTTCGCTTTACTTCGCCTCCACCTATCTTTTTCTCCATGGTGTACAGCAGCTGTGATTAAAAAAAAAAAAAAAAAAAAAAAAAAAAAAAAAAAATTCCTCATTTAAACTGACAGTTTGCCAGTCTATGAATTTTAATGGTCTGTCCCAGCTTTTTTAATTATTTCTGCGAAAATTTTATGCAACCAATCAACCATAAGAAAATGAAATGGGAAAAAAAGCAAAAAAAGGCGATTTTTTATGAGAGTGAGCTTTGGAATTTAATTAATTACTCAGTTAATAAATAGAATTTTGAAATTCTGAGCTTCAGGTGCATCAGGGGAGACATTGGGCTACTCTCAAAAAAATTTTGAGCTTCGTACGTGCTGTAGATTTTGCTAGCCATCGCAGACACACACACACACACACACACAGACAGACAGAGCGTTTTGTTCTTTTATTAGTATAGATGTATGCATAATTTTATATGAATTGTTACAATTTTACTTCCAGTTGGTCAGTTTTTAAAACATAAAATATTAAATTGAGCGTAAATTGTAGAAATATTTTGAAAACTAAAAAAAAAAGTGACATCCTTTAAAAAGAAAACACTGAAAAAGAAATTTGAAAATATTAATTCCCCGAGAAGATATTTTGAATATAATTATGCATCAAATACCAATAGAATTAACATTATTGAGAGGAATTCAGTTGCTGAGTGACTATTACCCTTAAGCATGGTAACATGTTATTTTTATTTATAATTCAATTTACTTGCTTAATACTTCACAAAAAGCTTAAAACAGAATTTCACAATTTAGAGATCATTTCAGCATTTGCTTGGCTTATGATATATATTTTACCTTTCTGGTAAACTCTACAGTCAAGGTTCCCATTCTAAAGTGCCACAGTTTTATATTAATTACCACTATCTTCATATTTTAACTTTTACTTTATTGAATCTCATAATTTGTGTATTAAAGCAAATATTAATACCGCTATTTTCATATTTACTGTATTGAATCTCAAATTTCTGTAATTAAATAAGGCAGAATTCTACTCTTCAGATAGACTGATGTTCAAAATTAAATTACAGTATATTCCGGGAATTCACCTTTTCTCGTCATGAAAAAAATTTTGATTACTCAGTAGTAAATAGATAAATGTGGAAGATATTTTTTTTTTTAATTTAAGGATGATAAATGTAATTCATTTATTATTGCCACCAAATAATACATAGTTAATATTACTATTAAGAATTTTGTAGCAGTGTTATGTGTAAATAATGAAAATTTTCTAACCAGGTTGATATCTGAAATTGTATGTCCTTAGCTTTAATATGAATTCATTTAATAGTAAATTCATGTGTACTTAAAATCTCAAATATTCTAAAAATATTTGTGTATAATGTAGCTGTATTTATTTCTTTTTTCTCTCTCACTAGGCAAAACTATCATCATTATCTATAATAATGATGACTGCAGAAAACGTATTGCAAAACATCAGTTCAAAAATTGCTGATGTTGCATTGAATAGTCAGAATGAGTTTGCAGCTGTGCAACTACTTCAGGAACAAAGCGTTAAAAGTTCAAAAGATTTAAATAATTTCACATGTGATTACATCAAGGATAAGAATGCTGTACAAGCTAAAATCAAAGAAATTGAAGAAGTGTGTGAATTTGTTTTGGAAAGCCTAAGCATTTTTCAAGATCATTATGCTAGTTGTCAGAATTTAGTATGTAGTTTTCTGTAATAGTTGTTTATAATTTAGTTTTTTAACAGTTATTATTACTGTTTGACGTAAAATTAATGTACTAAAAACAAAAACTGTTAAGTCTGGATTAGTGCCTAATTATCACCTGTATATGAAATTTCCAGGGTGCATTAAACTTTTTCATCAGTCATTTATTATCTTTCTCAAAATAATTTACCATAAAAAATCTTACTATCTCACCATTTTATTTGTTATCTTTTAAATTCTGTATAAGGTGGACTCTGTGTAAGACAGGCATCTAATTTCGAAAAATTTTCAAATTCCTGTGAATCCATAGACATAAAATTTGTCTATGATGGAATATTGTCTACTACAGAAAAATTTCTTGGTCATAATCTATTTTACCTCAGACAGGGATTGCTTTATACATTTTAGAACTTTTTATTTCACTTTAAGTGATTTTAAGAAAGTTACACAATAATACTAAATCACATCTTTTTAAATTTTACTCCGATAGCCTTAATTTTTAAATGGTAAATTTGTTCAAATGTTCCACTGTGTCTCAAATATTTTCCATTTTCATGTTTTATTAAACAGTTTTATACTCAGCAATAGAAAACAATAAAAATGTTAAAATTTTTTTATTACATAATGTTCCAGGAAATGACTGGTTGCACAACAAGCAGAGTGGCATGAACCCATATTAAGAGGACCTAAGTCTGTTTATATAATTCAAAATATTTTTACTTCTGTATAAATAGAATGATAATATTTTGACACTAGGACTTCTTTTTAATGTTTCACCAGGAGAATTAAAAAAAAAAGAGAAGAAAGAAATATTACTAACATTTTTTATTGACAAACTGATAAAATTGTCAGGGAGTGTATAGATTTCATGATCCTGAAAGTAACTATGATTGAAAAAAAAAATAGTTATTTAAAATATTGAAAAAGGTACATGATTTTCCAAATGATAAAATAACTAAGTACAATGAATGTAAAAGTAGCTATATTTTTCATATTTTATTATCTATATTGTTTTATTTTATTATTTTTTTTATGTGGACAATTTTAAAATTTTATTAATGCAGATTGTAATACACATTTGCCCCAATTAATTGCTTTACCAGAGCATTATGCAATGTTGTGCTGAACCTGACCATATAAAGCCCAATGTTAATGGGGGGGGAAATGGGAAAACTGGATGAATTAGAAGGAAATATTATCTCCAAACAAATATTGTGCATGAGAAATCAATATTTAGAATCTATACTAATAAAAGCTTTGCGAAAAGCTTGCGGGGAAGCTTACGAATCGCAATAAAAACGGTAATTTTGACAAAGAATTTCAGAAAAAAGCGTTAATTTCATCAAAATGTAGCAGACAAAAGCATGAATTTTGACAAAGTACCGAGGGAAAATGAGGATTTCACCAAGGAGTCACAGAAACGGTGCAAATAAGAATCGGGAAAACTTCGAATTTCATCAAGCAGCCATCGAAAGGACGCAAATTATGCCAGAGTATTGCTTGTAAAATACCAATTTTGTCAAATGGCCGCTGAAAAAAATTCAAATTTTGTTTAATGGCTGCCGACAAAGAACGAACTCTGTCAAATGACTGCAGAAAAAATTGATCCCCAAAGGGTCGCTGAAAGAACGCCAATTTCACCAAAAAACCATGGGAAAACGCTTTTTTTTCTTTTTCAACCTTTTGACGAAATTTGCATTGAATTTTTGCAATTTCTTGATGAAATTTCCATTTATTCGCAATTTTTTGTCAAAATTAACGTTTATTTATTTATTTATTTTCCTTGTGATCCGCTAACGAAATTCTCATCTTTTCACATTCCTCTGACAAAATTCACATTTTCCCTTCAATCTTATAACGAAATCAGCGATTTTTTTTTAAAATTATTTATCTAAATTTGCAAAAGATTTTACATCCAAATTTTTGGAGTTATGGCCAACTTCGGAAATAACTGCCTTGATTTTACTTAATTTTGGAAAAAATTTGACAATCACAGAAGTAATCCTAAGCAAAAATAATAATAATAACAATAATAATGAAATTTATAGCTAATTATCTGAAAGTTTATTACAGATGTGAAGGAAGGGAGAGGGCGATTCCATTCCCGTCATAAACTATGCAGGTTTTTTTTTTTTTTTTTTTTTTTTTTACTCCTTTTTCAAAATTTGTGTTCTTTTGACAAAACTTGCAAGTTTTTTTCGTGATCGTCAGTTTTTATGCAATTGTTTAAGAAAATTTGTCGTTTTTTGCAATTTTTTTAACAAAATTTGCAAATTTTTTTTTCTTTTAATAAAATTTGTCAAGTTTTTTTTTTTTTTTTTTTTTTTTACAAAATTTGCCCCTTTTTTCATGATTTTTTAACAAATTTGTTTTTTTATGCAATTGTTTAACAAAATTTGTCATTTTATTGCAATTTTTTAACAAAATTTGCTTTTTTTCTTGATTTTTAATAAAATTTTTTGCTTTTATGCGATCGTTCAACAAAATTTGACTCTTTTTTGCAATCTATTAACAACATTTGCTGTTTTTTTTTCAATGATCTTTTACAAAATTTACCCCCCCCCCCTTTTTTTTTCATTCTTTTGATGAAATTTCCTTTTTTCCATGATTTTTTTAATTGTGATTCTTTCTCAACCGATTAAAGATTTTTACACAACTGATTGACAAATTTCAAGATTTCCCCCCTCAATCAAATAACAATTTTTTCCCATGATAAATGGACGTATTTTGTGATTTTGTTTCCCTCTTGCTACTAGAAAAATAAATTATCGAACGGCTGCATCAAAAGAGGTATTAAGTTATCTATAAAAGTGCCCAGAAGAATGTAAAAAGTGCCCTTTCTACAACAGCAGTGTCCTGCACCTTTTCAAACTTAGAGAAAACTCTGAAATTATTTAAATCAGTGATTTTAATCATGATTTAAATTGATTTAAAAAAAATCATTGATTTAAATCATTTTTCTATTTAATCTCTAGAAATCCTCAGGAAAATTTAAATCTCACTAATGCTGCCATTTATTAAGCAGTACTATATTCCTCCTCTATTTTTGTCCCTAGTTTTTCCTCATTTGACCATTCTTATTTATTCAAAGTCTCTTTTAGGATGTACGTTAATTCTGCATCTGCACCCTTTAGGTGATAAGAGGTTTAGATTCTTTATCTGAAAACCTGTTTTCCAATTTACTATTTGCACAAAGAGTGGACATTTTCAATTTCTATTGCAATCACAGTTTCTTTCTTACTGTAGCACTTGGTAATCTCTTGAACATTGTTACACTTCTGTTGTAGAAGATTTTTGATAGACTGAATGAAACGATTACTGAACTTCGACTTACTTTAGTTAGTTTCAGTTGGAAAAAAACAAAGCAACTGACTTTGTGAAGGAAAATTACAAAGATACGTCTTTGATGGCTATTCTTCTGAAAATTATTGCTTGTGTAGAGCCATTTAATGAAAGCCCTTATTTGAAAAAAAGGTAGTGAAAGAAGTTGACACTTCACATTGGTGGAAGTCTTTGACAGTTGTAAAAGACTGTTCCATCCAAGAAACTATTAATAATAGAGCAAATTATGATAGCAAAAGCTACATTTGCAGGTGTTGAAAGAATATTTTCAATCTTGAGATTTGTACATAGCAAATTACGAAGCTGCCATACTGGCTTTTCTCCCCAGATCTCTTAGTAAATAATGTTGTTGTTATTGTCTATTGTGTGTAATTAACTGTCTGTAGTTTCATTTCTAAAACCTTTGTTTTAAAATTTGTAAAGTAAATCATTATGATTATATGATCTGCCAATTCAGCTATGTTTCAGAAGCTTTGACAAAATATTTAAGTTTATTGCATCCTAACGAAGAAATACTTTATTTACAAATTTATGCTACCAAAAATAGGTATTTACCAGCTCCCTCTACATAGAGCAGTTAAATTTATTAAAAATATTGATTCACTTTATTTTAAAAGAAAAATCGAATTTAAATTTAAAAAATCAGATTTAGATTAAAAAAAAAAAAAAAAAAAATTATGATTAAACAAATAAGAAAAATCATGCAATAAGCATAGATTATGAAGCACTTTCCAACATTTCATGAAATCTTTAACAAAACGTTATTTCGGGAAATAATAGTGTATAGCCAAATATACCTAAATATGTATTCCAGTACTTTTGAACAGCCCTGTATTTTATCTGTCAGTTAATATAATGGGAACATTTAGTTTAGCAAGAAAATGCCCAATAGCTTGAAATTTCTTTTTCAGCAATTCATACTATTAGATGGAAACATACTTGAATACTTTTGTTCAGCCCTGTAGTTTACCTTGTATCTTTATTAAACGTCAGCATTAACTAAAATTTATTGTAAACTAAAACACCTTTAATACAACTGAAATCACATCTCATAAATTATCATTCAGAAGCGTCCATGTACCGAATTCTTTGCGTGGCCCTGTATATCTTTTTAACTATATTCTGCAAACATTTCTCAGTAAATTGAATGCAGTTCAGCGTAAAAATGCATAACTTATTTAAGAACCACGTTTAAGTAATTTATGCTCAGATTCAGTAACGTTGGCGAGCTCTTTTGTGTAGCCCTATATATCAACTATAACATTTATACTCACCATATAATGTGCATATATTTAGTGAAACCCAAACGTGCATATCATAATTAAAATGCATTACATCCCTCCATCAGCCATCATCGGACACATATACGGTACTTCGGAAAGAATATACTATTTTAAATCTTTTGTATGGCCCTGTAAATGCTATGTACTTCATGTTATGCAAGACAGTATCTTATAATTTATATTTAGCTTCAATGACATATATTAATTTTAATATACATGAAACAGTTTAATATATTTAAAATGTCGTGCACAATTCCCCCTTTACCATTATCTAATGAAATTCTTTTGTGCGGCCTTGTAAATGAATAATATCTATATTTTCACTGCATACATTACAAAATGCATATTTTAGTGCACTTTGCGAATCCATATGAGTATGTTTGACAGAGTGTAAACACCTTTAAAATTCATTTGAACGATTTTCTCCCATAGGCCATAATGTAATCGAAAATGTTTGACTCTCCCTGTAAATAAACCAATCATGATAGAAACTTCATTTTCAATAGGGTTCGTGCTAGGGCAAACAAAACATCAATAACATATAAAAGTTTCATAGCGATTCGAGTATATATACGGGAGTTAAAGCGCGGACAGACAAACTGAATGCATAAGCACTTTTCAACTTTGTTGGAAAGTGCTAAAAAAAAAAAAAAAAAAAAAAAAAAAAAAATTTACATCTTGATCAAAAATATGAAAATCCAAGGCTATTTACAGGAGTCAAAGCATGGATAGACAGACAAATAAACTGAATGCATAAGTACTTTTCAACTTTGTTGGAAAGTGCTAAAAAGACTATGAATACAGGAAAATGTGGTAAAATTTGTAGATGTAGTACAAGTTGTTTTATTAGCAGTATCAAGGTGAAGGACAAGAATTACATCAAGTATTTAAACAGATTAATAATAGAATATAATTTTTGTTTTTAATTCTTTTTCCTTATTAAAATTTTAAATTATGTATTCATAATGAAAAGTTATTTTCTTTATTAGAAAAAAGTTGGCATTCAGCCACCAAATATTTGGTATTTGGTCTAAAATTTGACCAACTATTCAGTATTTGACCAAATCATTATTCGTCACTTTCCTACTTTTTACTTGATGAGTTTTTAAATTATTTAATAGTATAGATTTTTTGCATATTTTGATGTTAGTTTAATTTTGTTTATCATTAGAACATTCCTGATTGTATAAAGCTTGAAATTCAGAACCTTGATTCAAGCGAAATAAAATCTAAAGACTCAAGTCCCAAGTGTGTTGCCTATTGTGATAGAGATACTGTTCACTATTCATCTGCCACTGAAAGATCTGTAGAAAAATTTAAGGAGAAATTGGAACATAATCTCAAGGATGTGTACAACAAAATTTCTTTGTTTGAAGAGAGAATTCTGGCAGCCAAAGAAAGATTTAAAGTATGTGATTTCTCAAATTTGTTATTTGTATTCATCAAAAAGGGTAGGTGAAGTAGTCTGTTAAAAATGTAGTAACATAGGAATTGCACTACTAATATTTTATCATTATATTCTCACACCCAAAATTTATCATGCCTTGTTTTATTATGCCATTTTCCAAATTTTAATTTGATTTTACAGGTGTTGTATATTGCATTTGGGCCGTTTTAAAAGGATTACTGCATCATTTTCTTTTTGAAATTCTCAATTTCAACTAGTTAACACTAAAATAAAAATATGTGCTAAAAGTGATTATAGTACACTAAAAGACTTTTTAAGAACATATTCACTAGTTTTGTGCACTCACATGGTGACATTCTCAAGATCAATAATAATAAAATAAACTATTTAAAAAAAAAAAAAAATGAACTAAGAGATCACAGATCTAATGAAAAGAAAACTGTCTAATAAAATTGTTCATTTGTAAACTTGAATTATTTTATCTAATTGTTTTTAATTAAAGTATCACCTGCAAATTGTAGGTAAGTCAAGGAGGCTGATTCATTGCATATATTCTGACTGACTGTGCACATAGGTTTTTATACATTCGTTGATGAAAGACCAATGATAAAATCTTGATATTTAAATTATTTTAAAATTTAATCTGTATAGGCCTTATTTTATGTAGTCCAGCTAAAACTCTAATTCTCTTGTTGCATTTGATATCTACAATATATTCTTTGATCTTGGTGTTAAACTTTCCATTTATCATTTCATTCTTGAAAAGAATTGTGAAAAATGATGTAATGTACATAATTTTGGAATTTTGTACATTGAAGTTTCTTTTTTTATCTGTGCTCAAAATTAATCTATAAACATTTCTTTATATCTGCTATTTCTTGCAATATTGCATATTTTATTTGTTTCTTTGGCTAAATGATCAAGATACAGACTATAAAGGATTTCTTAATAATGTGTCTAAAGGCAGAAGGATTGTAGGAAAAGGTATTTGAACATTATATGGGATAGTGTGTTGATTGACTATTGATTTTCTATAAACAATATATTGAATAGTATATATAAACAGTATATTGAATTGTATATATGTCATGATGAGTTCTGACTCAAATACCAACAAAAAGGCAAAAGTGTATGATTTAAATAATAACAATAATAATAATTTTAAAAGAACTTCCGACATTATATTAAAACTTAACTATTAATGTAATCTTTAAGAGAGTTAATCATTGTTCAGTGGGTTTGCATTATGGCTCTGCTGCTCTGAAACTCTTCGATCTCAAAATAACATGTTAGTTTATGGGAAAGTTTTGAAGCACAATTGCTCATTTCCTAATATAATTATTAAAGTATAGTTTTCACCATCAGAAAGTAGATGTCAAATGTTAATGGTGTGCATTTTTTAAAATTTTCTGTGTAAATTTTAGTATATAAAAACCCCTATAAACTTTGAAATTTCTGTTTGATTAAATTTTATCTTCTTAAAAATACTTAAAATTTACATAGACAATTTTTAAAAATGCACAACATCAGCATCTTATGTCTACTTTCTGATGGTGAAAACTATACTTTAATAATAATATTAGGTAATGAGTAATCATGTTTCAAAATTTTCCTATAAATTAAAATGGGATTTTGTGATCAAAGAATTTCAATGTGGTAGCCCCTAAATCAATAAAATTACATTACTTTAAAAAATGATAATATTGCAATGACAACTAGAGCTTAACCAATTAAATCCCATGATAGAACATATTCTAGAAATTATGTCATTCAGAAAATCTGATTTTACACCAGAAAAAATCAATAGCTAATTTTGTTTTATTTAAATACTGAATTTTCTGTTGTTAGTTAAAGCAAATATTGCTGTTTTAATTTTCTAGTGGGAATTAAGATATACAAATTAAAATATCTCGGGCGGTTTGAGATCCAGAGGGTTAATGAATGCATTAACACAGGCTTGTCAATAAGAAGGTTAATGAATCCATTTTGTCATTTAATATTTACCATCCATTTTTCAGTGAATTATTTAAAAGGCAATCAAGATGTCATCTCTTTATACTCATTCATTGACAACCAATACATCACCGTAAGAATAAATAATAGCATTAAGTGCATGAAAAATATTAATAAAAATCTCAAAACTATATTAAAAAGCACTTTTAATCATCTAGTTAATAACTATTACATTTGACAGTAAAATCTATAAACAAAATAATAGAGACACTAGACAGACTTTTACAATTTTTAAAAACATACAAAACAATTAAAAAGAGATAAAATTATATAAAATTAAACACTATAAAATAAACATTTCGCTATGCACTGCATAGCCTCATCAGTATTCGTATCAACTTACAACAAAAACAATGTATATATACCGGACTCAGTTAAAGTTAATGATTTAGAAAAACAAAATATTCAATCTGTAGTGTACAATTAGTATGCGTAGCCTGTGAGCTCAATGTCATCAGTTTAACTCGGCAATATTCTTTTTATTCTTTGCTGTGCTGTACCATGTCTATATAGCATATCGTAAAAGTTTAGGGAAATTTTTATATGGATTGTGGGAAATGTTGGGAGTAAAAACATGTTCTACATCCTTGCTGAGAAAGTGTGTGTTATATGAATTTGTATTATAAAGATTTTCTACTGTATATGATACAGTAAATTTCATTGTATTTCTCTCCCCCCCCCCCCAATCATATATGATTCAGTTATGTGTAAAACATCATCATCATATACCATTGGTTATAAATTACAAATTAAAAACTTATTGGAATTACTTATACAATATGGCACTTCATCACATTTTCAATACTTGATTTAAAAAAGCTAATACTAATAACAATAATAAATCAAACATTTTTCTAATTAAACATTCAAGTTCTTTATTGTCGGATATTGATGGGTAATACCTAGTTTTTATTAAAACACCTACTTTCATTATACATGAGATTTCATAATATTTATTTATTTGTTATTTCTCTTTTTTTTTCTGTGGTGGTGCATAAAAAAAGCCTATTTTATCTTTATTGGTCTTGAGAATGTTTGTGATTGTGTGCATGATAATAGTAGCTCTGTTTATTGAAAGGTTTTTGTGAACTTGTAAATCCACAAAAGGTGTTTGTGGACCTTTTTGCATATATAGTTTTATTTTAATGGTAAGCCATTTTTCTTCTTTAATTATATGATTAACTTTGAAAAATAATCTAAAGTAAAAGTTCTTAAGAGTTTGAGACTATTTGCAAGTTTCAGACACTAGAGATTCCAAAAAACATTTTTAGAAAAAATAATTGCCTCCTTTCTGTGTGTCTGCTAACCATCTATCTTCTGAACAAATTAAAATAGAGACTTGAAATTTGGTATGTACTTAGTATGTAATAATGAGATTGCCTATTACATACTAAGCCTTAGTACGTAATAGCCAATCCCATAAGGTGGTAAAGAATAGGATAGCCTATTTAGTTGTTGAGCCAGAAGCCAAAATTAGGGTTTTTGGTTTCATCTCTGGGGACTTGGTGATATATACCTTTTTATATTCACAATAGTCCAAGGAGTTCATTTTATGATGATACAATTAAATTTGTGGTAGCTTATAGATGCTATATTGAAAAGATGGTTCCATCTGTCGCACATAGATACAAATGTTTTTTATCATTATCACAACCACATAATTAAGTATTGATGAAAAATGCAGAGAACAAATAATATTGAACATATAACGTTATACAAATTATATATTTGTTAAAATTTTATTTTAATATGATTATTAACATTTTCATTTAAATAAACCAATCAAAAGATATTCGCGATGAAAGAAAATCAAAATCTTGTTTTGCAGTTTAATGCATATTATTTTGATGAGGTTAAGACACAGAAATACAAGGAAAAAGTAGTACCTGTGAAACTATTGTACTTAGTCTGTTAAGACTTAACCCTTTCGAGATCACGAGCGCATATATGCAACTTCAAAACGTAATTCCATTGCTTGTTTTTAATTTCATTAAAAAAGTAAAATTTTCCTTATTTAATTAAGATATTATCTTGTTTGCTAAACTAAATTTAATTGTTTGACCAAAAAGTGATGCCAATTGAATAAAATTCTTGTAAAAAAAAATTCTGGTAAAATAAGACTGACTGACCAAAAGAATAATAAATAGGTAACAGAAATTTTAGTCTTCTGCACTTCTAACATGATTTGTTCACATTCCTGTATACAAATAACTTCAATCGCCATAAAACAATTAATTCTATGTTCAGTGTATGTATTCTTGAGGTTAACATGAAGTTATTAAATAAACATGCACATGATAGTGTGGCACATGTTCTTGGTCAAGAATATGACACCAGTTCCAAAGCAGCTTCAGGAGCAAGAGGACTGCCATTCTACTGGATCTCTAGATAGCTTTCTCCTTCACTATCTGTTCTAAAAACCCAACCATATTTATCTGGAGATGGATTAGAACTGGCCTGTAGGCACATCTTCCGAACAAGACCGTGGAAATTGGCTCACATTACCTATAGGTAGAGTATATTACTACATGGCTGAAAGCAATGCGACTTTACACACACCTTATTTTATAGAAAAAATATATAGAATGTAGTCCAATTCCTTGATGTCTCAATATTTTTGCTTTCCATAATAGAGATGGCAAACTTACGAGTCAAGTTGTTTCTTTATTTCCTCTGATAAATCAGCTTCAGTATCAGACACCTTAAGTGCATCTCGAAATTTCGTGGTTTGATTCATCATTTTCCCTTGCCTGCAAAAGCACTTATTGTATCGCACCTGACAGTGAATGCCTTTCAAGTGATGCATTACATACTTCTTTACCTAGAAGTCTATGCATTTCGCTCAATTTGTAGTACTTTTCTTTACCCTGTCTTTTTATCCAAATTTCACAAATATAAATCCTTCTAGTTTTTCAAATCGTTTTTTGAAGAAAACAGTTTAGAGATAATAATAATATTTTTAAATCCAGACGCTAAAGCATGGTATGCATGAAACATAAGTTGCGAATCACCTCTTCTTGGAAGCAGGTCAATTTAGTAGCTTCTTCTACTAGTTACTTCATGAATTTATAGCATTTTTCTCCGTAGATAACATACAGCATTCGTGTATACAACTATCTCAGATAATGTTCATTCTGCGATTCTTGAGAATTGAAATGCATAGGTTATTTATTGTTCTCTTCATCAGATAAAATTTGCTTCCATTTCCGTACTGTTTGTCCTAGAGTATATACTAACTTTTATAACATCCCCAACAGTTCATATTTTTCATTCATTTCTTTTTATTGACAACTGCTTGTATGTATCAAATACAATATCTATCCTTTGAGAGGATGTATATTGTTGTATTATTTTAGAAAACTGATTCTTTAAAAGTTGTCCAAATGATTGTAGCTCCTATGGTAGTTTTAAACAAAGTACATTACGTCATTCATATTAACAACACCATTGCTTGACCATTTTTCGACAATTTCTAGATTTGTAATTGCTCTAGTTGATTCTATTACCCTGTCTTTATTTATCTATTCATTAATAACCATGTTCTGTAAATATGAGATAGCATGTTCCTCTTTCTGGATCTTGCTGCCCTGGTATCAAAAATATCGCTTAACTGCGGCAAATCTTTGAACAAATTTTGTTATAGCTTTTGACCACTGCTTGTCTTTAGTTATTATCTGTTTAATCGCCCTATTAATTTAACAGCAAGTAAAATCAAGAAAATCTTTCCTATCGTGCTTATCGGCAGAATTTTCTAATATGGTGTCCATTTGTTACCAAATGTTTGAAAATATCATGGATAATTGTGATGTGGTGGTGAATCCAAAAATGTATGGTTTAACAAATCCACTGACATAGAAATGCACGTACCCCTGACTCAACGACGGTGACCATTTTCCAGAATGGCACCCATAAATTACCTTGGTTTTGAAAAAATGGATAAATGTCATTCTGATGTTGTGGTGAATCCATAAATATATATGTATGATTTAACAAGTCCTCTGACATGAAACCACACGATCCCCTGGCTTAACAGCAGCGGCCATTTTTCAATATGGCGTCCATTAGCTTCTCTGATTTTGAAAATATCATGAATAAATGCCATTATGTTGTTGTCATGAATCCAAATTAGTATGGTTTAACAACTCCCTGCCTCAGCGACGGTAGTCATTTTCCAATATGGCTCCCATAAACTACCTTAGTGTTGAATGTATCATGGACAAATGAGATGTTGATGTTGTGATGAATCTAAAAATGTATTGTTTATAAGTCCGCTGACATAAAATCATACGACCGTTTAACTCATATCAACTTCAACGACGGCGGCCATTTTCCAATATGGCGCCCAAAAGCTACCCTCGTTTTGAAAGTATCATGGATAAATGAGGTGCTATTGTTGTGGTGAATACAAAAATATATAGGTTATCAAGTCCCCTGAGATGAAACCACACGAGCCCCTGGCTCAATGACTAATTGCCTTAGTATGTAATAATGGGGCCTATTGAATATCAGTAACCTCGCTTATCCCAAACTTTTTTGTTTCGAACTCTTGAAATATTTGTTCTAATGAAAGATATATAAAAAAATTTTAATTTTTTTGTTTTAAGGAGTAAATAAAAAAACAATTAAAAATTGCATGAAGAATGAAGTTGGTCGGATAATTAGTTGTTGAGATATATATTTTCTACATTCTTTGATTTTTTATGACCCTGTATTTCATTCAAATTTCAATTCAAATATATATTTTAATTGGAAATGAGATGTTTAATCTGATGCAGTAAACTGTTAGTTAATATTATTTTTTTTGGAGTTATAAGGATGTTTTTTTTATGTGATTTGGTACGGCTTAATTATCCTGGTGACCAAAAAACTTGCCAAACTATGAGATTAAATGCCAATAATAGCTTATCGTAAATGTCACATTCCCTTGTCATTAAACACATTACACATGTCTGTTATGGCATCAAGTGATATTTAATTTAATGTTTTGTATTTTTATTAATCTTTTTACTGATTTATTTATTTTTTCATTATTTAAAATAAAAACTCTGCCAGTTTGTATAATTTAGGAGTAGTTTGGTGATTTATATAATTTGTCGAAATGGGTCGATGGGATAATCAAGTAATACAGCATTATTATGTATTAAAAATATTTAAATATACATTTAAATTTTATTTTGGAATTGTGATACATTTTATAAATAGTTTTACGTGTTTTATTTTCCTATTTTATATTATGCATACCCATGATCGGTAAATATTACGCTGAACCCAATGACTAGTTTTTCTTAGATTATATACTTGCATATTTTAATGTTGATATCTTAGTCCTGAAATACTATTTAAATTTTTTGTTTTTATATATTGCTTTTAAGAGCACTTTTAATATTACCTACTTTTATTTCAATAGAAACTTAACAGCAACTAAATTTAAATTCATTATAATAATTTATAGAATGTGTTAGCTTTCTTTATAGTATTATATTTATTTGAAAACTGCTCAAAATTTTTAAAGTGCCATTATGTAAAACTTAAAACATATTTTTTAAAAATTGCATCACAGCAAATTATTAGAGTATTGTTAATAATATATATATTAATATTTCATATTTTTTATTTCAGTTTTTAATTCATCATCAGCTGGTTGCTACTGATGACTTTGCAAAAATGCATGTGACACTCAAGTATATGAAAAAATTGCATATCATTCTGCATTCTAAAAAAATAGCTCTTCAATCAATAAAATCTGGATGTCAATTGTTACAACCTAAAAATGAATCATCTGAAGACGTATTTAATTTGATAAGCTTGTTGTCTAATAATTGTAATGCAAATAATGATGTAAATTCTTATTTTGAAAAATGCTTGTTAGTTAACACCTACAAAGATTTGTATTTGACCTCTAAAATGAAAAAAGTATTAAATTCGTTTAAATCTTTTATTGATCTAGAAATCTCAAACTTTGAACAGCATTTTGCTTGTTATAAGCAGTATGATAATATAGAATATCATTATTTACACAAGCCTGTTGTAATTAAAATGGACTATTTGTTATTTTTGCATAGGTTAAGTATTGACTCCTTTCATAAAGAAAAAAAGCTAATCAATTCAGTTATAAACCATGGAAACAAATTTGAAATTCGTGCATTTTTAGATAACATATGTGCTGCTAAAGTTCCATTGATAGTGAATTGTTTATTTAAGTTGCATGAAAGGAGTTTATCAAAATTTGATGAAAATCGGCTTAATATAAATCTTATTAGTCATATAGTTAAGAAGTTGGTGCTTTTTTATGCAGAAAATCATCCTTCTATGTCTTCAGGAACCTGTATTCATATTGAAAACTTCCTGTATCTACTATCTAAAGTATCTATTTATAATATTAACGAGAAACACTTCATCTTGTTACAAAACTTGATGTATTCATTATTAGAAGATTTATTACTCATAACAGAATCTTTTAATGATGAAAAAGAACAAACAGAAGATCTATTTGATGTGCTGATAAATGAAATTGACAATCTTAAATCAGAAAATACTGATAAACAAAATCAAATTCATTTACTTGAAGAATCATTGACAGAAGAAAGAAAGCAAAAGCAAATTTTAGATTTGCATGCTAATGAAATTGTTGAAAATTTAAATTCAGCTGTTATCTTAAAGAAAAACTGGGAAAGAAAAATTTTTGAAATTAGTAAACTGTGTTCTGTACTTAAAAATATATTTGATTGCAACAATATTAATGAGTGTGATATTTTAAAACTTCAGTCTGAGTGTGCTGCACTCTCCGATAACTTCTGTTTATGTGAAGAATGCTTAGTTGCAGAATCTGAATCCCGGCGTGGGGTGGATCATATCGCTTTCACACCTGTGAATTTGATTCATTTTGTGGCTGAACTTTATATGTCAAAAACTGAGTCTGAAAAAGAAATAATGCAGTTGAAAACAATCAATACTGATATTAGCCAGAAGATTATTATGCTAAAAAGTGAATTGGAGAATGCTAGACTAGAACATTCAACTCTTGAGCAGTCTATGTGTGGATTGAAAGAAAAACTAAATGCAAAAGAATATGAATTGGATCGTTTGAGATCAAAATGTTCATGCCTAGAAGATGAGTATCAAAGTTTAAACACTCAGTTTTTAGAAATAAACAATAAATACAAAGATTTACAAAAGGCATTTGATGATAAATTAAGTGAACTTAATAAATGCAAACAACAATATGAAGAACTATTTTCTGAAAATGAACAAATTAAGGATGGAATTATGCTAAAAGAAAAAAAAATAGCCCAGTGTGAACAAACTATTTTAGAACATTCAATTCTTAAGAACTCTTTGGATGAATTAAGAGAAAAAGTAGATGCAAAAGAGTATGAACTAGAAAATTGGAAAACAAATTACTCATGTTTAGAAAACAAGTACCAAAATTTAAACATCCAATTTTTAGAAAAAGACAATGAGTATAAAGATGTAGACAAAGCATTTAATGATAAATTAAATGAACTTGACAAATGTAAACAGCAATATGAAGAATTGTTGTCTGAAAATCAAAAGATTAAGGAAGAAATTGCACTCAAAGAAGAAAAAATAGCTCAGTACGAAAAAACTAGTTCAGAACATTTCACTCTTGAGCAATCTTTGTGCGAATTAAAAGAAAAAATCAATGCAAAAGACTGCGAATTAGAGAATTTGAAAACAAAGTATTTATGCCTTGAAGATGAGTACAAAAGTTTAAATGCTCAGATTTTAGAAACAAACATAAAATCTAAAGAATTACAGAAAGCATTTGATGATAAATTAAATGAACTTAATGAATGTAAACAACAATATCAAGAACTACTCTCTGAAAATGAGGAAATTAAGAATGAACTTAGATTGAAAGAACAAAAAATTGCCCAGTATGAACAGACAACTTCAGAGAAAATGTCTGAATATGAAATCTTACTGGCTAAATCTGCAGATTTTGAAGCCAGAATTCACGATCTAAATAATGCAATCAATAGTTTGAATTCTCATGTAAAAGAATCAAACAACAAATTAGAAAATTTAGAGAAAGCTAAAAGTTTATTGAATACGACTCTAGAAAATGTTGAGGAGGAGCTGCAAAATACTTACTCAGAAAAACAAAAATTGGAAGAAAATTTGCAAGAAAAAAATAGTGAAATTGAAAGGCTACAACAAGAAATTTCATCCACAAATAACAAGTTAACTAATGGAGAAAATGAAATTTCTAATTTAAAGATAACTATTAAAGAACTTAAAGATACTTTGAAAGGTAATGAAAAGGAATATGCCGAATTGAAAAATAAGAATTGTAAATTACAAAATGAAATTTGTTCCTTAACTAAGCTTATAAAAGAGCTTAAAGTTTCCATTATTGAAAAAAACTTAAGCATCCAGAAAAATGAATCAATTGTATCTGAGCTAAAAAAGACTATATCAGAATGTGATGATGAAAAGAAAAATCTTGAGATGAAAGTGATGATTCTCAGTGATGAATTAGAAAAAAAAATTTCTTTAATATATAATCTTGAAAGTAAATTAGACAAAACAACTGCAGAAAAAGATGATTTGCAAAAACAAATCGCAGATTTATTGTCATTGAACTATTCAAAGGCACAGATGTTAGAAGATGAAAATAGTTATAAAACAAAATGTGATCAATTTACTTCTGAAAATTCATCTCTAAGGTTAGAGATAGAAAATTTAAAACGAGAAAAAATAAATCTTGAAAATAATATCAAGGCATACTGTGATAAAATTTGTGCACTTAAAGAAGAATTGAAAAAAGCAGATCAAATACAAGAAAATTTAAGTCATGAAAGAGATGATTTAAAAAAGAACCTTCATATTTTAAAAAGAGATGTGCAAATTAAGAGTAAATCACATGTAGAAAACTCTCTGTTAATGCAAGAATTAGCTCAGAAAGTAGATAAGTTAAGAAATGAATTATCTGAGAGTGGACAGATTGCAGCAAAGAAAATTAAGGAATTATCTCAAGAAAATTCCTCTTTACATGCTGAAATTTGTCTTCTTAAATCTCAGTCAAATGTAGATAAGAACAATACAAATTCTGTAATTGATATTTCTAATTTTAAATCTTCAAATAACCTCAAAGAATTTTTAAAGAAATTTGTTGGTGTGCTTATTGAAGCAATTAAAAAAATAGAGTGCAATAATGATATTGGAAAATATAAATCTGAATGCTTGTCACAACTTGGAAAGTGGGAAGATAATATCACAGATTCAGATTCATATATCAATGACATATATAAAAAGTTGCATTCATTTTTACAATATTATATAAGCATGCAGAAGGACTTGGAATCAAAGCTTGATAATTTAACCAAAGCTGTTTTTAAACATGTAGCTGAACTGAATAAATATTGTGAAGAGTCTGAAGATTGTGTAAATTGCTTTAATGTAACTGCTTTAGGTGAAATAAGTTATCTGAATGAAACAATGTATGGTGATAGCACTACTTCCATTAATTGTGATATCAATAAATTAACACATGAGCTGCAGAACAGTTGTCAAAAGTTAAATACTCGTTTCAGCTCAATGAGAACTACCATTTTGAAAAGAGAAATGCAAGTGAAGTCATTGCAAGATGATCTCTCTGAAATGCAACAGCTGAAAGAAAATCCCTCTAATGGAGAGCAGGTATGAAATTAATTTTTATTGTGTAATTGTTCAGGATTTTTTTCCTTTGAGATATTTATGTGAGTCTTAAACATAAAAACTTTTTTTTTTTTTTTTTTTTTTTTTTTTTTTTCAATAGTTTATTGTCATTTTCCATCTTTGTGTTTATTTGTATTTTGTTTTTCTGATGATGATTGAGTAAATTCAATCGAAACATGTAAAAATTATTAAGATCTTTTAATGTTTTTATTAGTATTTGTTGTCCTTTATAGCAATTAAATATTTTAATGCATATTTTTGAAGTGTTTTTAATAGACGTATAAGAAAACTTCTATTTATAATTAATGTATTAATGCTGTGTTAATTTAAACTCATGTTTGCTGCAGGATTGTGGTTCATGAAGTTTTTTCATCTTATGTTGCAGTTGTGCCTTTCCATTATTAGAGTAAGAAGTGCCAGGCTATGTTATATGCTGGTAGCTCAGTTGGTACAGAGTGTGGATGACCCAGGTTCGAACCCTGGCATGGACAATTTTCCACTCTGTTGCTCTACACCTTCTTAGCAATGCAAATTAAAAATTCACAATTTCAAATTTACTATTTCTTGGGTGCAATTCATTGTTCAAAAATTTTAAAAAAAATTATAAATCACTATTCATGTGATTATTTTAATCAAAGTTCACCAAATCAACATTAATTTGAATTTTAAATGAAGTGTATATCAACATGAAAAATGATGATAAAGTGCAATTTTTTAAGAGAAATAAAATAACAAAGATTAATTCACATAAATTAGATTTAATCATAAATTTATATTATTTCATCAAATTCTGCATAACACTTTTTTATTAAATTTGAAATAAATTTAAATTTATTCACAGAGAATTCATGATATGCATTTATTATTTGTCTAAATTTGATTCCTCCCAATCTTTACTCTTTCCGAGGCTGCTCAAATAAGTTAAATTTTTTTGAAATTTTAAAACCATTGAAACATCTTTTCTCTTTATTCAATTCTTTTAAGCTTGAGCTTCTCAAAAACCCAAATCAGTGATTAGTTGTGCACATTTTTTGGAATCTCTTAATTAGATTTTTGAATTAAATTTGTTGAATTTGATAAACTGTTTCCATCTCACAATTCCATGTAATCTCATGCTATCTCAAATTTTTAGTCATCATTAAATGTTTACGTTTGCATTCAGAATCTCTTATTTAGAAAAGTATCTTGCATTTTGCCTGTGTTTTATGACACAATAATTCTAAAACAAATACAAACTTTTGAATATCTTCTGTATTGTTATAACATGGGTGAAAATTTGCAGCTTTTTAATCTACGATTCCCAAGTAACTTTTCAATTTAAGAAAAACTTTTCTTAAATATAACTTTTGTTACAATGTCATGCTCTTGATATAATTGGATATTGCCTCAAAATAGTTAATTGCATAATTTGTTTTGTTTCAGAATACTGATGGTAAAGTACAGAACCTTGAAATCAAATGCAAGATGTTGTTGTCAAATGCTCATCGCCTTGAGAAAAAGCATAATAATCTTCTTAAAACTTGTGAAGAAATGGAAAATCATATCAAAACATTAGAAAAAGAAAAACAAGAATTAGAAAATGAGGTAAAATGCTAATACTAACTTCAGTAAAGTTTAACAGGGAACAACACACAATATTTTTAAAACTATTTTAAGTGCTCAGTGGCCCTCATAGCCATTTTTTTTTTTTTTTTTTTATCTCAGGGGAGGGTGAGGAGAATTGTGAATTATTATAAAATTATAGTTATTTATACAAACTTAATAGTATGTATTAGACATGTTATTTATATTTTAAAGTATTTATTAAGCAGGATGGCCGTTCTGCCAAGCCAAGCTAGAAAAAAAAAATAATATGCCCGCCAAACGAACAAAGGGCAAGAACATAGCGACCGCTTAACTGCTTAATATACTCGAGACAACTTCTCCATGTTAAATCGACCAAACATGGCATTTTAAAATCGAAAATTTTTAAGAAATCAACTGTCACAGAGAAATAAAACGAAAACTAGAAGAATCTAATGAAGGAAAGTTTTAATTTGAGATCAAACTCATCTTTATAAAATAATTATAAAGAAAGATACAAGATTTTTTAAAAAAAAAGTTGAGGTACTGAAAATGATCACTTTTCTCATTGTCAAACAATTTTATTTCAATCAGGGTACAGACTTAAATAAGGGACAGAAAGAAGTATAAAATGCATTTTCGGAGAGGTAATTATTCAAGCTACGTGCTTTTGTAAAATTCAGTTTTGAAAAATAAAATTTCTATGCTTAAAAAGCAAAAAATTGCTAATTAAGAAATTATGCCAAATGCGATAAACCCACCAATCGTGTACTAGCTACATTATATTAGAGCAAATCATTTTAGATGCTGCCACTTTAAGTTTCATTTGCCAATCAAATATTTTCTTCAAAATTATTTTTTCTAATAAAACATTGTAAAAGTTCATTTTTAGAAAGATTTTTAAAATAAAATTAATTTTTGATGGAAGAGATATCTTCTAAAGTGTAGTCATTTAAAATTATTAGCATTTAAAGTTTCGTTCCTAATGTAAACAAAACATTGAAAAAAAAAATTGAGTGTGATTTTTATATAAAAAAAACGATGGTAAACTATATTTGATTCGTGTGTGAGTAGAGAATCAACATAGATAACAACCTTGATATCACTGTATGATGAAATACGATTGTACTATAAAATGTTTATTTAAAGAGGGTAATCTACCGAACCAGTTGTACTAACCGAACCAGTTTTGTACAATTATATTAACCAATAGTATTTTATATCATATCGATTTACGGCAATCTTTGCATATTTTACGCAAATTTCTAACCAATATTTAACCTGTTACCATACAATGATACCATATAGATTACCTATAACTGGGCAAAACTTTTAAATTTCATCACCAGCATTTAAATACGGAAGTGTCTGCTATCTAAATCTCTGAATAAGTAACAATTTTGGATTCTAACAACAAATTTGAGTAAATTAGAATTTAATGTCAAATACGAAAAGATGGCTTTTAGACCAATATTAACCAATTATAATCATCAATAATAAACTACAGGATTTCACTTGCGGGAAGACAAACAAATCAGAAAATATCTTTGGCTTCATTTTCCTAGGAATAAATAATTTCATGTTTTCAAATTAGTTATGCATTTTTTATGCTGAATTATATTTAGTATAGTAAAAGATGTTTACTGAATACAGATAAAACGATTTACAGGACTTGCAAAAAATTAGATATATGACCATCAATGGATGATAATTTCTGGAAGTGGGATTTTACTAGTTTTAAGAGTATTTTAGTCTGAATTAAATTTAAGTTAAATAGTAGTGTGAATGTAAAGGTAGCAGATAAAATACAGGGCTGCACAAATGTGTTCAAGTAAGTGTCCATGTATTGGCACAAATTCCTAAAAGAGAAATTTCAATTTATTATTCATTTGCTTGCTAAACTAGATTTTCGTATTATACCTAACTAAAATAGTAACTATAGATCTCTATTTTATTTCGATTCAATCAGTTTTTTACAAAATTTTCATTCTTTATCAAAATTAAATACCGTATAAATTGAAAAAGCACGATACTTTAAGAAAAGAAGTTGATTCTCGCTCTTTTAAATGATAAATTACTCTAAGAAATAAATGATATATAAATACAATATACACATATATTTCTTACTTCCTACTTAGAGAGGTTCTACGAGAACTCATTCCAGTTTGGGGGAACAGATTATTTAAATTTTATATAATCTGTTGGAAAAAAAGAAGTGATATCTACTAAAAAACACTTTTCAAAAGTAAAAGCCAAGCAAAAAAAAAAGGGATGGAAGTTGTGTTTGAAAAATAGTCTGATATCAAATTTCCAAGCTTATATTATGCTATTTAACATTTTCCATTAAAAAAATTACTAATTGTAAGTCAGTGCCTTTCCATGTGTTGATAGAAATCCTTTTCTCTTGTACTAAATACATCATAAACATGTTTTGAAAATTCAAATGTTTTAAGATTATGCATGATGGGCTTGGCGGCCATCTTTCCATATTTTACACAAATTACTAAGCACTAAGTTTGTAAAGGAAAGCATAATAAGTTTGCATTAAATACAATTTAGAACTTCTGATTTTAACTATGGACAGACATATTTAACACGTTACCACCCAGCAATCTATTTATATTCTCTTCAATTAAACAAAACTTTTAAATTTCAATTCCAGAATTTTAGTACGGAAATGTCTACTTAAGTAACAATTTTGAGTTTTAAACTTTAACTACAGATTTGGGTACATAGAAATTAGTCTACAATATGGAAAAATGGCCGCGAAGTCCATCATGCATAATCTTAAAACATTTGAATTTTCAAAACATGTTTACGATGTATTTAGTACAAGAGAAAAGGATTTCTATCAACATATGGAAAGGCATTGACTTGGAAATAGTAATTTTTTTAATGGAAAATGTTAAATACCATAATATAAGCTTGGAAAATTGATATCGGACTATTTTTTAAACACAACTTTCATCCTTTTTTACTTTTGAAAAGTGTTTTTTAGTAGATATATTTAACTGCAAAAATTAGTATTGATCTTTTTGAATTGTTATTATTTTAAAACAATGAAAATACTGTAGACTCTCATTTAACTAGAATGGTTGCGAAATGTCAAATAGTCAAATTTGTACAAATTTTTAAAAAGAGATAGAAAATGTCTAATTATTTTATAATAGGGCATTAATAATTTAATTAATACAAAATAAAGAGAATAAACATAAATTTCAATATCATTTAGGATTACAAGTACAATTAGTGAAATATGAAAAAATATAAATGTTTACCTCTCTGTTTTATGAAAAATTAAATGATATGAATAATCGTTTTTCAGTTACTCTTCGACTAATTTTATTTGACAAATTTCTCAACACTGTTTTTTCAGCAGGTTTGATCTTCTTGCTCAAAACAATTAAGTAATACCTCAGTGTGTACTATACCAATGTGTCACCATGACTTAGTTTTGGATGAGTCACAAGATAATCTTCATCACTTTCACGGCAAGATAATCTTCATCACTTTCACGGCAAGATAATCTTCATCACTTTCACGGCAAGATAATCTTCATCACTTTCACGGATTTTTCAGAAGCGACATGTGGCGCAATATCATGACTTAAAACCTCACAACATTCCAATTTCAAATCTTGGTTAATCTATTCTTGCATTGCTTCTTTGTCCACATTTTCAAAACAATTTAACTTTCTTGCATCTCCTGTGATTTTTCTTTGCAAATCAGAAGTATCATCAAAATCTGTAAGATTTTCATTTTCTACATCCAATAAAATTATCTACATGAATTCTTCACTTATTTCTATGCTGCATCATCATAATAAATATCATTTAAAACTGATATTTTCACTGTCACAGTTAAACTTTGATAATTTGTTCCTAGTTAATCGAGAGTCTACTGTATAAGTAATTTACATTTTCACAATTGGCGAGTATAGAACAATGTTATACATGTGATAGAAAGGAATTCAGAAAAACCTTCTGACATTTCTGGCCTAAAACTGCTTTCTAGCATCGCTTTAGAGCAGGGGTTCTCAAACTATGATTTTGCACACCAATGGTAGTACAGGAATGTTGTTTACTGATGTACAAAAATCCAATACTGGTACATGAAATGAAATAAAAATAAATGTAAAATTAAAAAACAGCTGAATCTTCCACTCTTCTTTTTAGATTTGTCAATTCACAGGCTCAGTGTTGCTTGCTCTTTGTTATTATGCTTTGACAGTGTTTCACTTTCTCGTATTTTAATGTAATTTTGATTAGAATGTTTAGACAAATGGAACTAATGCTTCAGCAGTCGTCCTTTCATCATCCTTGAAAAAAAGAGAATTCCTCTATTACTGTATTGTATGTGCGTATATTACTTACTTCAAGATCTTCGATCTCGCATTAATAAACAGTTTATTTTCAAAATGTATGTTAATTTCTTATGTAGGTTATTCACTTATTAATTTTTCTTATGATTGTTACTATTAATTTATACATAATATTCATATAACAAAAATTGACAAACAAGACAACTTCAAATGTGTTTTTCTTTTTTTCATGTTTAACAAAGAGCATTTATTTTTTTCTTTTTAAGTGAATTAATATTTATCACCCAAAAATGAAACATTTTCTATTAGTCTTTCTGTGTTAGATTTACGATTTTCTTCTAGTGGTATGCGGATTTATATATTTGTATTTAATGGTATGTCAATCTAAAATTTTGGGAACCCCTGCTCTACAGAGATCGCTGGGAGAGATCTTTGGAGAATTAAAATCAGGAATAAAATTCTTCCACTGAAATGCAATTCCCCAACTTTTTAAAGTTTTTTATTATAGTTTTTACATCAATTTGCTAAAAAATCAATCATCTTTGTTGCCAAGTCTGTTGCCAACTTGGCAATATTGTCAAATTTGGCAACCAAAATTACTCGACAAAAGTGATGCCAACTTGGTGCTATTTCCTGTATTTCACCAAATTCTCATAGATTTTCATTGTAATTCATAAAGGTCCTTTTTTGATTTGATTTTTATTTATTTATTTATTTTTTCGCAGTTAGTTTTATCAAAAACTTGTCAATGTAAAAGTTGTGGTTAATATTAAGTAGATATTGATGAAGTTAGAATTTTTTGAGCCCACTTTTAATTTTATCAAAAATTTGAATTCAACATTATTTTTAGGAATATTTAAAGTTATCCTGAATTCAGGCAGGTCAGCTAATTTTGGATTAAAAGTATTTCATAAAATTTTTAATATCTCTTAGACTGTAATTATTGTTTTATTTTAGGCTGAGGAGATGGCTACAATGTTAAGAGATCAAACCTCTTCAGATGAAGTACTAGAAATTTCAATACGGCTGGCAGAAAAGAGTAAGCAGCTCGAACATTTAAAAGAAGAAAATAGTTGTTTAAAATCTCATCTGAAGCGATATGAATCTTTTGTGAAGGAAAACTCTTTGAGTGTATCAAAAATTGCTGAACAAAGTCAAAGTGATTCATCTTAAATAGCCTAAATGTTTTATAGGTAATATAAATTATGCAACTCATACTTGTGATTAATAAACTATGTTGTATTAGTAATTTATAGGAGGATTGGAAAATGTTTTTAAGATAGCCAATGTAATAATACACATGCTTATTTGCCCTTAACTCCTTGAGGGACAGGTGCCTGATATACCTGCTGCAAAACATGCTCAGAATCCTTGATTATTTTCCCAATAAATTTTCACTGTAAATTTTGCTTTATTTAATTGCAGCATTTTCATGTGCAATGTCACATGCAATCTCAATTAAGCATTTTTTTTTCTTTGGAAAAATCAATGATAAAATATTTAAAATTCTGTAAAGGATTCTTGTCCCGAAGGGGTTATTATGTGAAGTCAATCAATATAGGACACTGTAATTCTGTATCAAAATTGAGTTTGGCCATGTCAGCAATTAACTTGTGTTATTAAAATGCTTCTTCATTAACTTGTGTTATTAAAATGCATCTTCATGAGAATTTACTTTTATATTTACTTTTATTATTGTAAATTCTGCTTTTCAGTTGGTTATGTAATTGCAATGTAATATATTTTTTCTTTTAAGTTTGCAACCTATTTTTGTGCATATTTGCATATGCACAAATTTGCATTTTGTGCATATTTTTGTGTATATTTTTTATTTTTATTTAAAAATATATATTTATGTTATGTTATTTTACACTTTACTGTGAAAATATATTTTCAAAAAAAATTAAAATATGAATTAAATGTCTCTTTTTATATAAATGATTATTCCTAATTTAGGCTTTTCATACTTAAAATCTGCTTCCTCTCTCCTCCAAAAAATGCTATCCATGAAAATTGCATTATTTTCCTAAATATTTCTGAAATATTCTGTAAATATACAAACATTTCTTGATAATTGTATTGATAATCTTGTTACATTTGAAGCCACCACCTCATTTGTTGCCAATATTGTTAATACAGTAGAGCACGGCTGTCCAATGCGGCGCCCTTTGAAGATTTTCTTGGCACCTTTTTAAGGTTTTCTGTTATTAGACTTTTTAGAAGTAAATTTCCATTATAAAAAATTCTTTCTTCAAAATCAATATTTGAATCAGATATTTTCAAAAATTCTGAAAACGCATTAAAACCCATTGAGAGGTGGTGGGATATATTAAATCTCACCTAATTTTAATCAAGATTTCCACCAGAAACATTTAATGAATTTTTAATTTTATATTTTGATGGAAAGAAAATAATTGAAAAAATACCTTTCACTATTTTTAATTTTTTTTTTCCCCTAAAATTATGGTGCGAGTTCAATGTTAGAGTAATACAATTTCTTGCCCTCAAAGAGTTACAAACTAGAAACATACTTTGAAAAATTTAATCATGCACATTTTCACGATTTGTAAAATTTGGTTAATTTTGATAATAATTGAAATAGATCTTTTTAATATAATTAAGTAATAAAAGAAAATTAAACGTTTCCCATCTCCTCCAATAGTTTGGAGATACATGAGCTTGAAAGTTCAGCATTTATCTTTCTGCTGTTATCATTCTGGCCCATCAGCAGGATAAGGGGCTTAATTATTCCTTTTTGACTTTTGAAATTTTAGGGTTTTTTTTTCGCTTGAAAAATTTTAGTATAATTTCCATCTAAAAAAACTCTTTCAGACTATATCTGTGGAATCACCTAAATGGATTGGTCACTATTATGCCTGTCTTTGTTTTTGTAATTTTTATAAAATCTAAATTCAGTCATTCAAAATAAGTCATAATGTATTTTCACATCCTAAAAAAAAAAACATCAATATCTCTAATTTCCAAGTTTTTTTTATGTTATTATAGGCACGATTAAGGTTTCTGGGATTTTATTCTACAGATATTTTTGAGATAGCCCTCTCATAGAAAATTGTATAATTTGAAATTTAATGCATTTAACTCTAGAACCATAGGGCCTTTTGTCTACGGCTGTAAGATTTATTTGCATTATGACATGCGTTTAAATTAATACTTTGTGGATAGTATTGCTGCATGCTTTTGGTCAAGTGAATGATGGCGCCCTTCATTGAGTGCCAAGACCTGAGGTGCGCTCTTGCTTACTAAAAGGTTGGACAGGCCTGCAGTAGAGGACCTATTATCCGGAATTCCGAAATCCAAAAGGGCCCAAAATCCGGAAATGAAAAATATTCAGAAACTTTTTAAATTTGTAAATTTTCACTATAAAATTTTGTAATTTCCGAAAATTTTCAAAAGTTTTACAGATTTTTATTTTTTAGTCCATTGTTTTAAGGTAAAACAGCTTATTTCATCAGCGGGGGAACATGTGAACACGTTTTGAATTGGTTTTAAGAATTCCAAATTTTTATATCATTTAAAATATATATATAAGAAAAACGCCAGTTAGCAAATTGTCCGAATTTGAGACTTTGTATTGTAGTACAAGAGTCAAAGTTGTAGCGCAGTGCTTTTTTCACAGACTTCTTATACAGCACTCTTTTCATTCATATTTTAGATGGCTGTGTTATAATCTTGTTATTGCTTTGAAATTTTTCTTTTTTTTGAGGGGGGGGGGGGTCTGAATTTCGGACGGACCCAAAATCTGGAAAGCCCTTGGTACCGACGATTTCGGATAATAGGTCCTATGCTGTATTTTATACCAAGCTAAGCAACATATACACTTATAAAACTTCATTTTAGTAGTCTGTAATTCTCCATAGTTAGGTTATCTTCACTAATCAAGTAACACAAATTGGTTATGTACTTATAAGTACAGTAGAACCCCGTAAATTCGGACCCCGTTAATCCGGATCTCCGGATAATTCGGATCGGTTTGGTCTTTTTTTTTTTTTCAAGTTTGAGAAGCGATTGGCTAATTTCCATAACATTAACTTGTTTCATCGTCGTATTCTTAAAAAAAAAAAAAAAAAAAAAAAAAAAACTTTTTCTGTAATTTTTTTGGAAGAATTAAGCAAAGTAAACATTTTTTACCTTCTGTAAATATTCAATAAGTTTAACATAAGGATGATTTTCCATAAGTATGTTTTATTTTATTTCATTTTTTTGCATTCTTCGGATTTTTGATAATCCGGATTGGGTTCGGTCCCAATTAATCCGAATTATCGGGATTTTACTGTATTGTTAAGAGGTCTATTATATTATGTAAGCACAGAATATTTAAAAAAAACTAAAGATAGAAATTTTGCATATGCACCAGGGTTTTTCTTTATCACCAAAATGGCAATTGTTTGCCTCAGGGTTGTTTGGTTTAAACCAAGTGTTTTTTCCTTTTACCTAATGTTTGCATTTATTTTACATGTTATTAAAATGTGCAAAATCCCAGTTATGCTGAAGCTACAAGCAAAGCTTTTAGAGTGGTAAACATTTTTAATCAATCCCACTTTTCTTACTAGCTATAAATCTTAATGGCAATTTTTCTACAACGAGCTGTGGTGAAAAAAAAAAAAAGTAGTTTTAACTCTTTTTAAAACTTTTGTTTTTTTTTTAAATAGCAAAAATGGCATATTTCAGCCAAAAAATGCAATTTTACTATTTAGATAGCTTGATTAAATATGATTTAGTAAGGATTGCACTATGTATCAAAGCGTCAATTATGTCATAATCATAAGTCATTTTTTCAATTGGTTACTCTTTGTTCTGTTTGTTAATATATGATTGGCTGTGAATTTTCTCTATTCTGTAGCTATTCGTTTTAGTAAGCTTTTTTTTTTTTTTTTTTTTTCTTACATTGGGATTGAGGTGTTTACATTATGATTTTATTTTGCTGCTAGTTACTTTGTGTTGTATTTTGTTTTAAGAAAGTTACTTATATATATTGAAGGAAAATAATGTCTAAAACTGCAAGGAAGAAATATATAATATGATTTTCATTTCAGGAAATAAGAAAAACATCAAGAACCCGTTCAAGAGCTAAATGTAAAAATTGCATGCAATGCAAATGCTGTCAAATTATCTCTTCTTTATGTTATTCTAGATATTATTCTTTTTCAGATGCATTAAATGTTTATTTTAAAAATGCCCCCCTTTTTACGTAAAGTGGGGCCATTTTTAAGAAAATATGAATGTTATTGATAGAAATATTCAAAGCTCGTGTCTGTCTAATTTTAATTTAAAAAAGAAATGTTGAGGGTATATTTGAACTGTTAAAGTGTATTGCAGTTGTTCTGTATAATATCTAATGGACTGAGGCGGTTTACATTTGGAAAAATATATAGATGACTAATCTTTTGGGTGTTTGATCTTTGATTCTCATAGTCAATAAAGAAAAAAAAAGAAAGAAAGTAAAGAAATTAACTATTTCAGTGAATTACTTAACAGCATTGCCTGTGCATCTCTTTTGCTTATAAATCACTGCTATGGACAAAGTGTATGTTTGTTTGGTCATTTTCAGAAGTCTCAACTCACTCCCTCCAAAATAAATAACGAGATACGGGGGATATTTTCTTTTTCTTTTTTTGTTATTTTGGACGAATTTTCCCAGTAGCGTAGTAGTACAGGCAGAACTTTATGACAGCGTGGACTTTCTAGAGTTTTACTGAAAATAATTGGTGTCTGCATAAAGAAGGCACGGGGAGGGGGGGGCGGGGGGTGAAAAGAAACAGATTAGGAGTGAAATGGGGCTGGAGAGGTTGTACAATTTTTACAAATAGTTTAGTGTTTGTTTGAAATAAGCGATGAAATTAATTTAAAGGGTGCTTTTTACCCTCTCTAGTCGATTTTCAGAGTAATAGGGCTCGCGGGGCGGGGCTTTTGAACAGTGGGGCCATCGGGGCAGCAAATTTTATGAAGAAGGGCGGGCAGGACGGGGCGTGCCCTGTGAAAAATGCCTAGAATGAACTCTGGAGAAGCTATAATAAAGTAGGTCAATATCAATGATGGAAATGTTGTAATCTCTGTAATGACTTTAAGGTATAGAATTACATAGTTAAGTGAATGGGAATCAGAGAAAACATGCTGGTTTACAAAGATATCTAAAGTGGTGATTTTTTGGCTAAGAGGATGACGTGAGTGAACATGGAGTGATAGAGAGGCAGTTAAACTTTTGTAACAGACGGATAAAAGTCTTTTTCAATTTGTGTGACATGAAGAAAAAAAAAAGAGTGAACAATTTTCTGTTTCACATGTAAATTGAATAGTGCTGATGATTTTTATGGGTGATGTTAATGATGTTATCAATATTGGGAACAGAGATTTAATGAAGGTGAATGTGTCATCAACATAGCAAACCAAGAATGGAAAGAGAATTTATTAAAGAGGTGTATTAAAAATGGTGCATGGTGTCTGTGAGGATCAGAGTTAAGAGAGAGTCTATAAGTAAACCCTTAGAGTATTTGTAAAAATTGACTTAAAAAAAGGAATTAAAAATAATCACAAAGTTTTGCCATTAAATCATTCTGTTGTGTCAAAAGTTTTCTCTAAAATACTTTAATTGCATGCCACAAGTATAATCTTGAAAATCCAACCTCATAAATACCAAGACCAAGCTGGTTTAAAAATCCTTGATTTTGGAAATAATATCAAAAGTACTTCCAATATTCTTAATAGTATGTTTAATCAAAATTTAATTCTTAACCAAGTGATAAAAAAACTAAGTAGTAAGAAAAAGTATTTTAATTGAATATTTTTTTTATAAAAAAAATCTAATAAACACTGAATTTTTCCTTCATGAGCACTTTTTCTATTTAACCCTTCAAAGCATCTTTTTTTGTATAAAATTTCAAAATTTTTTGCTTCTGTTTTTTTATGTCATAAACTGTCAACAATCCGATTTCCATACTCATCACACAGCATTTTCATAAAGCCTTTCTAAATTTCTAAGTCTAATTTTTCTGTGATTTACAAATTTAAATGTTTTTAATTTTTCTGAGTAAAATTCCCAATTTTTTTTTTTTTTTTTTTTATTATTCCACGGAAAAATTTCCAAGTATTAATTTAAATGTTTTATTTTACATGAAGCAACCAAATTTCCTTATTTTGAAGGACTTCATACTAGCTAATAATTTTAATTTATTTATTGTAATAAATAAATAAATTAATTTTTAAAAGCTCAGAGAAGAAAAATAAACATTTACATCTACCTATTTTCCTTTCTCCTGTAAGTAAAAAAAATTGCGGGAGGGGGGGGGGGGGGAGAGAGACTAGTTGACTTTGTCCAATTTCTGAATAGCAGATTTTTGAAGTCACTCTGTAATAATAAAAATTGACCATAGCGCAAATGTTGTACAAATTCAATTTTCCCAGCTGAGTGGAAAAATGCCCAAGCTGGGATTCAAACCCAAAACATTTTATTTGTATTATTGATGCTTTACAGTTTGAGATATCTGGGCTGACAATTAGTAGGCATATTTTGCTCAAATAACTTTATTTGTGGAAAAAAAAGTGAATGTTAGTTTTATTATTTTTTTAATTGTGTGACTTAAAGTTATTTATTAATTACTGTGTAAATTAGTTTTCTGATTCATTATATTTTCTTATTTCAGACTTATTGTCTAACATTAGCTTCAAAAGCTGAAGTTACAGAATGTTATTTTGTACTTTTGGATGCTACATTGTTTATTTTTCTGGTGTGGACTTTAAGAAGTGAAGTTTCTGGAAGATTATTATATTTTATGTTTTGTATGTGTCATATGTAATATTAGTTTGTATATTATAGAATTTGTGCCTTTATTGAAGAACTTGAGCTTTTTTATGTAAAAGACAATTTTAATTTTGTGAAAATTATGAATATATACTTTTGTATGAAAAAGTTCCTTTTATTTGAGTATGTTAATTTTGTTTTTATTCCACAACAAGTAGCACATTTTGTTATACATAGAAAAATATCAGCCTGTAAATATCTTATTATTAAGATTCTGCTAATTTGAAAACAATTTAAAATATCAACATACTTACAAATATATCAAAAGCAAGAAACAGTTTATGAAATTTTTTGTGTAGTCTGTACAGTAGTTGTAACTTTTTGAAACTTGTAGACAACTAAATTCATAATTTAAAATCTTATAGAATACTAATATGAACTTTTTAAATACATTCATACTTCCATTTTATCAATATGAAATGCTCATATTTAATATAAATTTTATTTAACTATGACAAAGTAAAAATGTCATTTTAAAAGTAAAAATAAATAAATATTAGTTTAGTTATTACAAAATAATTTAAGCTTATTTTTTTTTTATGTTTTCCCAATACATTGTTGTTAATAAATAAAACATTTGTATTATCTTTAACCGAGTCAAATTAAACCGTTACATTATTTCTGGTCAGCCTGTATTTAAAATGGTCAGGGAATTTTCAATATATACCTTCCACTGTCATAAATAAATTTTAAATCAATTATTCATCCAATTTAAAATGTATGCAAACTTTATAACAATAGTGATTTTTTTTTTTTTTTTTTTTTTTTTTTTTTTAATCGGAAATTCACATAGCACATACTTTATTTTAGTATTTATCTAGATTAAAGTCATCCATTGTGGAGGGTTTTACAACAATATATAAGACAAATTTTTATTGAGAAAGGTCAGGGAAAACTTGAAAAAGTGTGGGAATTTTTTTTTTTACGAAATGTGTAAGCACCCTATTGTGGTATGCTTTGTAATAAATACTTTTTGTGTTTTGTTACTTTGGCAAATCCTCTGCTTGTTCATTGGTTGCTTTTGAGTTGAGTTTCTTAGCTACTAACGTCTAGAAAATACCTTTGCTATGTCCAGTGATCATTCCTATGATTTTTATCTTTTCTGCAGTATTAGCTGTAGAATGAATGTTTTTAGAGTGAATTTAATCTAACTTGCTTCAATATTTCAACTTAAAATGAATATTACTCAGTTTTTAAGAAAACCAATTAGTATAAAATTATGTCTAGATGTCATTTGATTACTTATTGCAAAAAAGTTTGAAATGTTGTGTTCATGTAGCAAATAGATAAAAAAAATTATAAATTATTACTTTTTTTGGAATTAAGCATTGATGCCACAGAAAGACATTGAGAAACAACATTTCAGCTGCATCTGCTATCCACTGAAACCTATTCAATTACAAACATATTAGAATGACGAGTGGCAATAAATTAATTTCAATTTTTGCGATTAACTTACTTTAAATATATTAAAATCAACAATGTTCTAAATTTAAGAGCATTTTAATTTCTTTTATTAATGAATGTATAAAGTAGGAAGAATAGGTAACTTACAATTTTTATAGAATAACCTTATAGTATAAATGCAAACGGATATTGAACATTGGTCCATTTTTTTAAAATACTTCTATTTTGTATAAATTTAAGGGATACTCTAAGAGAAAATACACATAAACAGGGTTCTCGCTGGCTTTTGAATAACATTAGTGAATAAGAAATAAATTGTCACCAAATGAAAAGAAATATAGCAAAATAAATTGAGCTGGAAACACTATAAAATGTATCTTTATTGTATCCTTTTCTTCCAGATTTTTTTTTTTTTTTTTTTCTCTCTTATAAAATAGAAATTTGACTAAGTACATTCTATCTCCTCAATGTTTAAATGTTTCAGACACTCTTTTAGCAGTCTAAATGAAAATTAAAAATAGCTATCATTAATTTATCATTGTGAAAATATACACTAAAAATTTCTATGAGATTTCAACTGTTAACCAATGGAAAAATATGAAAAATTTGACAGACCAATTGAATTAATAAAAAGTACATAGATATAGTGATTAATTGTCAATAGATAAATATATATCGCATAATCATTTCTGTCTGGCCGTTGCTAAACTGAATTGATGTTAATTCAGTATCTCTATAAATAGAACTATGTAAAAGGCATGATATAATTGAACATGAAAACTAACATCCAATCACAGAACAACATGTATAATAATCTCCATTGTATTGACCCATAGATATAGCCCCTCTCCCCAAAAAAAGAGCAGAAATTGAGCATTTGCAATTTGATGAGCCTGATTGTTCTTTTACTCACCAAATGGAGCATTTTGTCGCAAACTGGCGCAATGGTGAGCGGCAATGAGAACCCTTGGTATAAAACAATTGATTTATTGTTTTCAACAACTGTTTGTACTTAAATTGTGTCTACCTATCAATTATTTTTCGAAATTAGGATACTCCCATGCATTTTAAAGATAAAATTAATATAATATCAGCTATTACTGCACACATCTACTACATAAGTTTTCAGTTAAATTTTGCACATATACAAACACAAAATATAAATTGGTACAATGTAAGAAATTTTTTGGTTTGATAGATAAAATAACTAAAACTTTTTTACGATTTATTTGTGTCAATTCCATGAAAAGAAAAAGCAAGTATGTGGCTGAAAGCACTTTATTAATAAATACTATAAAATATTAGTACATGGTACAATGTACACAAGAACATATTACAGTATTAAAAAGAAATGAATGTTAATGAAGCAATTTGTATTTCTTTTTATTTCTATTCAGTCATCTATTCCACTTTCAGAGATGTTGAAAGTTATTTCATTATAAAGTCCCTAAAAGTAAATAGAATTTTTCATGAGAAAGGATATGATGCAAAAATTAATTAAAAGAAAAAAAAAATTAAAATGTATAAATGCTGCTTTCTAAACATTATCACAACTAGGGTTATGTTAGTGGGGGGGGGGGGGGGGGGGGAAATAAAATATCTTCAAAGTTTTTTTTAAATTATTATTTAAGTTTGTTTAATAACATATTGCAGGAATCATGAGATTGCACACTCTATTGTGAACCATGAAGTGTGTGAATTATGAAGAATCATATAACAATGAAAAACATAAATTTACAGTTGATTCTGGTTAATTGAAACAAATTAATATTGGCATAATGTGTTCAAGTAAATGACAATATAATCAGGAACTATTTAAACAAAAATGAAAGAAAAGTGGTTAAAAAGGAAAATTAACATTTACAAGGCTGAGACTATGCAAATTTTGTTTATGACATAGAAAAAAGCTCATTCTAGGAAGGAGTAAAAAGATACAGCAACATTTTTTATAAAGAAGAGATTAAAAAAATTCACATGCATTAAATGTCGTGTAACAGTGAATATGATATCTAAACAATATAACCTATTGGGCCATACATAATCTGTTGTAGTGGAAGCATTCAGAGATTTGACAAGTGTTATTTCCAGACTGTGTTCAATTCTTAGAAACTGAACATGATAGCCAAAGAACAGGACAAGTTTGTATATGTGCAACACAAAATAAGGATCAGTACTTAACACTAACTGTTAAAAGAAACTGCAGAATGAAAAGCACTCTATTGCAATAGTACCTTCAGGGGGCAACTGATAAAAAAGTTTCAACTCAAACTGTTTGAAATAGATTATCAGATTGGTTTGTATTAGGATATCAATGATTTTAATCAGCAATTAAACTGTGATTTTAATTATCAGATTTTATTTTAAAAAATCATTGATTTAAATTAAAAATTCTCTAAATGTTTAAAATGACACAAAAGTATTAGCTAAGATTAATATAATTGCAAAGGTGTACAAATATTTTGCCTTATGAATAAATGAAAAAAAAAAAAATCTAAGTTTAATTTCTATGTCTTGTAAAACATTAATACAGTTGGTTTGTAAAAGAATAAAAAACATTTCATTTAAAAATTATATTTAAATTCAATATAATTTATTATATCATTTCCTTTAAGTAATATATTATTCATTTTTTATATAAAATAAGCATGACAAGTATAATAAATTTCTGCAAAATAAGAAAATAAAGAAGCAGAATTTCATTCTCTCATTCTACTTTTGAAATATTAAACTTATACTAAATATTGGAGCTAAAGTAGACTAGAATAATAACATCTGCTCAATAGCTGTTGTTAAAGAATGTATTAAATAAAAAGAACTATTTAGTATAAAAATGCTAAATACAGCTTAATTAATATAATAAGCACAGCAAGATATCTCCATTGAAAGACAACAATAGTGTTGCTAATTAATATTTTGAGGATTTCAGATGTAACTAGTTATTCATATATGTGTTCTGCATGTGTGAATGAATCACTGCAACTCATTCTCATTATTTTTGTTAGCATACACATATATTCTGTAAATTAAAATTTAGATGATTAACAGTAATTTTTCTTAGTAAAGATGCAAAATGCACCTGATCTTTAAAAAAAAAAATAGTGAAATTTACCTGTAGTAGTTGCCAGAGATTTATTGTAAAAAAAACCTCTTCATATCACAGTATTTCTAAATATGTGTACCCAAAACTTTACAAAAATGATAAAACTTTACTTCTTGAGAAAAAACTTGATATTATTAAACATGTTATTTAACTTTTTTTTTTTTTTTTTTTTTTTTCCAGTTTGAAATTTATAGAAATATTAAAAATTAGTGAGTTTCTATTTATTCTATTTTAAAAAGCATGTACTTTTTTTTTTCATTACTATTAAACATATTAGTAATATATTTTCGTATGAAATAAAGCTCTTTTTTGGAATTAGCATCCTGCCCCTTTCCCTCTTAGAATGAATAGTAAATATCACAAAATCACATTTCTTCCAAAAATCACATTTCTTCCTTCATAAATTATCAACTTAATCAATTTACTCATCGATTTCAGCTTTATCAGCTCATATGACATTATTTATTGCAATGAACTTCATTGCTTATAATTATCAGTAATGATTGACTCAAAGCATGAATGCAAACTATACAACAAGCATTACATATAAAACTAAATGTTTTTGCATGCTCATTCAAAGCTGGAGACATAACAGTAACAGAAAATTTTCAGCTTGAAACAGTAACAGTGTTTCAAATGCACTTTGAGGAAGTTCTAGTATTACAGATGATCATTTACAAAAGTTATTACAAATGATTAATCAAGGTGAGTGTACATAAAACTGAAATATTTTTTAATTAAGTGAAATTTGTATGATTAGAAATTCTGTCTGTATCATTGATAATTAATTGCTTCATATATCACATTAAATAAAGTTTTGGATCTAAGGCACAGAGAGCTAACCTGGGCCACAAGTGTAATTAATTAATAATCATATATGTTTAATAATTATGCATATTTAATAAATATGTATAAATAATTAATAACAATGTATTAATTACTTTCCTATATATACAATTTAATTACTTAATTTTTTTAATTACTTAAAAATTATTCTTTCCATATGATACCATTGACTATGACCCAAAAGACAAAAAATCTTTATTATTTGTTCGCTAGACACTATTTTAGAAATGGGTACATGGTCAGGGTGCAAAATGTGAGTGAACTAAAATAGCAAAGAAAATAAAACTAAATGGAAAAATTTATTTTCAAAGTATTTTTAATTTTTTGTTTAGTTGTTTTTATTTGTGATTAAAAATTAGTTAATCCTTACTAATATTATAAATCGGAAAGTGAGTTTGTTTGTTTGTTTGTTCCGCTTTCACGCCGTAACTACTGAACCGATTGCTTTGAAATTTTGCAGACGTAAAGTTAGAAGTCCGGATTAAATAATAGGGTAATTTTTATTTATTTTATTCAAATATTTTCCTTAATAATTCAAAATTTAATTATTTTTCATACAAAATCAATAGGCATTTTTCAGATAAAATTTAACCATTTTCCTTTCCTGTTGCCAAGAAAATAAAAAATTGGAGTAATTAATTTTTCAGCAGCAATGAATTTTTAATAGAAAACTTCCACGCGAAAAACTATAATAAAATAATTTAAAAGAAAATAAATATGACGTCATATTTGAAATAAAAATAAAAGGTGTATTTTTTATAATACATTTAACAAGGATATTTGTTTAGTTATTGGGAATTTTTGTGTAAAATATGGTGACATAATTTAAAAGTAAAAAGAATGAAAAAGAATTATATCTATATATATAAAAGAAAGTTTGGATTAGTATTAATCACAGCACTAAAAAATCTACCGAACCAAACATCTTGAAAATTGGGATAAAAATACTTCTTATAACACCGAGTTCCGCTAAGAAGAGATATTTGAAAATTCCACCCCTAAGGGGGGGTAAAAAAAAGAACGAACTTTTGAAAAATTCCTTAAAAATCGGCTTTTGAAGTTATTTTTTAACTGATAACATATTTTAGTGTATTTTTTCATGCTGAATCGAATGGTACTAAGCAAATTCTTTTAAATCCAGTAGTTCGTGAGATATTTCGCATTTTCCTAATTTGGCGCTTTCTTCGGCGCAAGAAACCTGAAATTTTCAATCCTTATCTATATATATAAAAGAAAGTCTGGATTTCGTATTAATCACAGCACAAAAAAATCTACCGAACCAAAAATCTTGAAAATTGGGGTAAAAATACTTCTGATAACACTGAGTGCTGCTAAGAAGGGATTTTTGAAAATTCCACCCCTAAGGGGGCTAAAAAAAAGAACGGACTTTTGAAAAATTCCTTAAAAATCGGCTTTTGTAGTTATTTTTTAACTAATAACATATTTTAGTGTATTTTTTTATGCTGAATCGAATGGTATTAGGCAAATTCTTTTAAATCCAGTAGTTCGTGAGATATTTCACATTTCCCTAATTTGGCGTTGTCTTAGGCGCAAAAACCTGAAATTTTCAATGCTTATCTAAATAGATCAGATTTTGTAGTTATTTTTCAACTGATACCAAATTTCGGTGTATTATTTCATGCTGCATCGAATGGTATTAGGCAAATTCTTTTAAATCCAGTAGATCGTGAGATTCTTTACATTTTCCTATTTTGGCGATTTCTTCGGTGCAAAAACCTGAAATTTTCAATCCTTATCTATATATATAAAAGAAAGTCTGGATTTCGTATTAATCACAGCACAAAAAAAACTACCGAACCAAAAATCTTGAAAATTGGGGTAAAAATACTTCTTATAACACTGACTGCTGCTAAGAAGGGATTTTTGAAAAAAGTCCATCCCTAAGGGGGGGGGTAAAAAAAAACGAACTTTTGAAAAATTCCTTAAAAATTGGCTTTTGTAGTTATTTTTTAACTGATAATATATTTTAGTGTATTTTTTCATGCTGAATCGAATGGTACTAAGCAAATTCTTTTAAATCCAGTAGTTCGTGAGATATTTCACTTCTCCTAATTTGGCGTTTTCTTCGGCGCAAAAACCTGAAATTTTCATTCCTTATCTAAATAGATCAGATTTCGTAGTTATTTTTCAACTGATACCATATTTTGGTGTATTTTTTCATGCTGCATCAAATGGTATTAAGCAAATTCTTTTAAATCCAGTAGTTCGTGAGATTCTTCACATTTTCCTATTTTGGCGATTTCTTCGGCGCAAAAACCTGAAATTTTCATTCCTTATCTATATATATATAAGAAAGTTTGGATTTAGTATTAATCACAGCACAAAAAAATCTACCGAACCAAACATCTTGAAAATTGAGATAAAAATACTTCTTATAACACCGAGTGCCGCTAAGAAGGGATATTTGAAAATTTCACCCCTAAGAGGGGTTAAAAAAGAGAACGAACTTTTAAAAAATTCCTTAAAAATCGGCTTTTGTAGTTATTTTTCGACTGATAACATATTTTGTGTATTTTTTCATGCTGAATCGAATGGTATGAAGCAAATTCATTTAAATCCAGTAGTTCGTGAGATATTTCACATTTTCTTAATTTGGCATTGTCTGCGGCGCAAAAACCTGATATTTTTAATGCTTATCTATATAAATCAGACTTTGTAGTTATTTTTCAACTGATACCATATTTTAGTGTATTTTTTCATACTGCATCGAATGGTATTAAGCAAATTCTTTTAAGTCCAGTAGTTCGTGAGATACTTCACATTTTTATATTTTGGCGATGTCTTCGGCTCAAAAAGCTGAAATTTTCAGTCTATATATATAAAAGAAAGTTTGGATTTCATTTTAATCATCTTACAAAACAAAATCTATTCAACCTATAATTTTGAAAGAGATTTCTATAATCAGATTAACATGATTAAGTGAGCTATATTTAATTATCTCAATATGTATAAAACGCAAAGGGAAATTTCATTCTGGCTGTTTATAACTTAAGTTCTACTAGATAGATTTGAATGGAACTGACATTGTTAGCTGTATAATTTTGCAGAAATTTTTAGCAAATGAAATATAGCATTCTACGTTGTTTAATTGAATACTCATGGAGATGTTTTAAATCAGATGAACCCAATTACGAAAGGTTGGCTTTATTTTAAAGGTTCCGCTGAATGAATTTTTATGCGATTTAAACTTTTAGCATGTTGAGCGCTACGTCATTCATTTGTGACTAACTTTGAACTTTTCGTTTAAATGACTGACTTTTTACGGATGGCAGACAGTCTAAATTCCAATATAAAACTAAAAACTACTATGATATAAAAATTTCATTAGATTCAAAGTTTCTTTTTAAAAAAACTGACCAGCGTAGCGGGCGAAGCCTGCTAGTTTAGAAATAACTCAGAAAAGAAATTATTTAAAGTCTACCCAGCTTAAAAAATCATAGTTTTAGAATACAAATACTTCAATAAAAAGGAATACTATAATAAATTTATATGCTTTATGTTTGTTAATCTTTATTTTTTGTGAAGGGTAATTGCATTAAGCATTATTTTTATATAGAGAATATGCGAGAGAAATTTTCAAGTTTACTCTTATTTGACTGATCAAGTTGTTCAGTCTTTTGACTTTTATTAAAAATATTCATAAGTTCCTTCAAATATTGCTCAGCTGTACAATAATTTTTAAAATGCACACAGTTTGAAAATTTTGATGAGAATATAATTAACTTTTTTTTTTTTTCAAATAAAATATGTTTACAAAATGCTTTCCTTTTTTTTACTTAAATGGCTAAATTGAAGCATTATCTCTTAGAAAGATTATATTTTGATTCCCCTTTTTTATACTTTAAAATAAGCTTCCAATGTTTTAGATGATTATAAATTCTCCAAAATATTATTAAGATTTGCCATAGAAAACTTTCTAAAACAGTTTTTGTGACAACTGCATCCATTATCTCAATAATAGTTTAAATAAAAAGAAACTTTAACTGCCAGTAGTTTTAGTTTAAAGTGTAATAAACAATAAGTTAATTCCCCCCCCCCCTCCCCTCTTCAAAATTGATGATTTAATTAGTAATGAAAATTTCTTTAAGTTGCACAATGTTTTGAACATGAACATGTGAAATTCAATAAAAGTTATGAGTAATAACTACTAAAATTTAATAGAGTGGTCCAAAACTTTACACAGTGCATATGTACATAGCTTTTGAAAATGTTATTATAATTCCTGTGTACTGCAAGAAAACACTTTTTTCTAAGGTGCTACATGATTTTTTGTGCATACTAATTAAAAAAATAAATAAATAAACATGCACCACATATGTGTTGAATTGTTGCTTTGCAAGTGGTAAGGGTTATTAAAATTTGGAGCAAAATATCAATTACTGTTTGAAGCATGTGTAGAGGGAACAATATGTAATTTAGAATTATAATGAGAACATATTGTAAATTAGGGCATTTAGAAAATTTTAGAGAAAATAGGAATTTTAAGACAATTGCAATCTGATCTCTATAAATTTGTAAATACTGAATAAATTCTAACATCACTAATATCTATTTTTGTAAATATTTAAATCACTATCTATTAATAACTTTTTTTTTTTTTTTTTTTTTTTTTGTAGTTTTTGAAAAGGGAGAAAATAACACAAGAAATTATTTAAACAAAGAAAGGAAAGAAATATTTTCAGTTCTACCATTTATAAACAGAAAATTGTCTTACATTCCGACAGCTTTTCATGATGGATAATTTTCGAGTCTTGGTATCGCTTACTTTACTTATACAGAGAGAGACTGATGGCACATATTTCCAGTTAGGTCCAAGGCCCGCCTTGATATCCTGACTTTCACTCTGAACCGTATTATTTGTCACCTATATAACAAAATATGGAAATTCGGTTAATTAATAAAATACAAACAGATACACAATAAAAAAAGAAGGAAAATCTACAATAGAAAATGCAGTCAAACTATGTTATAATGAGCTTGGATGTAATGAGAATTTGATTTTACTGTGAAATTAACAAACATTTGGTTCAATATAAATGTACTTTGCAGAAAACTGAGTTTTTATGAGTAAACTTAATGATATAATCAGCAAAAAATCTACAAACACAAAAATGGTTTTTTTAAGGTATGATTCCTTCAGCGAAATACATCATTTTCTAGTGCATATGTGCTATTGCTGAAAATGATGTTACACAGAAGATGCATACAATACAAGTGATGCAAAATGCTAATCTCTTCATTGACATATGCAGTTAACCTGGATTGCTGTGTACATTTTAAGGCTTACAATAAGAAAGGATAAATGATAATATTGTATGCACAATAAGCTTCATTACATGAAAAATAAATCATGAAAGGTATTTTTTAAAATAACTCTCTTGAATATAAAGTAAACTAGCAAAAGCCATGCTTTGTTTGGATTCGCGAATTATTATGCTATAAGATAAATATTTGAAAGTAATAATATATTTTTTTAATTACTTTTGCATCTTTATTAAGCAAAAATGTAATTTTATGTTTCGGCGCATTTTAATTTTAAAATGTACTTTAACCAAATAACTAAAAATTTCCTCAGATTGTTTATTTATGATATAAGACTTGTATAAATAAAAATATTTTCGAAGTAGAATTATACAAAATTTTAATTTTATTTGTTTACAATTCTTTTATTGCCACTTCACAAAAATATAATGTAATTCTTTTAAAATTCATCAATATCGTCTGCTTAAATAATTTCACAAAATAAGAATAAATTGTGTATTTGAATTCCTAACCCAGAAAAATACTTTTATAATTGAATGTTAATAAGAGAATTTTCACAAATTTTAATTCATTAAAAATATGTTAAAATTTTTCTAAAAAAAAAGTTTTTTATAAATTTTATAGAAGAAACCATGAAACTATACATAATTAAAAGGAATGCGCATAGTTTGAAAATCTGAAAGCAGTTTGAGATATTTTGTCAAAATAATGAAAATATATTTTATTTATTTAATGATGATTCTAGTTATAATTACTGACCCTATGATTTAAGTTTTTCTTCTGAAAACGTACGTGTTTTACTTTTTATTTGGAAAAATGCATTCGTAATGGAAAAACATGTAAAGTAAATTAATTAAAATAATAATTTTTTGAAAAGTATTGCTGTAAAAAAAATAAAATTCTGCAAATCTACAGATCATAATTTATATTTGTGTTTAATTTCAAGTCAAAATACTATATAGTTTTTTTGTAAAGTGTACGACAAAATGTCATTTGAGTGGCCTAGTAGAGGATTCGCTTCGCTCATCCTAATAAATAAATGAACCATTTTTTCTCTCTTTGAACCTGCTAATCATATATAAAACAAGTAAGCAATTTTGGGTTTCAGACACTCTTAACAGGCGGAACGATTTTCAGAAAACTTTGATTTAACTTTGCCTCTAATTTAGGAAATTTGTTTTGATATGATAAAATAAATTATGTACAGAAAATAGTGCTATAAATCAAAGACAGTTTGGATAATTTTCATGAGAGTAGTCTGAGTACAAGAAAATCATGTAACAAGATCTTTTCATTAGAAAAATCAGTTATGATAAATTTCAGCAATTTTTAGGGTTTCATTCATCTGACGAAATCCTATTCGTCCCTGTTGTCTGTCTGACCATCTATCACTGAGTCCATACACAAAAACTGTATTAGTCAGAAAATTCAAATTTTGTGTACTTACAGCAGAATACCTCCTATCACACAACAAATCATTAAATTTTTAAAATTCTTTTATTTCAATTAGATAAATATTTTCAATGTCATTCATTCATTTTTGCGATTTAAATTTAAAAAGAGAACTTTAATTTCAATGTTTTCCATGTAGACATCATAGCGAGGTAAAGTGTTTCACTAGTTAAAAGAAGGTTCTTCATTCAAGTGCCAATATTGGAAAATAAAATTTTCATATTAAGATGGATTTAATAAAAAGAAATTTTGTATTTTTTTTGCCAATTTATATTACGATTTTCATTCCATTTTAAAAACTATTGCGATTTATTAATGATTCAGTATTTTAAATTTCATTTGAACAAATTTCTTTTTTTTTTTCTTTTTTTTTTTAGAAATTTAAAATTTTATTTATATCTCTACTAAATTTTTTTAATTTTGGATTTTTATAAAATTTGGAATTTCGTATTTTAATTAAATAATTTGATTTGAGCAGTTTTAATTTATACTAATAAAAGAGCAAATCGCTCTGTCCAATTTTATTTCTGTTCAAAGAAACACATTTTTATAAATCTTTTATAGCAACAGCAGGTGTTTTGCAACACAGACAGGTGGGTGTTGGCATGTATAGATGACCTGTAATTTTTTTCAAATATTAAATTTATAGATTTAATTTTTTATACATCCGCATGAAGAATTTTTTGCTGATTTCAAATATGTAAAATTCTTCACAGTCACTCAATTACAACTTTAGATATTAATTATTATTTCATTTTACTTATTTAATATAAAATTTCAAAAGTATACTTATCTCCATTTTCAAATACCAATTTCACCAAATATTTTGCTTAAGTCTGCCATTCTCTTGACTACTATATCTATGAGTAGGTCATTTAATCCCTTCCCGATGGCAGCCTTTTACGAAATTTTTAATGTTTTGTCACCGGTTTTTAAAAACAAAACTTTGTGTCTTATTAAATTAGGAAAAAGCTTTGATTAAATAAGGCAGAATTTACTGGTGAGAATAAATATGGATTCTTAAGCCTTTTTACGGCACATATACATATCGCTCGTCCCCAAGCGATTAATGAAGTTTCTATCAGAAACAGTTTAGTTAAGAATAGGGTTCACTCCCTGATGATAGAATATGAAATGAAAAAATTTGAGACTGTTATGTGTTTTTTGCAAGATTTTGCAATACATGTGCAGCATGCCTGCTAAATGATATTGTAGGCAGCAGAGATCTGGTAACGTTTGAGATTGGGTCTTTTAAAGAGATTTTGCAGTACAAATTTCAGGTTCATTTAAGAATATTATGGGAACGGGCAATGCTGGGCGGCTCAATTAATTTGATTAAAATAAACAACTTCCTTTTGTAATTATTTTAAGATTAAATTTACTGATGCTATCATCTATGTAAGAATTAAATAATTATAAATAAACAATTTGGATTTATTAATTAAAGAAAAAATTGTTTTGAAAGATTTATTAAAAGAAACCCTCTGTATAAGATGCGAATACACTTACCCACGTGTTTATAATCAATCTTTACTTATTGGAACTCTCACTAAAACTATTGGTCATTGATCATCAACAGGATTACAGTTATTTTTTAAAACAATGATAAACATTTTTAGTAAATTTTGATTCAATACTAAAGTGAGCCTGTAGAAACAGTCTAGCTAGACTCTAAATAAGATAAAATTAATTTGAACAGGTTAGAACAAATTTGGTACTGAAATTGAAAACAGCTAAAATATTTTCATGACATAAGCTTTATATAGTAATTTAAGAATATGAAAATTACCTAATTAGGACTTCAGAAATATCCCTTTGATAGACTTAAATAATTTTTTGTTGTTAATCTTCTGTAATTAAAGTTCTAGCTAATATTATTTGTCAATGACTAGCACCAAAGTTTCAGAACATTTGTGTTTTTCAGGAGATTTAATGTTAGTAGAACTTTGCTTGATCTTATGAAGTTTATGCTAAGACAGACAGTTAAAAGCTAGAAACTGATAACATTTCTTTGTTAAAATTATATTTTTTATTATTGATTTTTAGGGTTTAGTTCATCTGACAAAAACTTATTCCTTTCTGTACTCCCTCTGTCTGTATGTCTGTCAAAGAATCCATACGCATAAACTATGTAAGTGAGAAAGCTCAAATTTTGTATACTTACAGCTGAATACCTCGTCACTCAACAAATTATAAAATTTTGAAAAAGATTATTATTTTAACTAAAATATTTTTTTTTTAATAATCATCAGTTCATTTATTTCTTCTAATTGTTGCATGCAAGTTGAAATAGATATAAAAATTATTATGTATGTAACATAAATTAATGGATTAAATAATCATGTTAAGACATGCTTATTTGTTTTTTTATTTATTAAATTTCTATTCATTTAAATTACTAGCAGCCTCTGGTGATCAATTATGTATTAATTTTTGTTTGTTAATTTAATAAAGTGTTTTGAAGGACATATTAAATGAAATCCTCTGTGAAATTTGTGACCACACCTACCCACTTGTTACAGTAGAAGATCTTTATAACGCAATTCCATATAACGCACAACCTTTCAGATGTAAACAATGAATTTTGCCATGAAGGAGCACCTGAATTTTAACACTGTAAAAAACTGCTACTGTCTGAAAACTAAATTTAATGCATTAGTACAATTTTACCTCCTTCATTTAGAACTTTTAAAGGAAAAAAATTATTATTACAATAAATGTTTTTGAAAATGAGCAATATAATGAATAAATTGGGTCCGTGTGTATCTGGACCATTTTTAAAACATATATTTAACAAAATGTTGAATGATTGCAATAACAGAAAAATTTATAATCTGGATAAGGAATGCAGTATAAAGGTAATTCTAATGTATTTTGATGTGTTTCAGACATATTTGTCTATATTTATTTATGAGGTAAATTTGATGACACGTGATATGTGATCCATATAACACAAAATTCTATATAACGCACAACCTTGCGTTTTTAGGTTTGCCTTATATAGATCTTCTACTGTATTTGTTTATTTCATACTAAAAGTGAGTTCAATCACCAAATGTGGTGCTACAAATTTTCCATCTGCTTTATACCACAAGCAAGTAAGGTACATATTAGAATTTAATCAAATTGTGATTTCTTTGATAATTGATAGCAAAAGAAACAAGAATAAGATCTTTTTTTCCAAGCAGATGATAAATCCATAAATGTAAGTATAGCAGGCTCATAGCAACAGCTTGTCTCAGCTTTTTCCCGTGAACCTAGACCTGTGATGTATATTAGTCTTAGCATAAAGAAAGAAACCTTTCGGCAGTTTAAATGCTGAGAACTGCAATGTGAAATTATAAGTGTAGAAGTATCAATTGTTCATTAATGTTGCAGTAGGCAGATCTCTCTTGCCTCACAATGTGATTTTTATAACTCAGTTGAAAATCCGTGATGTTCTATTTAACTGTATATAATCCAATCTATAAAATATACCATAGCCAAGAGTTTTTATTAAACAATATTAATTTTCAAGTATACTGCATCAATATTCACCACTAAAAAATGAAACACTACCTCTAGTTTCAGAAATTAACAAGCAAATGCAGTGTTGAGAAAATCAATATTATTATTAAACTTATGTTTTATATATTTTAGTGGTGTTTTAATTTTCCTCTGATTCATTGTAATGAAGTGCTTTGATTTATAGGTATATTTTACCAACAGCAACAAAACATTTGTCTGATGGCATATATCACATTTGTACTGATGATAAGTGTTGTTGTTCTTGGCTTCAAAGTTTTGCATCATCAAATTATCATACAGTAGATTCCCTCAAATCCGCACATCACTGAGGATATAAACAATGAAACTTTTAGTTTAGATGTAGAGATAAAATTATATATATATATATATATAACATTATTTACATGTATTTTAATATTAACTAATTTGATTGAACTCATGCTTTTCAAAGAGGAAATATAAATTTGTTTCTGAAAAAATTAAGATATTGCTGATATCACTAGTGTAACCTTTGTAGCAAATATATTTATATATTATCAAACTTTTTTAGTTAAGTCTGGCTATGTGTGTGTGAATTAACAGGGTATCTTTATGAGGCCAGTTTCATTGAATAATTCAAGAAAAATGCATCTCATCTTTAGTATGCATATTTAATTATACATAATTACTTACTTGACTATTATTTACATAATTTATTATTTACTTTTAATAATTTAATCACTTTTTAAATTATTTACTTAATTATTTGAATATTTTACTTTATTAAAAGCATTCATTATAATTTTGATGGCATTATTATATTGAAATTATTGTTAAAAAATGTAAACAAAGCAATGATCAGAAATCCACAAAATTCTAAAATCTGTACAATCACTGGTCCCAACTTGTGTGGATTTGAGAGAGTTTACTATATTAATATTTTTTTATTTATTTGGCAATATAATAGTCAATTTAACACATATTATCCCATTTAGTCAGAAAGTTGCATGGTGTGGAAGTGAATTAAATACTTTAGTTAAATTCGTGATTTTAAACAATTAAATTTAATAAATTGCCATGTACAGCAACCTTGCCATTTTTTCTCTATTTTTGCAAATTTAATTGAAGCCCTTTATTTTTTTATGCTACTGCAAACTTACTATACATTACTATAGCAGAGAAATGTTTGTTACAAAATTTTGATAGATTAAAGATACTAAAATAAATTGGTAAATTGTGATGTCCAGTATTAACTTTGAGCTTAATGTTACTGATAAACAAACAACTTTGTGCTTTATAATATAAAGAGTAGAATTTTCCTTTTGTCATACTTTATCTCAAAATTTCAAATTATGAAAAGGAAGTTTTAAAAGAAAAAGATGAAGACTTTTAAAATAACATACCAGAATAGCTATCATATGATCCGAGCAAATCACTTTGAATAAATGAGCAATGGTACCCATAAAACCTGGTCCGTCTAAGTATTTACCTCCAAAGCATGGGGAAAGAAGATGAGTAACTGAGTCAATTGCAATCACTTTTAAGTGCTTAAAGAACTGACTTGTCTATAAAAAATAAATAGAAAACCAAAATTTAGTTTTTAAACTTTTATTAAAGCACTACATGAGTACCATAGTGAAGACAGCCACTTTCTCTTTGTGATTTTAATTGATTACATTTTCTTTTTCTCTGGTGATTTTTAAAACATAAACATAGTAAAATTCATTTTTTTCCATGACATTTAAAACATTGAAACATTAAGTGTACTAAATTGAACTAAAAACTTTTTGTCATAAAGGCTCTGTAATCCTCACTTTCTGTCCTTTTTTTAAATTTATTTATTCAAAGCAATTCTTAGTCTTATTTGTTTACTTTCATGTGTTAAATAATTATCTTTAAATTCCTGTATTCTTTTTATTTTGAAAACTGTCTAAAATCAGAAAAAAAGGGAGAAAGTACTATTTGATAGAAAAAACAGGTAGAAACACATGTTTTAAATGTAATATTTCTCAATTGCTTATTTTCTGTACTTCTTTTTATGTTGATATGTTTAAAAATAGTCTTGTGCAAGAGATTTTGACAAAAAAAATTTAGATCAGTATTCTTTATTTTTAAAATTTCTACCTAAGTTGCAGACAACATGCACATCTGTTCTAAACATAGGTGCAAGTTTGAAATTTTGCCAGGACTGAAAGTATTTTGAATCCCCTCCACCCGGAGTGACCAAATATGCACTTACATGATTCATATTTTTTCCATGACTGTTTGACAAAATTCGCTTTTTCCCACGATCTTTTGACAGAAATTGCATATGTTTAGCAATACTTTGACAGAAATCGCGTCTCTATCGCGGTTCTTTGATCAAACATCTCATTTTTTACGATGCTTTGACAAAAATTCGCGACTTTTTCGCGATCCTTGAATGAAAATTTGCGACTTTTTCTAGCTCCTTTAAGAAAAAATCGCGTTTTCTTCTCAATTCTGACAAAAATAGCGTTTTTTCCATATCATTTGATGAAAATCGCATCTTTTTCACGATTCTTTGAAAGAGACTGCGTCATTTTTGCGATCCTATTTACTATCCTATATTTGAATTGCGTTTATTTTGCTATTCTTTGACGAAAAATGCATCTTTTTTTGCGACATTTTGTCAAAAATAGTGCTTTTTCCCGCGATCTTTTGACAAAAATCACGTATTATCAGCAATCTTTCGAAAAAAATCGAGTCTTTTTTCACGATCTTTTGACAAAAAATGTCTTTTCCTCGATCTTTTGACAAAAATCGCATTTTCTCTGCAATTCTGACAGAAATAGCATTTTTTCCAAGATCATTTGAGGAAAATCACGTCTTTTCCACAATTCCTTGACTGAGACTGTGTCATTTTTGCGTTTCTTCGACGGAAAAAAGTTTTTCTTGAGATCCGTTGACATAAATCACATTTATTCTGCAATCTTTTGGCGAAAAACGTGTCCTTTTGTGATCTTTTGAACGAAATAGCGCTTTTTTTCTGCGATCATTTAACAGAAATAACGTTTTTTTCTGCGATCCTTTGACAAAAATCCCGTTTTATTTATAACATTTTTGGCGAAAAATCATGTCCTTTCTTGCGATCTTTTCGCAAATAACACGTCATTTTGGTGATCATTTTTCGTCGTTGGAGATTTTTTCGTCCCGTTTCCGTCCTCGGGAACTTTTAAAAGACGGAATTCCGTTCGGTGGACAGAAAACTTGCACCCATGGTTCTAAAATGTCATTTTCTCTGGGTATCATTCTGCAGCACTGATGATATACACTAAATTATAAAAGTAATCAAAAATAAAATAAATTACTGAAACAGTATACAAAGTCTACAAAAATTAACCATTGGATAAAAAGCTGCTGCATGAGTTTTTGAACAAATGATAATATAGTGAAAGTACCATTTCACAAAGTCTCACCGTTAAACCCAAACACTTTGTTACAAAGAGAAATACGTTAAATAGAGAATAACTGAAAATCATGAAACTTGTATACCGTATATACTCGCGTATAAGTCGAGAAATTTTAGACAATAAAAGAACTTCAAAGTGGGGGGTCGACTTATACGTGAGACCTTAAAAAAAATCTATAAATAAGATATCTGAAAATAGTTTGCTAGCGAATCGGTGCTGCAGCATTACATTGTTTGTAGAATACAAAATCCAAAATCCAGAACCCTTCCAACCTCGACGATTCTGAATTTATGATCATTTTTAGTTTATTTTTCAAAATAAGAAATCTACTCTACCCTGTTGCAAAGAACAAAAAAAAAGTGTGTGATTTATATCAAGAACACATTTCCAATACTAAAAAAATAGAGATGGGCAAAATCGTCCATTTTTAGGAATTGTTCCAGTCGGAATCGTTCACAGAAAGGAACGATTCATTCGAAGTCCTTCTGAAAAATGGAACATATTTTAAAAAAAAGGAACAACAAAAAAAGGTCAAATAAAAAAAGGAACAAATGCGAGAAAATGGAACAAATTTGAGAAAAAAGGAACAAATCCAAAAAAAAAACAGAATGAATCTAATTTTTCGTCGTCATTCTCCGATTCTGATTTATGACATTAAGCATAATTTTTCGAACGATACATTTCGGAACGATTCCGAAGAATTGTTCCTTTTCGGAGTTGCTTCATTTTGGAACGGGTGTGAGGAATCGTCCTTTTCGGAACGATTCAGAGGAGTCGATCTTTTTCAGAATGATTTCAAGGAATCGGCTCTCCTCAGAGTCGTTTCATTTCAGACGAGTCTGAGGAATTGGTACTTTTCGGAGTTGTTTCATTTCGGAACGAGTTCCAGGAATCAGTCCTTTTCAGAATCGTTTCATTTCGGAACGAGTCCGAGGAATCGATCTTTTTGGGGGGAAAGTCAATCAGTCCCCCCTTTTGGAGGGGTTCAACTTATACGCGGGTTTTGAATTTTTTCTTATTTTTAACAACATAAGTTAGGAGGTCGACTTATACGCAAGTATATACGGTAATAGAATACACTACACATGCATAAAATCACAGTATTCCAGAACCTTAACTTATGGAATCCCCTTCTTATTGTATAGATGACTTCTCCTCACTGTTAGTGTCAGAGTGTGTGTGAGAGAGTGGTAATAGCAAGTGTTTATCATGGTGTGAAAAAATTGCTTTGTTTAGCACTGTAAAATTTATTCAATAAATAAGTAATTTCATGTTAATACAACCTGAGAAAACAAATACATACATACATCGCAACAGTAACCTCTCCATTTGAATGTTGTACATGTATGAGAGTGGAATAAATTTCGTTACATAGAATATATTTTTCATGAAATGGAAATTATTTTGCCTGTTGAAAGTTTCCAAAGTCAAAGTTCATCAGAAAATTTCATTAAGTAGAAAACTTCGTTAAATAAAGGGAAGTTCCACAGTATATATATATATATATATATATATATATGTATATATATATATATTACTAGGTTACTTCAACATCTCAAAGACTTTTTATAGAAGTAACAATTTATTAATTAAAACTAAATAAATCTTTTTCTGCATGCAGTCAGATAAAAATAGTTTGTAACATGAAAAATGTTCAACACTTTGACTTGAGCTTCATTTGTTACTTAACAAATCGATTGATTAATTTCAGTTTTTGATTTATTCTGCTGAACAATTTGTAAGTACTGCCAGGGGTAACTTTAACCCAAATTTAGAAAATGTTGGCTCATGCTGCCATGATGGAGTCTTCATGATTTATTTATGATGAGTTGCCAACCTCATGCGAGTACTACCTATGTTTTGAGATCAAATCTTTTTCAATAACTCAAGCACTGTAGCAAGATTAATCTTTTTTCTCATTTGGGTCAAAGTTATCCCAGTTGGCAGTACTGAGTTTCTACCGTTCAACGATATTTTTGTATACCGCTGATCAACAAATCCCTAATTGAAAACTAACATGTTGAATGAGTTTCCTGAGATTGCAACTAATTTTTTTCCTAATGGTAGAAACATACATGCAAAATTAACACAATAACACTTCATCTGTTATGTAAATTTACATTATAAATTTTGAATTCAATATAATAATCACATTTTTCAGATTTAATCAAGAACATTTCACTTTATTTAAGGACAATATGCTTTATACTATTGATTTATGGTTGTCCAACAATAGAATAAATAACAGATTACATCGATCATAACACATTTAAATTTTTATTACTATATTTCATTAATAATTATGAAGAGAAAATTTAAAACTTACAGGATTACACAGCTCCTTTTTAACTGCCTCCAAAATGTCTAAAAGGGTGTAAATGTCTTGGATATTTATAACTCTAATTCTATGCAATTCTTCTAAAGGTATCTGAGCAGATCAAAAATATAAACAAACATAAGTGTACATCATAAAAAAAAAAAAAAAAAAAAAAAAAAAAAAAAAAAATTAGAAGATATAATTTTAAACAACAGTTATATATTTTTTATAAATCTGAAAGTTCTATATTATGAAGAACTCATTATATTGCAAATATATCTTTTAAGGCCTCTTTCATTAAAAATGTTGTGATAGACAAAATATCAACATCTCAATATAAAAAATTATATAGATTCTAAAGTTCTTCTTGCGAGTTGAATCAAAACAATAAACTGCTTAAGGTTCAGTATACTTTAATTTCAACAATCTGTAAAAAGATTATCATATAGATTACCTTTATTTATTTTTTTTTTCTTTTAAGGATCAGAATTATGCAGTAATAATTTCAAACACAATTTTTGTCAAAGTAACTATCTAAGAACTTTGTGATTAATGATTTTAGAGTTTCAGTTGATCCAACCCATCTCTCATAGTAAGCACAAATAATTTCAACAATGCCCAACTATCACAAAAATAAATAAATAATAAACACTTTTAAGAACAAGAAAAAAGTATTTCAATTATAGATCCAAAATTAGAGTAATTTAAAAATGTTATGTTATGTCTTTTCTGGAGCTAACTTAAATAGCCTTGCTGAAAAACACTGGCTTATGAATTACCTGGAAATACTTCAAGCATTTGCCTTTGGTATAAATGTCACATACCTTCATATAAAATTAATGACAAAAAGAGTCAGTCATCTCACTACAAAGTGAGATAAGTAAAAGAAAGATATGGAGCCAGGTGATTCCCTCTTCCCCTTTCTATTCTGCCAACTACAGAAATGGCAGGAAAAATTTTACAGAAATTAAAACACCATAAAGTAGAAAGTTTACAACTCCAGTACTTTTTATTTTTTTCTGAGCAATAAATCTTTTATACTTTTCACATTTACAATTTTTCTATTCTTCTGTAAAATATTTATTTTCACATGGAGTAGCTGGACACAGTAGTACAGACAAAAGAAGATAGCTAGATGGTCAAAAAAAGCATATTTTTTTTCATTAAATTGATGGCTGTATAAAGAATACAATCATAAAGAATTATTTACAGATATTCATAGCATAAATTTATCTGATAGGAACAGAAGTCCTAAAATTTTAAATGATATTAAAATGTTTAGTTCTCTTAATTTTTAGCTATTATGCACCCCTCTTCACACTTTTTTATCATCAGACTTTCAGGATTTAAGACTAAAAACACAGAAAAGGCTTACAATATCGAATACAAGATATATATAGATTCATAAATTATATAAACTATTTGTACTATTATTTACAGTATTTGTAATTTTTCCTTACATTTTATTTGCAATATTTATCTTATTTTCTCTCATTTGGGGTTGTATACATATAACATTATCATTTTAGGGAGGGAGGGAGGTTCTGACATATGATATCGCAAGATATCTCTAGGGGGAGGGGGGGATTTGCCTTTTGATATTGATATCATTTTTGATCGAACTAAAATAGTCTCTTTTTATTTATAACATGGTCTTTGGTTTGAAATAGTATACTATCTTTTTTAGTCTATTTTTATGAAACTACAAAGTTATTATTAAAATCACTAAATTATTATAAAATTATCTAATTTTAAAATATGAAATTCACTAACGTTTGACATTCCTATTCATCTTCATATATAATCATGGTTCGAGAAACCATATGTGAAGTTTACTTGAAATGAAGCTTGTATTTACTAATAAATAAAAGAGAAAGAACGTTACCACTTGCTTTATTATTAAGAATTTTTATCTGCCCCCATCCACCCTTCCTCCTCACCCCTTCTCCATTCGGGGCAATTGCAATAAGACTTTATTACTATTGAATGCATTATGTAACAAAAAACTACTATAAAATACTTTTAAATAGTAACTATCTATTTTAAGTGTTATTTGAATAAAGCAATATTTTATTAACTTCTTTTCGTTTGAATCAATAAAATATACCAAAATTAAATTTAACCAATTAGTATATTAGTTTTAAAAAAAAAATTACACTTTGAGAACAATATTATTACTGGTGGGGGGGGGAGGGGACATGATAACGTATGATATTAAAAAGGGGGGAGGGTGTCCAAAATTATCAAAATGTTGATAAAGTTTTTGCATAGCCCCTTTGGGAAAATTTTATTATAAATGCAATATTTTCTCAGACGTGCTTACTCCCACTCTGAAGATGTGCTGCAGAGCACTTGGGTTTAAGGTAGAGTCCTCAGAAAAGTCTAAAGTCAACTAAAAGAAGGATTGACTCTAGAAGTTTTGAAAGAATTCAATTTTTCAAATAAAATCTTGAATAATATTCAAATGAAAAAACATTATACACTATGGAACCGTTTAATAAGAAACCAGTTAACTGAAAAATTAGCTATCCACAATGATATTTCTAAAACACTTATTTCAGAATCTTTGCAAGAAAAAGTTTCATGCACTGTCAATTTGATGTATACATTGCTTGGAACAATTGTATAATTTGACGGCAGTAGCTAGTATTTGAAATAAAAACATAAGTTAAGTAATAGGTTGTTGCCTGGTGCAATATGATAAAGTTAAAATTATTTTCAACGTTAGAACACCAGAATATTCGTATTCCAAGCATACCGGTTTCGATAGCATATAGCATACCCTCCTCAGTGCTAAAGATAGTGGAAATTTGCTCATACATATACAGGAAGGATGGGGAATCAAGCAACAAGTTTCTTGACCAATAGGAAAACAGAGGATCCTAGGCAACAGCCAATAGGAAAACAGGGAACAGCTAATAGGAAAATTGGGTGGAAAATGGAAAAGATATTGTGAGAATTTCATTAAAAGATTAAGAAAAATTAGTTTTAATGTAATATTTCCAACAGTCTGATAATGGTGGAATAGCAAAATCACAATTAACGAGATTAGCAAGATTTTTATGGATATGGAAAGCTTCAAGGAAGTTAAGTTCTTGTATAGAAGTAGGTTTAGTTAGTATCTTAACCGAATTGAAGTCAAAAGCATGACTCGTCTCCCAGCAATGTTTTGCGATTGAGGATTTCTTGATTTCTTTTTTTTCAATATATTGCTTATGTTCTTTAATACGAAATTTTAGACTGTGTTTGGTTTGACCAATGTAAGAAAGACCACACTGACAATTAATATTGTAAATACCCCATGAATTTGATAATTCAACAGGATCTTTAAGGTTGGAAAGGGTGAGTTTATTAGTAGGAGTAAAAATTATTTTGAAATCGAACCGACTAAGAATTTTAGCAATGGAAAAACTTGATTTTGGAAAGAAAGGTAAGACAATGCTAATATTGGAACGAGTAGAAGACTGAGATGAGTTGGAGGAGTGAGAGTTTGTTCTGATTCTCAGTCTCTCAATAATGAAATTCAATACATTAAAGCAATTGCATTTGATAGAGGTTACAACCCTTCTATTATTGATACTGCTCTTTCTAAATTACAAAACTCTCACTCCTCCAACTCATCTCAGTTTTCTACTCGTTCCAATATTAGCATTGTCTTACCTTTCTTTCCAAAATCAAGTTTTTCCATAGCTAAAATTCTTAGTCGGTTCGATTTCAAAATAATTTTTACTCCTACTAATAAACTCACCCTTTCCAACCTTAAAGATCCTGTTGAATTATCAAATTCATGGGGTATTTACAATATTAATTGTCAGTGTGGTCTTTCTTACATTGGTCAAACCAAACGCAGTCTAAAATTTCGTATTAAAGAACATAAGCAATATATTGAAAAACAAGAAATCAAGAAATCCTCAATCGCAAAACATTGCTGGGAGACGAGTCATGCTTTTGACTTCAATTCGGTTAAGATACTAACTAAACCTACTTCTATACAAGAACTTAACTTCCTTGAAGCTTTCCATATCCATAAAAATCTTGCTAATCCCGTTAATTGTGATTTTGCTATTCCACCATTATCAGACTGTTGGAAATATTACATTAAAACTAATTTTTCTTAATCTTTTAATGCAATTCTCACAATATCTTTTCCATTTTCCACCCAATTTTCCTATTGGCTGTTCCCTGTTTTCCTATTGGCTGTTGCCTAGGATCCTTTGTTTTCCTATTGGTCAAGAAACTTGTCGCTTGAATCCCCATCCTCCCTGTATATGTATGAGCAAATTTCCACTATCTTTAGCACTGAGGAAGGTATGCTGTATGCTACCGAAACCGGTATGCTTGGAATACGAATATTCTGGTGTTCTAACGTTGAAAATAATTTTAACTTTATTAAAAACAAAAGTTATTTTTTAATTTTCATGCAGAGGAAACAGAAGAATTTTTGTTAACAAAGAATTCCCATAAATTACCTTCTTTCAAATTCTGATTAACTTTTGATCTTAGTTCTTAATCCAAGTAATCTAATAATTTAAAATCAGAAATAATATCACAACCACATGTATTCCACTAAACTTATCAAATGGAGGCATCTTTAATACCAAACCAATTATTTGGAATTTATCTGACACCAAATGTTCTGAATAACTGATTATGTATGCATTTGAATATTAACCACTTAACCGGCTGCCCCGAGATAAGTCGGGGGTTAAAGCACTGTTTCTCCATACCCATCACCGGTTAAGTGGTTAAAGAATAGATTTGAATATTAAGAATGCATATTCATTGTTATATGAAAAAGATAAATCTTTTTCATAATTGCATTAAAACATGGATTAATTTTTTTTTCACTTCATGTTTAAAATTGACAGATTTTTTTTTTTTTTTTTTTTTTTTTTTGTCATGTTTAAATTGATTTTAAGCAGAAATTTCATGTTCAAGCCAAATGTAACCTGACCTGAAATATGGCAAAAATGAACTGGTGTTTACAAATTACTTTTTAATAATTTACTGTAAATACAAATATTTAATTATGTCTGAGAACAAGTATAATAAGGTTTTTTACAAGCCACTTTGAAGAAGAACAAAGAAACAAATAGAGTTGTTTTGCATATTACAAATAAAAGATATTCTTTTTTACTGGGTATTTAATAAAAATGAATTTGGCTAAGACATTTGTTACACATACTTGATTTCCAGCGTACTTTGTCATTATAATTTGTTTTATACGTCCAGCAGAAAAATTCCCATTAGAATCCAAATATAGCATAGTATTACAATCTGATTCCGATACCAAGCTTGCAGCAGTTGATAAGCATAACTGGAATAGTTACAAAATAATAATTTACTACTTATGAAATAATAATAATAATAAAATAATAAGTTTTATAAATCACTTTTTTAAACTTTATTATTATTATTTCTTTTAATTTAGAACAGATAAGTGAGTGATAAATAGATACAGTGTCATTTCATGAAAAACAGACAAATATCCCTCATAGGGCACTTACACAGGGAAGGATGATACAATTTTAACAAAAATATTTTTATCAAATAATGCTTCACTAGTACAAATTGGAAATTTTCAGAATAACATCTCGAAATAATTTAACATATTTTAAAAATATAAATTTTATGATAAAAATTAAATTTTTAGATTAACAAACCGATTAAATAAACAAGAAAAATGCCCCATTCACAGATATATAAGGGAGTGATGGAGCAGGTTTTTAAAATGAAAATTCCTATTTAATTTTTCAAAATATAGTGAAAATATGACAAAGACATTGTGACATTTACATTCTTAGGGTTTACTGTAAATCAAAACATTTATTTAATGTTGTTTTATAATTTGTATAAAATTCAAATCAAATGAATAACATGCTTGTATAGGACTATTGCCACAGAATAATATTGGTGGATGTAACTTTGTAATTATGTCCTGTTAATCATTAATGATGGAACAGTCAGTTTTTTTAGGGGAAGATGAAATTTCCTTTTTCATTTCTCTTCATTAAATAATGTATGGTAATGTAAAAATAAAATTTTGTGGTTTGAGTTAAACAATTATTTTAAAGCAGTAACATTCTATTTTAAAAAACTAAGGAAATTTGAATCATAGAAATAAATTTAAATATTTAATATCATTGATTGTTAAATAATGCATGAAAAGGAAGAGAAAAAATTGCATTATTTTAGTTTTCAATATAGATTTGTTTTTAAAGTAAATCATGAAAGCAGTTAAAACTCCTTTTTTAACTTGCAAAATAATTTTTGTCGATTACACTATTCAATTTTAAAACAAGATGGTCTTTAAATATAAAATACTAAAAAATTGCATATAATTAAACAAAATTGTTTGGATGAGATATTTTGGCCTTAGAGCAACATTTAAAAAAATAGGTTTTAAGGAAAAGCCAGTGGCTTATGGGATTAATTTAACTACTTATTCATAAAAGACATATTGTTGAGTTTACAAAACATTAAACACAAAGAAATTAGTAACAAAGAATGAGATTGAAATTTTATATTAAAAATCTGAGAAATTAGTTACTTTTAATATCATAAAATAGTATTTTTAAATCTCAAACTCATAGTTGCAGGCAATTAAAAAAATTTATAGCAACAAATATGATGCAATGATTACTCCATCTTGTGAAAGAGTCATAAATTAAAACTAAAGCTTATTTTAAGAATTATTGCAGATGTTCCATCTCTCACAGTGTCCCATCCAGTGATGTAGTGGAGGGTATATAGGGGTCTATGCCATATACCTTCTGGATTTTTTAAAGGAACACCCTATATCCTCTGATTCTCAAGAAAGCTATAAGTACATACACTCTAGGGCAGGCATGTCCAACCTTTTAGTAAACTAGGGTGCACCTCAGCTCATGGTACTCGGTGAAGGGCACCATTATTCACATGACTGAAATCATGTGGTGTGTGTGTGCTAATACTATCGCACAGTAGTATTAGTGCAAATGGGCATCTTAACATAATTCAATTGAATCTTAGAGTGGAAAACAAACAACTCTGGAGTCCCCATAACTCTGGAGTATACATTAAATTTCAAACTATTCATTTTCTATGATAGTTCTATCTCAAAAATGTTTGTAGGATAAAGTGGCAGAAACTTCAAGTGTACCTATACTAACTAAAATAACAAATAAATAAATAAATGTGGAAATCATAGATATTGATAAGTTTCTTTTTGGATATGAAAATGTGCTTTGAAATGTGATTTTCAAAGGCATGAATTAAGTATTATATAAAAAAAAAAAGGCATGACAATGGCCAATTCAAATGGGTGATTTCAAAAAGAGAGGATTGTCTGAAAGAGTTTTCATAGATGGAAGTTATTCTGCACAATGCTCTTTTCATCGCTCTGCACTAATCATTCTTACTGATTTTTTTAAACAAATTGAAATCAAACTTCTCAATTTTCAAAAGTTAAGAATGAAAAATTAAACTCTTTTATTCCTCATTTAAACAACCAAAATCCAGCAAAAAAAAAAAAAAAAAAAAAAAAAAAAAAAAAAAGAGCTTTCATACACATGTACCTTCAAATGAATGGGGAATGTGGGAAAACTTTTATTTTCTTGTTACTCATTGATTATTAAAATGAGCTATTTGCGATTATTAACACATTTAGTCATCATAATTACACTTTAAAAAAATAATTACAAATTGTAAAAATGTACATGATTAAATTTTCAAAGTATGTGTTCTCGTTTTTAATGTGTTTTCACAGGTTTTGAAAATATCTCTGATAGAAATATTAATGATTTTGCAGAAAGTATTCTTTGTAATTAAACTTTATTTCTTAAAAGCCTAGTAACCGGAAATCTTCAAAAAAGTGCCATGGTGCCCGTGGGCGGTGCATTGGACAGCCCTGCTTTAGGGTATATCCTCTGCTTATAGTATTTATACCCTATTGTTTTTATGACTACAACCCTGGTTCCATCACTCTTTAATCTCCCCTACCTGCATTTACTAACTTATAAATTGATAAAATATAAACTATACCTTTAAAAAAAAAAAAAAAAAAAAAAAAAAAAAAAAACGACAAAACATTTTTAATTTATATATATATATATATTTTTTTTAATTTTAGGATACAATAGCATAGTTAAAACAGCAATAATATGTAGAAAAGCTATCTCATATGTAAAATAGAATGAACCTTTATTATGCTTAAAAATACTCACATTTTTATTTAAGATCTAAATATTTTGCCTGTTTTTAAAAGGTTTAATAATCTACGCATTTTAAACTTCAGACTTCAGACTTAAGTAATACTTAAGTAATCTGCTAGATTTCTAGAAGATGAATTTAGTTGTGCGTTCCTGACGACAATACACTGTTTTCACATTTTCAGAACTTAATTATAAATTATGATTATACAAACTGAATTTTTCCAACTCAATAAAAAATGCCTGGACCTGGAGTTGAATTGAAGATTTAAAAAAAAAATAAATTGCAATGCTTTACTCAGTTATTGACAACAAATTAATACCAGCATTCACAAAAATATTTTTCTTTTATAGACAGATTTTAAAAACATATATGATTAATGTATTTTACAAGAATAGAGCTTTAATTTTCATTCACTTTTCCTTAGTGTTAGGGACTTGCATTTTCTATTATAATTTTAATGTAAATGTTAATAATTAATATAAATCAAAGTGACGATTAAAGCTCTAAAAAAGTAGGCATTTCTGCACTTAAATAACATTGTATTTTTCATAATTTTTGATAAAAATACAAATATAAAAAATAAACAGAATCAGATTGATGTATCGAAAATCTTAAACTTAACAAGTCTTAAGCCTAACAACTAATTAATCATTGACTTATCAAAATGGAATACCTGTGTTTTTCCTGATCCAGGAGATCCATAAAATTCTGTCACTTCACCAGTATAAATACCTCCATTTAAGAAAGAATTGATTCTAAAAAAGAAAAATAAATTGACTTTTTTTTAATATAAATCTACATTACTATTTCCAATAAAGAGTAAAAAATATACACAGAGAAAAAAAAATTCTTGCATTCCATCACGTTATCCAATTTTTTCTGGTTGTAATATGTTTTTATTAGCATATTAATCTGTACTATTCAATTTTAAATTAATATTAATAGAAATTTTTACAAAAGTTTGCTGTTTAGTATTTTTAACTAAAAAGAGTCTGCTAGTTTAGATAAAGTGGCCACTTATAAAATTTGCACTATCAGCCACTGACTAGTAATAAAATTTCCCAGCTTTGCCCTTTACCTACATGTTTAGCTCACCTATCTACATATTAGCTTGACTAGAGATATAAAATTCTGAGACTGTTTTTAAAATAATTTGTAATTACATTAACACAATAAATGAATTTATTTAAAGGATGGTTGAACAGTTAAATTAAAGAAATTTCTTATAATGACACAGAAATATTAAATCACCTTTTAGATCCAGTGTTAATTACATACATAGTTTCAAGCAGCATAGAATACAGACTATCAGCTCTTTGGGGAAAACATCCATAATTAGACAGCAAACTATGTCTAATGAATACAAGTTCCTAAAAATAAAAAGAAAGAAATGAAAACTAAATCCATACATCAATAAATTTAAACTTTACAGAAAAAATAAAAACACTGAAAGAATATAGGATCAGTAAAATAGATTTAAATTTTAGGGTAATTTAAGGTTTGTGAACAAATTGTTTCAACCAGATTTAAAAAGTTAATATAAATTGTTTTTTTTCAAACAATCTTACCTCTTAAAATATCTATCTATGGATTTTTGCATTAATCAATTCATAGAAACATCTCAGGCTATAAATACAATACCTTCACAATATGAGTAATGATAGGAAAAATGTGTATAGATGTTATTTGGATCTACATTTGGTTTTATTTTATTTTTAATTTTAAATACTAGAAAATTTAAATCTTATTTTTTGTTGAAAGATTTCAGTTTAAGGCCATATTTTACAATCAATCTGATCTTATAATTAATCTTCCATAATCAAGTCCATAGCTAAATAGTATGATTAAGATAATGTGTAAGTGAGGTTTAAACTCCTTATCCACTATCAAATTCACAAACTTTGCAAGCCACTAGCCTTTCAGCCGATTTTAACCCCAACTTTTTCCTGTTCAAAGAAAGAAAAAGGTCACAATTGTCTAGGAAAAAAATAAAAATCAGAGGAAAACCAGTACTACTAGTGCCAGCTGTTAATATTTATCGCCTATTTATACCAATCGCTTATCTCTTATTCGTTGAAATGTTCGATGCTAGATGAAAAGTTTTGGCTTGTAGAGACTTTTTTTGAACTACGAAAAAAAGTTGGAGAACATTGCTGTTTGGGTCACACTGGGTGTTGTGAGGCTATTTCGCAAAAAGTTGGAGGAAATCAAGTGTTGGCTCAAAAGTTGCTTGAAATGTTGGTGAATCTGATAGCAACTTTAGTGGTATTCACATTCATTTCAAAGGATACTGCAGTCATAATAACAGTATTTGAAAATAGATCTAATTATAGAAAATTAATGTAAAAAAAGAGAGAATGACTTTTAATTTATTCTGTGCAAGCAATTAACAATTTTGCAATTTTTCTATCTGGCTACTTTTTAAAACATTCATTATTGAGAAAAATTCATACTTGAAAATTATTTAAAAAACTATAAAAAATCATCAAATTGAACAACATTTTAAAAATAAATTTCATTAAAAAGTGTTTTCTCTAATAAATGAGTATTTTACTAATCTTACATTATTTTCACACATTTAAATTCATCCCCGTTTTTGTTTAGAATATATTGAAACTAATCACTAAATAGGTGCATTTTAAGAAAATTTAAATAAAATAGAATTAAATATTATACATTGATGATCGTTATTTGAATTGCTTATTGTCCATTTGTTCTTTTGAAATAAATAAAGAAATGGAGTATTATGTAAAAGCTATTTAATATATATATACAGGGTGATTCATAAAAGATGGGCAGAACTTTAAGGGGTTATAGTACACTTAAAGACAAATAATATTAAATAGGAGACTAAGGGTCCCAGACGTATTCCCAAGGAGATAGGGGGCATTAAAGTTTAGGGTCCGAAATTTCAAATGATTATAAAAAATGGAAAAATTGGTCGATTCGTTTGCGGTTTTTGCAAAAAATTTTCTTTATGCCAGTATTTTCTTGAAATAAAATTTTAAAGTTCAATTTCAAAAAATGCCGATAGGGGGCGTTTTAGACTTTGGAGTAACAAACAACTATTTTTTAACGTTATTTTTTGTATTTCTTTAAATGATTTCGAAAGCTTAGACTTAAACTTAAATTTTGATCTAAAAATCTGAGTCCTAACGAGTAGTTAAGTAGCGTAAACTGAAATTTGAAATTTGAAACCCTTCTCCCCCCAGAACAAAAATCAGTTATTCCCGATCTTTGTGTCGTAGATTAGGCTCTAACTACTGCTGCGTTTTGCTAAAATTATTCTTTATGTCAATATTTTCTTGAAAATAAATTTTAAAGAAAATTTTCAAAAAATTCCGATAGAGGGCACTTTAGACTTTGGAGTAACGAACAACTATTTTATACCGTTATTTTTTGTGTCTCATTAAATGCTTTCTAAAGCTTAGACTTAAATTTTCAGCCCAAAATCTGAATCGTTAGACGTGGTTAAGTTTCTGGGGAGAGGGGTTTGAAATTTCTACTCCTGAGCACAGTTCAGTTTACCATGTCCACACATTGTGTGCTGTGATACGAGGTAAAAAGACACAAATTAGGATTATGTTACCAAAGCATATTTATTAACATGTAATTACAATAAATGTTCAAAATTGTGACCACCAGAGGTTATGCACGCAGAACAACGGCGAAGAATGGAACGGCGAACATTCGCGAAAACATCAGGCTTTTCGAGCACTTCCCCTACAGCGGCGGAAAGTCTGGCGACCAGTTCCTCGGGGGATTCAATGGGTGTCTCATACATAAGAGCCTTCAATTGTCCCCAAAAAAAGAAATCGAGGGGTGAAAGATCTGGCGAGCGAGCAGGCCAAGCAACAGGACCACCTCGACCAATCCATGTGTTCGGAAATGTGATGTCCAGATAGTTGCGGACGTCTCGTACGTAATGGGCTGGCGCTCCATCGTGCTGGAACCACATGACCCGCCGGATGCATGGAGGAACAACGTTTAACAGGTCTGGCAGCACATGTTGCAGAAATGTAAGGTATGTTTTACCGTTGAGGCATTCAGGAAGAAGGTACGGTCCGATTAGGTGGTCTCCGAGGATTCCTGCCCAAACATTCATGGAAAAGCGTCTCTGATGAGCATGTGGATACGTAGCATGTGGATTGACATCCGCCCATACATGTGCATTGTGTGTGTTAAATGTACCTTCATGTGTGAAGGTACATTCATCGGTGAAAAGCACAGTTCGTCCAAAATGTGGATTTAGCGCATTCTGCTGCAGAAACCAGCGGGCGAATTCAATACGATTTGGATAATCCCCTGGAGACAGTTTCTGGACTCGTTGCACATGAAACGGGAACAAATGTTTATCCTTCAGTACCCTCCAAGTCATGGACTGTGAGGTATCCACCTGCCTAGCCACTGTTTGTGTACTTGTTCTTGGCTGCGCCGCTACTACATCCAGAATGGCTTCTGCAACAACTACTGATTCGTCCTTTTTTGCACGACCTGCATTCGACCGGGAAGCGAGAAATGATCCCATCTCACACAACTGTCTGTGCAAGCGCTCGAAAGTTTTGCGGTTAGGCAACCGCCTGTTGGGAAATCGCTCTCCGTACATTCGTTGTGCCTCTGCACCATTTCCATCTGTCGCTCCGTAAATTAAATGCATCTCAGCCTTTTCCTTATTCGTGAAGGGCACCATCTTCCGATTCATTACTACAGCGACTTACACTTGACTCACCGTTCAGTGGTTTTTATGCCTGAATCGTGTCGAAATTTTGCATACGTGTTCTTCTTCTTTACCATTTGACATTTGCATACTTTCTGTCTCCTTCTTCACCCGGTGACTAGCGTCAGGAATGGAGCTTTAACGTTTGCATGAGCGACGTTTCCAACTGTGCCAGTGCCTTTATGAGTGAATTCCGACTATGCAGTCCTTGACGAAAGTTGTATTTTTGCCTCGTATCACAGCACAGAATCGTTGGGCATGGTTAAGTAGTGCAAACTGAACTATGTTCAGAAGTTGAAATTTGAACCTCCTCCCCTCGCTACTGAACCACGCTCAGCGATTCAGATTTTGAGCTGAAAATTTAAGTTTAAGTCTAAGCTTTAGAAAGCATTTAATGAGACACAAAAAATAACGGCATAAAATAGTTGTTCGTTACTCCAAAGTCTAAAGTGCCCTCTATCGGAATTTTTTTAAACTTTTCTTTAAAATTTATTTTCAAGAAAATACTGACATAAAGAATAATTTTAGCAAAACGCGGCAGTAGTTAGAGCCTAATCTACGACAGAAAGATCGGGAATAACTGATTTTTGTTCTGGGGGGAGAAGGGTTTCAAATTTCAGTTTACGCTACTTAACTACTCGTCAGGACTCAGATTTTAAGATCAAAATTTAAGTTTAAGTCTAAGCTTTCGAAATCATTTAAAGAAATACAAAAAATAACGTTAAAAATAGTTGTTTGTTACTCCAAAGTCTAAAGCGCCCCCTATCGGCATTTTTTGAAATTGAACTTTAAAATTTTATTTCAAGAAAATACTGGCATAAAGAAAATTTTTTGCAAAAACCGCAAACGAATCGACCAATTTTTCCATTTTTTATAATCATTTGAAATTTCGGACCCTAAACTTTATGCCCCCTATCTCCTTGGGAATACGTCTGGGACCCTTAGTCTCCTATTTAATATTATTTGTCTTTAAGTGTACTATAACCCCTTAAAGTTCTGCCCATCTTTTATGAATCACCCTGTATATTACATTAATTTCTTTAGAATACACAACAAACTAGACCTTGGACAAAAGGTTTTATTTTAAATAGATTATTATTTTTCAAATTATTTGCGATTTCGTTATAATGTCATACCATTCTTTGAAAACTAATGTTGAAAAGGAAAATGTTTACAAAGATTCTGCGATTGCATAATGTATGCAACAAAATTCTTCCAATTTTAATATCAATGCACTATGGCACAAATAAATAAGTCGTGCAAATTAAAAAATAATAATAATTATTATTATTTATTTATCACATATATAAAATTCTTCATTCAATAAATTATCTTCATTCTCCAAACAACAAAGAGAATTTGGAATGTAGCTTACAGTACATAAAATGTTGTTGATCATATTATAGTACACTTCCTTCATTTCTCATAATGTCATAACATTTTAAACAAAGTAATCTGATAAAAAACTTGATTATTGCTATAAAAAAAATACTTGTTTTGACAAGCTCTAACATTCCTGAAAATTGTTTTATTAGCTTAGAAATGCTATTAAATTTAACACTTAAGAATGATTTTTAAATTATAACTTAATTTAGTGTGATGTATAATTTAATAATGTTTTGTTTTAAATAGAAATTCTATGAAAATTCAAAAGGAATTTTTCTAAATTATCTATAAACCCATGAGTAAATATGTTGATACTCTGTAATTCTTAAGAAATAGAATTTCTTTTTTTAAATATAAGGTTTTCTATAACTTTTAAGAAAGTATAAATATTGTAGCGAAATTAAAAATAAAATAACTAATGATATCAAACTAAAAACATAGTAATAATTTAAAAAATGAATGAATCTTAAAGTAAACTACTTTATTACATTATACCGGGGCTCAAAATGTACTGGAGCAAACCAAAACTTTATATCAGTTTGTGCAATTATTAAAACATATTGTTACTTTTTTATACATGCATAGCGTATCACACTTTCTGTAACTTTTTTATTTATTTAGTATCTTGATTGTACTTTTTAAATAGTTTTTGTATAGTTAGAAATAAATTTGTCTATGCTTTTTAAAAAAAATTTTGTCAACAATAATTTTGAAATAGTGCTCCATTTCAGGGATATTTCCATTTCGAGCTCTATATTATACTTGTATATATCACAAGTTCTGAGCACAAGCATGAATATAAATTATACAACTTTTATGATTCTGTAAAATAAAAGCAAACTTTAAACAAAAACTTATTCACTGTTTTGCAATTAATGAATATCAGAACTTTTTACCTTATATGGAATTTTAAATGTTTTTGATAATTCTTCTGTATTTGCAGATACAAATTCAGACACTGTGTGAATTCCAGCTTTTTTACATTGATTGATAATTTCAATTGTAAGCTGTGGACACAAACCTTCAGTAAGTAATGGCATCTAAAAATGTATAAATAAATAAGCAAAATCCCACAATTACAAAGAAGAAAATTATCATCAAATGTTTAAATATAATGTATACAGTGGGAGGGAAAAAAAAAAATGCATCGCCAGTGAAAAAACAGAAAAGTGTGTAAATAACATGTTTTTGTGTTTATTTCATGTATAGACAATGTTTTTACATTAAAACAAATTTGCATTATTAATTTACCATTTTTTAAAATGCATAAATATGCTGAATGACTTCTAAAAGGGAAAAACACACTGCAGGTATTTTGTCAGAGCCATGGAGCATTTAACATTCAAATGCCAGAGATAATAATAAATTTCATATAACTGAGTCATGTTACATGAATTTTAATGTGGTCATATGTAAAAAAAGGATTATTTTAATACTTTTTATATCTCCCACGAGGGGTATAGAGCTGTGCATGGTGACGTCATGAACAGGTTTTTGCTGCTGCTGTAGGACAACTATCGCTACCTTTATCAATGCTTTTTGTGTTTGTGTGCCCTACAGCTTTCTTCATTGTACTCCGGTAAAAGTTACGTGATGTGAACTGCTCTATTTATAAGCTTGAGGGGTCTGGTGCTGAAGAAATCAACTTCTGGATGTAATTGTGTTTGATTTCATGGTACAAAACCGAAATAATGTTTTCCTTTAGTCTAACTTTAGTAGTCTGTTTCTTTTTAACAGTTTTGGTACTCATTACAAGCTAAAAATTTTGAATTGGATTAAGATAAGGACTATTTTCAAGTCAATCCATAGTTTTAACCTCTTGGGGACGAGCGATACATATATGTGCCACAAAAAGGCTTTTAAGAATCCATGTTTATACCCATCAGTAAAATTATACTGTAAAATTTGCTTTATTTAATCAAAGAATTTTTTTGATTTAATAAGGCACAAATTTCTGTTTCCAAAAACCAGTGACAAAACATTAAAAAAATTTCGTAAAAGGCTCCTGTCCTGAAGGGGTAAATAACAGATTTTTTCAGATAGGCTTGCACCTAAAGTGGGGAAATAGGTTGAAAATTATTTTATATATATATTTTTTTTTTTTTGTTGTGGAGATAAATACTTGTAAATTACACAATAAAATCATTTATGAATAAGTTATATTCAACTTATCAGTTTTGCTAGAGCATCAAGTCTTGTTAAAAAATTCACTTTCCTGCACTTTAAAGTATTTTAAATTGAAACTGATTTTAAACACTCCTTTAAGATATCAGTGAAAACTGATTTTAAGTATTTTGAGATTAGGTAATTTGAGATGGGATGATTAAAGTTATTACTTAACATTAGTTTTCATTATATGCTCATCAGGGTTGGCGGCTTTTAGCCGGGCCAAAAAAAGCCGGCTGGCTTTTTTTGGTTTTATCCACTTAAAAAAAGCCGGCTAAAATTGAAAAAAGCCGGCTTTTATTTTTAAAGTGTTAATTTGTATCGAATTCATATTAAATTTGGATTGATTTATTTTAAATACATTTTTAACTATTTACTACTAAAAAAGTTATAAATTTCTATTTAATTTTTCAGATAAATAAGTCTTTATAACCGCTAGAAATCAACTGTGAAGGCATTATGTCTGAAAAATATAAATCTTGGAAAAAAGAAAACATACTCAAAAAATGTGTTTTAAACTTCTGTATTTCATAGGTCTACTTATATTACACATTCTTAAGAATTATATTTTAATCGAATTATGACAAAATGAAACACACCAAAGCATTCATGGAAACATTCTTACAGGTCAATATGTAAAGATTAAGTCATAAAATGAACAATGTTGAAAGAGAAATTAGGAAGAATTCAGTAATTGAAAAGAGTTTAAAACATAATTACTTAAAATTAAAATTTTGAATAGCTCTTAGTTATTTAAAAGTGCATATATGACGTGTTGCATGAATGAATATATTCATGCACATGCTAATGGAGAATACTGAAGTAAATTGTGAAATATAATATACTATAAAATATGCATAATTCGAAATACTATTATCGATAGTGAGAAATATTTTTTTTTTTAATATGTATGATTTTAAATGCTTATAGGGAATAAAACATGACATTTTAATAATTCTTAAAAATTGTTAAGTAATAAAACATGCAACTAAGTAACTATAGTCCTCTTTAATTTTATAAAGCAGTAAAAATGGAAAAACAAGGTTAGGATTAAAGGTCAATGTAAATCAGAAAAAGCACTTGGTATAGCCATTCTATAATTTAGCTGACATATTTGCAATTCTGACTGTAAACCACTAGCAACTCCATCAATGTGTTATTCTAGTATTAATATCTTCATTATTGAAAAATTGGGTTATAACCCAATTTCTCATAATGCATCATAATTAAAATCCCAATTTTTCATTTTAATAAATAAATTTATTAAATTCAAAGTAAATAAACATCATTAAAATTAGTTAAAAGTCACTTCAAAAAGTGTAGCTTATAATTAAAAGGCCTCACTGTATAAAAGCCAATTATGGCCAATTTTGGCCAAAAAAAGCCGGCTAAAATCAATAAACGCCAACCGGCCTGGCTTTTTTTAATTTTAGCCGGCTTTTTTGCAACCCTGATGCTCATGCATAAAAGAATCACTTTAATTCTTTTTACATTTTCTGTTAGCGGTACTGACAGCCCTAGTAGTCCGGTATTTAAAAGAAAATCAACTTCTGGATGTAGTGGTGTCCGATATCAAGGTACAAAATCCTAATAACACATTCCTTTAATCTAATTCTGATAGTCATTTTCTTTTTAACAAATTTGGCATTCATTACATACAAAAAATTTTGAATTTGATTAAGATCAGGATTATTCTCAAGTCGGTCCATAAATTTAATACCAGATTTTATCAGATAGACTTGCACCTAAAGTGGGGAAATAGGTCGAAAATTATTTTATCTTTTTTTTATGCTGAGGGGATAAATATCTGCAAATTATGCAATAAAATCATTAATGAATAAATTATATTCTACTTATCAATTTTGCCATGAAGACTTTACATTCCCGTTATTTATTCTTTTAATATCTTAAGATACTAATGCTCTGATCAGAACATGAAAAGTACACTTTTTGCTATCACTTTAATTTTTAGCACTTATTTATCGACAAGTTCAATATCTATTAATTCCTTGTCATTCTTTTTCCGGTCACTTTTTTCCCATTTGTCTATTAAACTATACAAGTATTTTTACCATACATCTTCATTTTTAACAATTAAACTAATTACATTTGATTAGTTTACATTTTAATTGTAAAAATTCTTTTAATTCTTTTTTTTATACTTATAGCTTACAATTATTTTCTGTTTTCTAAGCTACTTCTTGAACTAAAAACATGTTTTGAATTTAATACAGGATATGTGGTCTTTAATGTCTAAAACTCTCAAAAAGTCTATTTAAGTATCTAAAGCTAAAAAATATGAAAAATTGTAATTTTAATGTTGTTGTAAAAATAATTAAAAATAGTTTTTCACTTAAATTTAGGTTTTTGACAGTCATTATCAAAAACTATATTCAAAAGGAAATTTCAGAAAACATGATGGTTAAAGCCCAATAAAACCGTGACACTGTCAAAAAACTTGTCAACCCTGAATGAGAATGAACCCTGTGTAAGTCAAACTATCATTTATTTTTATCTGACTTTTCAAATTCTTATTACGTGATATACCATGTTCAAGAGAAGTGTTTGTTTATTAATGCATATTATGAATAATCATTGACGACTTGAGAATAAGAATGTAGTTTAAGTGTTTCTTCTGTGATAATTTAATTTATAAGCATTTAAAAGGAGTTTAACAGTTGAGCAGTAATATATTAATTTTAGGATTTTTTTTCTTTTATTTACTCTTCTCTCATCCATAGATCTCACTGGCTTTTGAAAAACATTAGCAATTTGGCAAATAAGAAATAAAAAACAGTCGCCAAATGAAAAGAAATGCTAGCAAAATAGATTTGTTGTAGAACACTGAAAAATGCATCTTTAACCATTTATTTATATCCCTGTTATCCAAATGTTCTAAAATAGCATACCATAAAATACGGATAAACTGCCCTTTCCTATCAAATGCGTTCCCCTAACTTAATAAAAAAAATTGAAAATTTGAAAAAATCCTGAGAAAGTGCCCTACCCCCTTAAAAATCACTGGAAAAAAATTTAAATTGTGTCAAAAAGTCACTAAAAATGTCAAGGAACAGTGAAAAAAAAAAAAAAAAAAAATTTATCTTGTAATCACTCAAAAACCCAAAAAGCGTAAAGAAATCTGTAAAAAAATAGACTAATCATGTCAAAAGACCGCAGAAAAATCATGAATTTATAGAATTGCCAAAAAATGCACATTTTGTCAAAAGATTGCAAAAAAAAAAAAAAAAAAAAAAATGCGAGTATGTCAGATTTACCAAGAAAACACATTCAAAGAATTGCGAAAAAAGCACAAATTTCGTTAATCGATCGCGATTAAAAATGAAAATGTCTGTCATCAAATGATCGAGGAAAAAAGCAAATGCCATAAAAAAAACTCAAAAACATAAATTTTGTGGGGAAAAAAATGCTGAAAAAATGTTAATTTTATTATAGAATTGTGAAAAAAAGCCTATTTTATCAAAGGATTAAAAAAAAAAAATCCGAAAAAATGTGAATTTTATTAAAGAATTGTGAAAAAAGCCTATTTAATTTTATCAAAGGATAAAGAAAAAAAAAATGCACGGAAGAATGTGAATTTTGCAAAAGATTGCAGGAAAAATGTGATTTTTGTTAAAGAGTCACGAAAAACCCTGAAAATTTTGCAAAAAGATCGTGGAAAAATCCTGTGTAAGCGCCTCCTCTGAATATTTTTCAATTTTTCGTTATGTTTGCAGGGGCAGATTAACGGTATTTTAAGGTAATATTTTCTAATTGTTTATAAAATAGTAAATTTCACTACCTGCTACAGAAACTATTACAAATGAGTATATTCTAAATGTCTCCTAGTTCTAAATGTGTAAATGTTTCAGACATTCTTTTAGCAGTCTAAATAAAAATTAAAAACAGCTATCGTTGATTTACCGTTATGAAAACATACACTAAAAATTGCTATGAGATTTCGACTCGATAGAAAAAAATTGACCAGCTAAAGATTACTTTTCATGCAACTAATAAATAGAATGGTAAATGACTAATTTCAGCACTGCATTACAGCAAAACGTTTATGTTTGGTGCTTGATTTGAGTAATTTTATTTGTGTATTTACCAGTACAACTCCAATGCACAGATACTGAGTAACTGACAATGACAATAGATAAATACATATTGCATAATCATTTTTGCCTTTGACTGTTGCTAAACAGAATTGTGTTGAGTCAGAACCTCTTTAAATAGAACAATGTAAATGGCACGATGCAATTGGACATGTAAAGAGACACCCAATTATTCGAAAATGTGGATAAGAATCTCCATTGTATTGGCACACAGATTCAAAAAAAAAAAAAAAAGAGCAGAGATTGAGCCCTTGCAATTTGGCGAGTCTGATTGTTCTTTTACTCGCCAAATGGATGATTTTGTTGCAATTTAATGCAAGGCAATTGGCAGCAAGAACCCTGCTCTCACCTATATATAATCCTTGTATATAATTTAGATAATGTTTTAAATAGTCCAAGTTTAACATAAGTGATTAGGAGAATAGTAGAGCATGATAAAAATGGGAAATAAATCAATGTGTAGTGAAAACACTTTTTGTTTCTAATAATTTTGTACATTAATTAAAAAAAAAAATTAGCATTCTGTATATCTAATTAGGTTACTCTTGTGTTCTTGAACTCTCTGTCGATAGATTTGGGAACCATACTACCTTGTGTTGTTGCAACTTTATCCCGCAAAAATTTCCTTTTTGACATTTTTCTGTGAATTCCACCATCATAAATAAAGGCCTTTTATGAATAATTAAATTTATTTTATTTTACCTTCTTCATGATTAAAAATTCCATTTATAGTGCCGAAATATCGAGTAGAGAAGGAAATGTGGCCATCTCATGCAAAAACATGTAATCACTAAAGGTGAATTTTTTTTAAATATTTAGTTTGAATTTCAATACATTTTATTTAAATTTTTCTTGGAAGGTTGGTGAATTGAAAGCTAAGGTTGATCTCTATAAAAGCTGCTTTTTACTTTTTTGATTTTGTTTACAGGATTTTTTTTTTTTTTTTTAATAGAGGCACTTACACTTTTGAAATTGAAACCGGTCCAAAATTGAAAGTATACTAAAATAAATTTTTTTAAATATCTTTTTTATAGGATCAATATTAGTGAGTGGATGTTTTTATGTTAATGAAATAACCTCAACAGAAAAACACAAAACTTCAAAATTTGTAAACTTTTTGTTGTTTTTACATGTTTTCTAAAATAAGAAAATTGATTTGAAATACCACGGGAGAAAATGAAATTCCTCCTCTCTCTCCTTCATTACAGATAAAAGGAGGAAGCAAATAAGTCATGGCAACACGTTTCCCAAACATTTGGTGTCAGTGAATATTTGTGAATGATTGCAAAATTCTGAAAATTAATCAGATAAACATAACATTCAAAGGAGTTTTGTAATGAATAGGTACAATTATATTAAAGATATATGGATGAAATCCTTGTGAAAAGCAAGTGATTTATTTTGTCTTTAAGTACAAAATTAAAAACAAGAATATTAAATACAGTTGTAATATAACAGTTATTTATTAAATTAGATAATTTGTATAAAAATATTTTGATAGAAATATTTATATATTGTTTGAGAAGGATGACTGAGTTATCAAATTATTTGAACTGGAAGTTTAATTTGTGTTGAGATGATAAATTATTCATAAAACACTCCCTTTTGAAATTGTGATGTCTTTAATTGGAGGGTGGCTAGAGTGCTAAAAACAAAGTGAAAGAAAATACACAAAATTCTTAATAAAAATTTAAGTTCCTTTAGAACATATCAATCATAAAGCTCTGAAGGGAAAAAAAGCAAAAATCATGACTAAAGCTGCATAATTTTTATAATACAGTAACACTTATAATTTACATAACTTTACTGTATGAAAAGTATTAAACTAATAAAATGCAACTTACATCCTTGATTTTCCCTATAAAATAATTCCTACTTAAGTAAATTTCTTTTCTTGTTTAATATATTCAACAGGATGTTACATTCTCCAAAGTTGTAATCTTCATATGACTTTGATTGCCCCGAGTCTTGTAAAAGATATGCATGCAAAGATGAAAGTGTACTAAAAACATTTTGGAGCAGTAAAATCTATTTTCGTAGCAGCAAAAACATAATTTTGTAGCAATAAAAGCTGTTTTTGAAACAGATTGAAATGTTCTAATGCTACAAATAATAAGCTCCTAAAAAATTAAAATGATTGCTATCTCTTGAAAATATTTTTACATATGAAAGAATTACTCAGATTTAATTTCTCCACAAGTTTCAGACCTTTTGATGCAATTTGTGATTTTTTGTCATCTTTTAAATTCACATTTTTCTCATAATCTTTTGACCTTGTTTTGTTCAGTTTTTGGTGAGATTTAAGATTTTTTTAAGACCCTTTGATGAAATTTTTGGAGTTTTTCGAGATCATTTGAGAAAATTTTGCACATTTTTCATAATTTTTGATGAAATTCGCACATTTTTTGAGATCTTTTGACAAGGTTTTCAAATTTTACAACCTTTGGATGAAAATTTCAGATTATTACGAAATCTTTTAAAAGAAATTAGCATTTTTTCACAAATTTTTTTAATGTATTTTTGTTTTTTGAAGAAGTTAAGTATCCTTCCTTTGACAAAATTCGCATATTTTTCATGGTCTTTTGTAGAAATTTGCTGGGGTTTTTTGCAATCTTTTACCAAAATGAGTGTTTTTCACAATTTTTTAACTGTATTTTCTTTTTTTTTTTTTTTTTTTTTTTTTTGATGAAATTAGTAATCCTTTAGCAAAATTCACATTTTTCTTGTAATCCTTTGACAAAATTAGAGTGTTTTTCGATAAAATTTGCATATTTTTTGCAATCTTCTCACAAACTTAGCTTTTAATTCGTGATCTATTAACGAAATTCATGTTTTTTTCATGATCTATTGACGAAATTCATGTTTTTTGTGCTCTTTTGATGAAATTTTGGTGTTTTTCGCAATCTTGTGACAAAATTAGCATTTTATTTACAATTTTTTAATAGAATCTCTTCTTTTGTGACTCATAGACTACATTTTCTGTTTTTTTTTTAATGAAATTTGTGTGTTTTTCGCAATCTTCTGATGAAAATTGCACATTTATTGTTATCTTTTGACTAAATTCAAGTTTTCTTGTAACATTTGACAACTTTCATTACAACATTTCATTACATTCATTACAACTTTCATTACAACATTTGTAACATTTGACAATTTTCTTGTAACTTTTGACAAAATTTGTGTCTTTTTTGTAATCTTTTGATGAAATTTGCATATTTTTCAAATTCCTGTTAAATTCAGAGCGTTTTTCATAATCTTTAAACGAAATTATTGTGTTTTCTGAAAAGTTTTAACAGTCTTGCAATGTTTTGCGACCTTTTGTCAAAAGTTTGCAGTTTTTTTATAAAATTTGCAATCTTTTGCCATCATTTATAGGATATTAGAGATTCTTTGACAATATTCGTGTGTTTTTCGCAACTTTTTCAGGACATTTGCATGTTTTTTAAAGATTTTTTGTCGCGATTTCAAATTCTTTGCTACTTTTTCATGAAATTTGCAGAACTTTTTGCAATTTTTTAACTACATTAGTTATCTTTTAACAAATAAACTTTTTTTGGCAATCTTTTAACAAAATTTGAGAGTTTTCTTACGACTCTTTGATGAAATTTGATGGTGTTTACGGCTACTTTTTAATGAAATTAGTGTTTTTTCATGATCTTATAACCATGTTTTGTTCATTTTTTGACAAAATTAGCGATTTTTTGGCGAAAGTCACATTTTTTAGGCAATCATTTGACAAACATTGCATGTTTTTTGTGACCTTTTGACTGAATTTGCATGTTTTTTGCAATCTTTCAGCAAAATTTGTATATTTTTCAAGATCTTCTGACCACTTTTTTTGTTTTTTGACGAAACAAGCAGCCTAAAAAAAGTTATTTGTTATTGTTTCTTGAATCAATGAAATTACACTAAATTTCATTTTGGCACTAAGTGCATTTTGGTGAAATAAAAAAAAAAAAAAAAAAAAAAAAAGCTGTTTTGTAGCAGCTTAGCATAGGAAAGTGTTTTCGGCGCAGGTCTTACATCCCTGTGTATGCCAAATTTCATGACTAATAAACTATATAGACAAAGGTGACCGGCCATTTGCAATTTTAGACGTTTTGTTAAATATCTAGAAAAATATATGAGAAATTATTCTGAAACTATCAAGTGCTTAAACAGAATAGTAAGGTCATAAATTTCCGTGAAAATTTTTTCTTGAAATCCATTGGGTACAATCAGCAAATTTGAAAAGAACGAAGACCTTTTGCCTAATACTGTCAAAACTAATGTAGCAAAAGCATCCAAACTGCAGATTATGATTATGTAAATTATTGTAATACACTGTGTTCATTTTTATAAGAATATCATGTATACTCGTAGATAAATTAAGGTTTTTATAAAAACAGTCCAAAATTTTTTCATGTTTTTTGCTTATAATTTGCAATATAAAATTTTTTTTTTTTCAAAAAATATGAAAAATAGTGTTGTACATAATACCCTGTAACCAGAATTTAAAAAAAATAAAAACTTTAGGAAAAATGAACAAGTTTACTAAATAATATTTCACTGCCCATGCGTTGTCATAATGAAAATATAATTTGCATTTTGTGTTAGCTAAATGTATAGAGCAACTTTTGTAAAAGTCTTTAAAACATAGCTTGAAAATTCTGAAAATAATTGTCAACAGAATAAGCTCAAAATCTGTTATTCCCAAAATAAAGCAAAAAGATTAGGGATTATATCTAAATATAGTAGTATGTGCATTATTGTGTATGCTATACTGACATTAAAAAATGGATGAATGGATAAAGCCCCTCGTCTTTTTGCTTCATTTTGGGGCTAGCAGATTTTGAGCTTATTCTATCAATGATTATTTTCAGAATTATCAAGTTATACTTTTGAGACTTTTACAAAAGTTGTTTTATGGGTCATTTTCAAAAAACTTGCACATTTGGGCAATTTTTCACAAAAAAAAAAAAAAAAAAAAAAAAAAAAATCTAAATACAACTTATAAAAATACTAGATGATACTAAAACATTTCTTGTATATAAAACTGAAAACAGCAGTTCACTTTTTGATTTAGAACATCAAATAAAAAATAAAGTATGAATTTGCAACAGTAAAATGTTCCCCTCTGTTACCAACAGTCAAAAATTTTTATTTAAAAAAATAAGACACCTAAAACAGTAAATATCACATTTTCTTTAATTACATAATTGCTACTTTCATAAAATCCTAACTGTTGTTTTGTTATGATTATTTTTATTTTTGTAAAATACAGAAAATTTCCTCTCTGTTACTTTTTTGGAAAAATCATAAGTTTCAATTAAATGTGCATTCACATTTTTTCAGTTAAATAATAAAAAAAAAATATTACATAAATAAAACATTAGTTAAAGTTACACAATTAATTATTCAAAACTAGCAGACGTCGCCCGCTACGCTGGCCTGCCTTCCAGATGAATCTTTGATTTTTTTTATGGCAGGTTTTGTTATAGAACGACATAACCCTATGCAATTTACAAAAACTGTCGTTGAAAATTTGTCTAACTAACAATGCAAGTCTAATCAAAAATCTATCTTTTAATAATTTTTATAAAGGCTAATCTTTCATAATCTGGTTTATGTGATTATAAAAATTTATTTCAAAATAACTGAGTAACTCTATAGTCAGCATTGCAGAGCACTATGCAATATACTAAAATCATCCCTGAAAAATTATCTAACTTATAATGCAAGTTCCTTAAAATTACATGTAGTAGATATTTTAAAAATGAATAATATTCCACAAATGAGTTTTACTGATTATTGAACTTTCTCCCATAATTCGATAAATAAGTAACATAAAACAATATGAAACATGCTAGATGCTTCCAAAAAAATTATTCCATGAAAATACTTTGAGCAGGACTCGGGTTATCAACAACCGGAACGAAATACCAATTTGAATTTTATGTTTAAAGTAGAAGTAGACAGATATCATATAACATCATAATAATATTGATCATTATACAATTATGAAACAGAATGTTACTTTTAATATCTGTGCTCCATAAATGCCGTAATTCAGTCAGAATAACGTAAATTTAAAGCGTATTCAATGCACGAATGTTGTGATTTACGATTATAGTAACAACTACTGTAGTTAATGTTGTACCAAAGCAATCTCGCATAACTGAATTTATTAGATTTGTATTCCGATTATAGAATTTTCTTCATCTTAATTTTTAAATTATTTTAATAAAAGTGCTATGTTGAAGAGCACAGATATTATATACGCACAACATTGGCACAATATTTTCGGATCCCAATTTGGCAAAAAACTTGTTTTCTAATTCCAGTTACATACATATTTTTAAAAAGGGAATAATAACAATAAATTAAAAAATACCCAATTAATAACTGAAGAACAAAACAATTTACATAATTTTAACAAAGAAAAAAAAGTAAATCAACAATTTATTAATAACTTAACCACAACATCTGTGTTCCCGTAATTCTTTTTTTCTGTAACATTAAGAAATATATATACAACAGAGGTAAGCTTAATATGAGATAGAACTTAGTACCGAATTTAAATTTACACTGTAATAATTTGGAAAGTTAAAATATCTAGATTAAAAAAGTGTCTCTGATAATGCCTGTCTCTATCACCTTCATTTTTTCAAAAACTAAAAATGTATTTGCATTGTCAGAAAATACACTCGCCACCGGCGAGTGAAATGATGTAATTCCCCACCCCTGGTCATTGCGATGGTATTTTTGTTTGACTTGTGGAATAGTAGGATCATAATATTTAATATTAACAATATTTCTGATATAATAAACAGTCTATGTAGCTGTCATTTTTGGTTACCAGCATATTTTTTTATTATTCTTCATATAGGTTGCTCTAAAAATTGTAACGAAAAGTAATATATATATATATATATATATTTTATTAGCTATGTGTATGTAATAAATTATCAAATGTTGCTTACATATTTGTCATTCCTATTGTATTCATTTCATTTGAAATGTAAATCTTTCTCTCATTTTTATTTAAAATACCTACATGTAAAATATATTACATACATTTAAAATACACGCTTTTCACACATTTCATTAAAAATACAAAATAATAAGAGAAGAGTTCCATATCCCCTTCTGATTGGCATGATTGGCAAAGAAATTGGCCATTTTAATATCTTCTCAATTTTTTCAAGGTATCGGAAAAATTTTATTTTTAAATTTTTATAAACATATATTTTTATATTATAAACGTTATATTTGTTTTCTTTAAAAAATAAAAATAAAAGTAGATAAACAATTTATAATATATTAACAACAATATCCAGGTTACCATGTCAGATGAAATAGCGCCATTTTGGCGTTAAACAGGTATCCCCATGCAAATAATTCCATAAATATCCAAATGAATAGTCGTAAGTTCATTTTTTTTTTATTGTATATTTATTTAAATAAAATTACTAACAGTTTTTTTCTCTTTGTCCATATGTTTCCCAATTAATATAGCAGTTATAATTATTTAATCAATAACAGCATAATATATCATTTGTGCAGCTGAAAAACATCAGAAAATAACAATATTTGGGAAAAAAAAAAAAAAATCTTAATTTGTTAAAAAGAAAAAATAGTTGTATTGTCATATTATGAATACGTCGCCAACCTATTCAATGATATAGCTAATTTTTAAAAATCCAGCAGTTCTTGAAATTAACCCTGGCATACTTAAAGTATTCTGTTTAAAAAAATGGCATCATTTATATTTTACTTAATTTTAATTTCAGATAGTTTTTGTTATTCCGTAGCCAAATATGTAGGCAAAAAAGTGATAAATTACCAGACATCGATTTAATCAATCGACTTTGACAACGCATATTTCATTTAAGCAGTATAAAAATTACTTCCATTTTTAAATAAAATAGCGTTATTTTATATTATTTCTAATTGATTTTTTTTCTTATTTGTATATTAAATAAAATCAGTAATAATTTATTTTATTTTATTTTTAGAAAAGTTTGCGTTTTTTTTTCTTTATTTCTAATTAATATAAACATTTCAAATCTTTAACAAAGGTTGCTTAATATGCCACACCAAATGAAAAACATATACCAAATGATAACACTTTTGTCCAAAATAAAAGAACTTTCCTTCATAACTTTATAACTTATATACATAGAACAATGTACTATATACGAAAACCTTCCTTGAAATAATACCAATCTAACGATATAAGTTACTTCAAAATCCCTTCAGTAGAATTGGAGGAGTAGACGGAAAACATGAAATTTCCATTTGTATTTTATATATATAAGTAGATGATGATTGATAAATTTTTTAGTGAAATAAACCAGCTTAAATTGACGTTAACAGAGTGGGAAAAAAAAGTAACCGAAGGGAATGCTGATTGATAGTGGAGTGGTACTTGATGTGGCATACTTTTTTATAAGTTTATATCATGTATTGTATACGATCTTAATGTTTTGAACATATCCAGCAAGAATTTAAGATTTTTACAAAAATTACTATTGGAAAATAGTGGTATTTGGCAGGGCATTCTCTTTTGTAAATTTATATCATGTGCTATGACAAATGCACTGCTTATTTAAAAAAAAATCTCATCAAATATTAGTCGAGGTGGTGGTGCTTTAAAGCAAGAATTTAAGATTTTTGCAAAAAATACTATTCAAAAATAGTGGGATTAGACCAAGCAATTTTTTTATATTTTTTTTTATTATGTGTTATAAGCTATCATGAAGTTTCAAACAGATCAAGGCAGAATTTAAAATATTTGCAAAAAAACTACTATTCGAAAATGCTGGTATTTCACGTGGCATTATTTTTATAAATTTTTATCGCGATTTTGCAAAGCCGATCAAGAAAATTCACAATTTTTCCATGCTTGATTATCAAGATTAGCGATTTTTACAAAGCCAATCGACAAAATTCACGATTTTTATTTAGCTGATTGATGAAAGTTGTGCTTTTTTCTGACGATTGATAAAATTTACGATTTTTCGGGGCTGATCCACGAAATTTTCTTACGAAGCTGAAGGACAAAATTCATGATTTTTACGAAGCTAATTGGCTTAATTTGTGATTTTTCTTAGCATGATCGACAAAATTTGCAATTTTTACCAAGCCGATCGATGAAATTCCTGATTTTTTTTGAGCCTGATCGACACAATTAGCAATTTTTTTCGACCTTGATCAGAAAAATTCACGAATTTTTCGACGCCGATTGCCAATATTCGCAATTTTTACTAAGCTGATTGACAAAATTTGCAATTTTTCCTCGCATGATTCATAAAATTCACGATTCTTCCATACTACATTGAAGGTTTTTGCGATTACTACAAATTTTGTCATTGAAATTAGCGATTTTTATAACGCCGATCCACGAAATTCGTGATTTTTCTTCCCCTGATCGACGAAATTTGCAATTTTTGAAAAGCCGATCTACGAAATTTGCAATTTTTCTTCCCCTGTTTGACGAAATTTGCAATTTTTCCAGGTGAAATCAGCAAAATTCGCGATATCCCCCTGTCCGACCAGCAATATTTTCAATTTTTCCGCCTTTAGCTGACGAAATCTGCATTTTTTTCTGCGCCCAATCAACAAAATTCACGATTTTTTAAAAATTTTGAAAGAAATCTGCATTTTTTTATGAGGCAAAATGAAATTCGCGATTTTTTCTCTTGATAAATTTCCCAAACTATAGATTGTTTCACAGCCAATCAACGAAATTTTCAATTTTTCCATGCATCACCGCAAAATCCGGATCTTCCCATGCTTTATCAACGAACTCTGCGATTTCATTCCTGATCAACGAAATTCGCGTTTTTTTCATGACATATACCGAAAATACATGCGATTTTTTCCGTAGCGGATGAGTTTAATTCGTCGTGTATCATCAACAAAACCGACGATTTTTCCTTGCTATATCGACAAAATGTGCGATTTTTCCGCGATCAGCTAAATTTGCTATTTTTTCGAGCCTTATGGGCAGAATTCGCGAGTTTTTCAAATCTGATGAACGAAATCTGCAATTTCCACGCATTTGATCAATGAAATTCGTGATTTTTCCGTGCTCGATCTAGGATTCTTAAGAGACTGACAAAATTTTATATTTTTCCGAGGTAAATTGACAAAATTTATGATATTTTTCGACGACTTTTGAACAAAAATTTAATTTTTTCTAGTTGCACATTGATAAAGTTCGCGGGCCACATGTTAACCCATCGCGGGCCACAGGTTGTGCATCCCTAGTTTAGGCCAAACTATACAACTGATAACGAGATAGACTTGCCTCAATGTTTTAATATTAAAAAAATAATAACATTAAAATTTGAATTTGTGCTTAAAATCACTAATTTTCAGGGTTGGTAAAAAACCGGGTTTTTTTGAAAAAAACCAAAAACCATGGTTTTTTTGGTTTAAACCGGGTTTTTTTAAAATGTTTTCCTGTTACATATACATGCAAATTTATGAACAAAAGTAAACATTTTTGAATATATAAGTAATAATTTGATTTAAAGGTAATTCTAATCAATATAATTATTTAATATACAATCAATTATGTAGAAAATTGAAATTCTTTAAAATCTAAACATTTTTAGAAAAAGCTGTGTCTTATATTTCATAAATAAAATGTGCTACATAATGAAACATTGATACCCTGAAAATCTTAATGAACAATCTTTTGATTACTAGCACTATAAATAAATATATGATATAGATTCATATATAAAACTTCATATATATTATTTTCAAATGGTTATTCAAAATAATTAATTTGAAATACTTGTTATATGTGATGTCTGATTTTTTTTGTTAGAAGACTGCATGAGTTAATTATCTTTTATTGAAAAATAAAGCTTTTTATAAAGAATTTTTGGAAGGATTTGAATTTAGCAGTAGAGTCTTTACATACTTCAAGCATTGTGTTTTCTAAAACTACCAGTTAAAAGATGACTGTTAAATAAACAAAAATATCTATTTAACAGCTTTTTACACTAATGAAAAACATTGATGTTAAAATATAAAGTAGCTTTATAAATGCTGTCATCTACCAAAGAATTTAAACAGCCATCGGACTGCATGTTCTATTATAACACTTAGTATTTTTAAACATCTAAACTAAAAATTGCATTTTTATGATACTTTTTTTTCTATTATGTCTCAAGCAAACCTTGTCTTGCCCCCCCCCTCCCCCCTTTTTGCCAATTTTCTTAACTGATCTAAGTAATGGGTTTGGTTATGCAATAGAAGATTTAAATATATCTTTTGCATATTTTAGTTAAATGTAAACAGGTGCTTTACTAGTGCCTAATTTTTCAATGTCTTCTTATTTGACTTCATATCTTGAGTTTTTTTTTTTTATTCTTAAAAAATAATCCCTCCAATCAAGAAAAATTTCTTTTAGAGCTTGACTGAAATTTTAAAGATCATTTATGTCATTATCTGTACATCTGCGTTTCTCAAAGGAAAATATTTTTTAAATCTAAATATTGCATATTTTTCATCTATTTTATTTTTGCTAAATTTACATGATTTAAGTGTTTTCTGTAGAGTTTCAGATATGTTCATCAGTGCATGAAATATGCATTCTACATGTATACTAACATGACCTTGACTAGACTCACTATGTCTTATGGTGACTATTGAGATAAGACTTAGAAATTACTTTCATCCAATAATTTGAAATACTTAAATTACAAAAATGAGAAAATATTATATTACATTTGTTCTAAAAAACCAATTGGTTTGAACTGTGCCAACCTAGCTGGCAAAAGAATAAAATTATAATGCAAAAAAAACCAATCCCAATATAAGAATGCAAGAAAAACAAAAAATCCCTAATCACAGAGCAAATAAAAAGCTCACTGCCAATTATTCAATAGCATACATAACAAAAATAATTTCTGAAATGATGAAAGCCTTAGTAAATCTTAACTAATCAAGCAATTTAAATAATAAAAGTGCATTTTTAACTCGAGTCTGCCCTTCTGGCTATATATATATGTTTTACAAATAATGGCTATATATGTATATACATATAGGCCTTAAAAAAGAAAAAGAAAGAAAGAAAACTGATTAGTTTTTTCTAACCAGCTAATTTTAGAAAAAATAGTTATTCTGCCATATAGATTTACAGCTTACAAGAAAAGTTGAGTTGATTAAAATTTTTTGTCCTTTTAGAAACTTATTAATTCATCATTTTTCTACAGCTTTGCTTGTAGCTTCTTCATAATTTGGATTTTGCATTTTTCAATAATGTGTAAAATAAAACATTTGGGTAAAAGAATAAAAAAAACCAGCATGGTTTTTTTAAAAAAAACTACTTGGTTTAAACCATGGTTTTAACCACGGTTTAAACCAACTTGGTTTAAACCAAACAACCCTGCTAATTTTAATAGCTTTGATACTTAAAATCTAATTCTGTTCCTGTATGTTTTTAAAGAATTCGAAGTGCAACTTTTTAAATACGCACATCTATTTATCTTTAATCTTATGTTATTAAACCTAAAAACTGGTTTAGGGTGAAATGCAATTTACTCTCCTTTGCCAAGGCGACTTTTTTATTGGTGCGATAAATGCTCCAATATAGCAACCCTTTTATTTTCATTTTCTCCTCTTGCATCTTCAATGTGGCAACCCTAAGGAGTGCTCCGTTTTAAAGTGTTTGCTTTTTAAACCGTATCCTACCGTTTCCCGATTGGACGCTCCTTTTTGTTACATGTTTTCTTACTGCACGAAAGAAGAGAACTGAGAAGAGAAGGAGAGTTTAAATTTTTGGAAAAACAATGTTGCAAAGGACTGCACATTGAAATGTTGTCTATTGCGTTGTGTCTTCTATTATTTGTTTTCTCATTTCGTATGTTTTGGAACAAGTACCGATGTGGATAAATGCTTGACAGGTGAGAATAAATATTCAATCGTTTATTTTTCTCTTTTTCTTAACCTGTATTTTTGAGCTTTAATTGAATTATGTATGAATGAAAGGCTGATTGTTTCAAGATATGAATGACTAAAAATGATAGATTGAGTGATGGTTTTGAATGACATCCTAGAGTAGAAGATATTATGAATTAAAAAAACGGGGGGTTCAGGGGGGCAGTAGCCTCCCTGATTAAAAAAAAAGGGCCCTCTGAATAAAAAGACCACAACATTGTTTTGTTCCTCTTACTGTTAACAAACATTCTTTTTTAATAATTTGGGTAAGTAAAAAATTTGTTTTTTGGTATACAGTAGACTCCCTCAAATCCGCACAACTTGGGACCAGAGGTTTTGCGGATTTTAGAATTTTGCGGATTTCTGGTCATTGCTTTGTTTACATTTTTTAAAAAGTAATTTGAATGTAATTAATAATGAAATCAAAAGTATAATGAATGTTTACAATATGATAAAATATTAAAATAAGTAATAAACTAAAATAATAAAATTTAGATAGTTTTTAAAATGATAAAAATACTAAAAGCAAAGGTCAAATTAATAATCAATTATGTACTTAAATATTCATTATCATCATGATGAAATGTGTTTTTCCTAAATTATTCAATGAAACTTTCCTCATAAAGGTACATTACTAATTCACATTAAAATCATAAAATAATGAAGCTTTATTTCAGGTTTAGCCAGATTTAATAACTAAAAAAGCTTGATTAATACATAAATGTATTTGGTAAGATTGTGATTACAAATGATATCAGCAATATCTTTATATTTTCAGAAATAAATTATTCTTTCTTTATGAAAAATCATGATTTCAATAATCTTAACAGAAATTACAAATTAAAAAATATATGGAATTGATATAAAACTAAAAAAGTCAAATTTTGCGCCTACATCTGAACTGAATGTTTCATTGTTTACATCTGTAAAATATGTGCGGATTTTAGAGAGTTGCGGATTTTAGGAGTGCGGATTTGAGGGAGTCTACTGTATTTTCAGAAATAAATTATTCTTTCTTTATGAAAAATCATGATTTCAATAATCTTAACAGAAATTACAAATTAAAAAATATATGGAATTGATATAAAACTAAAAAAGTCAAATTTTGCGCCTACATCTGAACTGAATGTTTCATTGTTTACATCTGTAAAATATGTGCGGATTTTAGAGAGTTGCGGATTTTAGGAGTGCGGATTTGAGGGAGTCTACTGTATTTGATAAAATGTATTTTAAAACATTAAATATATCTTTAAAAATGTATTTCGAAAACATTTGAAATGTTATGTATTTTTTATTTTTACATGCCTGTTTGTAATACTTGATTAAATCCCCTGAAAAAATAAATCTTTATTTTTTTAAATAAGTTACAATAGTATATAAAATCATAATCACCGATTAACTTCATAAGTATCCCATGAGCCATTACATAGAATTGCTTTTAACTTTCAAATATTTTATTCTTTTGTGGATTTTACTCCTATAATATTTATAAACTATAAAATCATCAAAAAATGTTACCTTTTTTCACCCCTTGCACATTTATTCCTATCTACCAAAAAAGAATTTTGTTAAAAGATCGCGAAAAAACGACAAATTTTGCTGATAGATCGCGTAAAAATGGCAAATTTTTGTTAAAAAGTCATGAAAAACGAGAAATTCTTTAAATAGATCGTAAAAAACAAAAAATTTTGTTAAAAGATCACGAATAAAAGACAAATTTTGCAAAAAGATTATAAAAAAACCCGGCAAATTTTGCTAAAAAACAAGGAAAACGAAAAATTTTATTAAAAGATCGCAAAAAACGGCAAATTTTGTAATAAGATTGTAAAAAACGGCAAGTTTTGTTAAAAGATCGCGAAAAAACGGTAAATTTCGTCAAACGATCGCGAAAAGAAGCAAATTTCAAAATAGGGGCACGGGGAAAAAAAAAAAAAAGCACATAACTTTGTACCGGGAATGGAATTGCTCCCACCTTTCTCCCACTTCTGTTGTAACCTTTCAGAAAACTTGATGTGAATTTCATATTTTTTCACTTCTGTGATTCTAATCAGATTTTCCACGAAATCAAGAAAAATTGAGTCAGTCATTTCGGAAATTAAAAAAAATCGGTCAAAACTCCGAAAATTTGAATATAAAACGTATCGCAAATTTTGACAAATTATTGGGGGGGGGGGGGGGAATGCAAATTTTGTTATAGAATCGCATGAAATAAACGAATTCTGACAGAGAATCGTAAAAAGATACGAATTTCGTTCTGGGATTACGATAAAAAAAAACTTGAATTTCGCAGAGTAGCAAAAAAAAAGTTTCTTCTACAGCCCTTTGATATAAAATTTGCATTTTTACGAGGCATTTTGATGAAATTCGCGCTTTTTGTCTCTATACTTAGATAAAATTCGCGTTTCTTCAACGGCCCTTTGAAAAATAGCATGTTTTCTGCAGTCATTTAATGAAATTAGTTTTTTTTCCGCGGTCATTTAACAAAATTCGCATTTTTCCGCGGCTCTCTACCAAAATTTCTATTTTACACCCGATACTCTGACAAAATTGGCATCCTTTCGGTGACTCCTTGACGAACTTCGAAGTTTTTTTTTTTTTTATTGATTCTTCAAAATTCACACTTTTGTCTACTGCATTTTGATGAAATTAACGCTTTTTCGGAGATCCTTTGTCGAAGTTAGCGTTTTCTCGCAATTCTAAAACGAAATACGCTTTCCGCCACGATTCCTTGATGAAATTCGCGTTTTTTTTCTTTCTTTTTTTTTTCTTTTGTGTGTGTGTGAACGATTGACGAAAATTTTCGGCAATCATTTGTTGAAATTCGCGATACTTTTTATGCCTCAATTTTCTGATCCATGATATAAAAAAAAGAACAGAATGTTTTTAGTTCTTGGAAATTTCTGAACAAAATCTTATAAAAAAAAACTTGACCTGTCAAAGACTTGTCTACCGCAATACATGCTTTGAGAACGCGCGGTCTGAAATGTATGAATGAGAAGACAACTAGCAGGCGCGCATTCAGTTTGGACGCAACAGCAGTAAGGGCGTTTTTTCAAATGAGGGGAAAGAAGGGCGCTATTTTTTTGAATGAGCGGCAAGAGGGGCGCTATATTTTTAATGAGGAGCAAAAGGGACGCTATATTTTTAATGAGGAGCAAAAGGGGCGCTATTTTTTAAACTAAAGGGCGATTTGTTACTTTCGAATCAAGCTTCCCAGCTACTAACGTCCAGATGAAAGTAAAGCTTCATAATAAAGTAAAAAAAAAAAAAAAAAAAAAAAAAAAAAAAAAAAAAAAGCATGCCGATTTGTTGCAATTAACTCCAGAATTTCCGGGACACTTTTAGTAAAATCCCCGGAATTCCGGGGATTCCCCAGAATACAAACAGGCATGTTTTTACTCAAAAATACAGGTTAAAATAAGAGAAAAATAACTGATCAAATATTTATTCTCACATTTAAAGCATTTGTCTAGATAGGTACTGGTTTAAAAATATATGAGAAGAGAAAACAAATAATAATTTTGTGTACTCTCTCTCGGAGATGCAGCTCCGGGAGTTAGTACGCAAAAATGTGCCATTTGGCAATTTTTGAAAATCACGCCAAGGAGAGCAAACTGCAATCGCACCCACGTTTGAAATATTGTTATTAAATTTCCAATGCATATTTTAATTTTGATTAAATAAGAACAGATGTGTATTTAATAATTTTCTTCTTACAGCAAAAATTAAAACAAAATCTTTTACATTAAAATACTAATTTCAACAGCAAAAAACAAGCTAAAATATGCTTTACAGACATTGACAAATTCCTTTTAAGTACTAGTCAAAATTAATTTTTTAATTGTAAAAATTGAACATGATGCTCTGTTTTAAAGCAGCAATATACCCAAAACATCCTTTTCTTATAACATCTTCCATACCAAAGATATAAGAAAAATACCAGTAATGTACATGTGAGTAAAAATGATAAAATACAGAGAACAGATCATTGAAAAGTTGGTTTATTCACATTTAATTGGCCATATAAGAAGTGAAATTCTGTGAAAGAAGTATAGGTTCAGTTAGCCAGACAATAACACATGAAGCACATAACATTTAAAAATATGGATGCCTGTAAATACACTATCTACATTGTCAAAATCAATACAATTTGTACATAATACGGTATCCCACTTACAAAAAAAGTAATTTAAAAAATAATAAATAAACTATACATCTTAAGACGTTCAATGGATTTCAAAAGAAATGCCACATCATAATGTACTCACTTTTGAAATTCAATTATGTGAACTTGAAAACAGAAGAAACAATGATGATTAGAGCACTTTGTTCAAACAGATATAGTTTTAAAAACATTAAAGTTAGACTTATATAACACTAAAACAATTATATTCAAAACTGAGTAATGTTTATCGCTCGACCGGAGTGCTAACCAAAGGGTTACATATTTTTTTTAATCGTCAACTATCACGCTCGGTTAGTATTGTCAACTAAAATAGCTATTTCTATAACTCTTAGTCCACGTTCGATTGGATCAGTTATTAGCAATCCCCGAGGCAAGTATACTGTTTCATTTTGGTCATCCAGGTATGCAGCTATTCTTTTAAGACATTTCTGATAATGAGTTTCTATGCATAAGTATATTATGTAAGATGTTAGGCAAGCAAGGCAGCCTTCACAAAATGTAGTTGGACTAGTTTTCTCGGCTTCGGCGTAAATTCTGTTGAGAGTGTTGATAGTTTGTTCAAATAGATTTCTGTCTATCAAACCTTCCAGTTCGGGCGGAAATTTAGTCTGAAATTTTACATTTGTTCCTTCCGAGTAATCACGTTGGATAAATACTTTTTGAACTTTTTCTCTGTGATTAGTATCGGATCTATTTAAAGAAGTGGCCATTTAACAAAAGTTTAAAACACTTCATTTAAAGCAAGAACACTCCCGTAAACAGAACAGTCAAAAGTCAACCATAAGCAAAAGACAAATTATTCAATTGCGCATGACCTGTATGTACATGTTCTTCTTCATTCATAAACATGAGCACAAGCCAAGGGGTTATTCATCCTGCCAAAGAAAAAAATGAAGTAGTACGAATTTATGACCGTAACTGTAAAGCATAAGTTTGTTTGTAAACATGACGGAACCCAGTCATAAAAAAATATATTTAGAAGAAAATGACGGTGTTTCGGTTCGCAATTTATATAAAATTTGCTATGATGGTGATAACGTTTGTTTAAAGTCTGTGAAGAAGTCGGACAGACGATGGCAATCCTTATTGGGTTTTTTTACGGTAACTTATCGTACAGTAATATATTTTGCGCATTCATTCGTTCTTACAACGACTCAGGAATAAAATTGTTATGAGTTACAGTTATTCTAGGTTGTTTTTTTTCTTTCTTTATATATTTGTTACTAATACAGTCGAACTCGCCTACTATAAGCACGGCTAAAATAAGAACATGGTTAAAACAATCAATGAAAATTAAGAATAGTTAATCATTTAAATTATATGAAAATTTTCAGACTTTTTACGAGCTACAAAAGCAAAATCACGTTCGAGCAAAAAATCTAATCGTTTTGGCGTTATTTTTCGCGAAATATAGATTAGGAAAAAAAAAAAAAAAAGGAATCCCTTTCTTATCAAAAATTGTTTTCTCACAGTAACAGGAGCAAATTTAAACAGAAATAAAAAGTAAAATTTTGGTGATGAACTCTTATTTATAAAAACCATAGTGTATTATATTGTTTCAGGTTCGGGAGGTTTATAAAAAGTTTATCTCGTTTTATAGATTTGTTATTTTAATCTTCATCTACTCGTTCTTTTTAACTTTTTTTGCATAGATATTTTGGTACAGATGGTTTTATAATTTGCATAATTTCATGAAAAAAAATCTCGCCAAGCTTGGCAATAAACCTCTTTTCTGATAACCCTGAAAGTTAAAGAATTTGTAAAATAAATAAATCTTGCATCAATTGAATATATTAATATGTGCTAGGAAAAGTCTTTTTGGTTGGCGTTTGCACCTCTTAAGCATTCTTAAAAATTCAAAATTTGATTTTGATTTGAAATATTGTATGCAAGGCAAATTTTCTCTCTGGAAAAATTTTTAAGTATTACAATAATACAGTAGACACCCTCAAATCTGCAATCCTATAATCTGCACATAATTTACAGATATAAACAATGAAACATTCATTTCAGATATAGGGACAAAATTTGATTTATTTAGTTTTATATCAATTCCATACATATTTTAATTTGTAATTTTTGTTAATATTACCGAATTCATGTTTTTTCATGAATGAAGTATGAATTTATTTCTGAAAAAGTTCAAAATAGTGCTGATATCACTGGTAATCACAATCTTACCAAATATATTTATGTATTAATCAAGCTTTTTTGATAATTAAGTTTGGCTAAACCTGAAGTAAAGCTTCCTTATTTTAATGTTATGATTTGAATTAATAATGTACCTTTTAGGGATGCAACAAATAGTGGTTTGGCCGAATAATGAACTTGTTTTTATCTAAAAATAAAATATAGTATGCATTATATGCACATTTCATATACATTTCACAAATACAATGTATTTTCTTAAAAAAAATAAAAAATTATATGCAAATTTTTATTTTTTTTAAAGCTTTACTTTAATTTGAAAAAATATTCAGCTAAATTCAGCCGAAAAATTACCTCAATAATGTAATTTGCACCCCTCCCCCTCCCCCCCCCCCCCAAAAAAAAACAACAACAAAAGATTTTTAATTAGATACTATCTAGTTACACTTTTAGAATTATGACACAATTTTATAGGTACTAGAAAACCTGAATTTCAACTAGTGAAAAACGCACATTTTTTCTGTGATCTTTTGCTGAAATCAGGGATTTTTTTTCAGCGATCTCATGATGAAAATCAGGTTTTTTTTTTGTTTGTTTGCGATCCTTTGATCAAACTCACATTTCCTCCACTGTCCTTTGGTGAACTCATAATTTTACCATGATACTTTGATGAAATTTTGTATTTTTAGGCACAATTTTGACTAAATTTGAGTTTTTATCACAATTCTTTGACTAAATTTGTGTTTTTGCTGTCTTTTGAAGAAAATCATGTTTTTCCACAATCCTTGGTCAAAATCCACATTTTTCATGATCTTTTGATGAAACGCATATTTTTTTCATAATCCTTTGCCAAAATTTGTGTTTTTCCTGCTATTTTTTGGTGACATTTATCCTATCTTTTGGTGACGATCCTACAACAAAATTTGCTTTTTTTTTGCAATCTTTTGATGAAATGAGAGGTTTTTTCTGCAATCTTTTGCCAAAAAATACTTTTTTACATGATCTTTTTTCCGAAGTTTTTTTTTTTCTCAATCATGATGAAATTTATATTTTATTTGCAATCCTTTGGTGAAATTAGTATTTTATTTGCAATCCTTTGGTGAAATTAGTATTTTATTTGCAATCCTTTGGCAAAATTAGCGTTTTTTCCGTGATCTTATGATGAAATTATGTTTTTCCAGATGCCCCTTTGATTAAATTTGCATTTTTTCCTCAATCCTTTAATAGAATTCGCATTTTTTGCAATCCTCTAATGCAGGCCTGTCCAACCTTTCTGTAACCAGGGGCGCATCTTGACTCTTGGCACTCAAAGAAGGGCGCCATTATTTACGTGACTGAAAACTGGCAATATTATCGCATAGTATTAGTATGCATGCCTTAACATAAAACAAATGAATTGTACAGCAGTAAACAAAAGTCCCTCAACAATTTTGGAGTTAAACGTATTAAATTTCAAATTATACATTTTTTTAAGAGAAGTCTGTATAAAAAATGTTTGTAGGGCAAAGTACAAGAAACTTTAATCACCTCAACAATAACAATAGTAACAAATAAATAAATAAATATGAAATCAGAGATATTGCTAGGTTTCTTTTAGGATGTGAAAATTCGGTTTGATTTATTTTGAAGGCCTGGATAAGTTTTATGAAATGTAGAAAAAGAGACAAGCATGATAGTGACCCAACCATGTAGGGTGGTTTTAAAGATAGTTTGGAAGTGCTTTCCTAGATGGAAGTCATTCTGCACACTTTATTAATTTTTTCTATGCAAAATTATATAAAATAATAAAGAAAATTTTTTTTCTAAAATTTCAAAAGCGAAGAAATAAAAATTAAGCCCCTTTGACCTTCATATAAAACACCCAATGGGCCATTGTGAAAACTGTAAAAAGAAAAAAAGCTTTGCTTTCATGCACATGTATCGTCAAAGAGGCAGGGGCAGGTAAAAATGTTTATTTTTCTCTTACTCCTTAAGTATTAAAAAGAGCTATTTTTAACTATTAAGAAATCAAATTATCGTAACTACACTATATAAACAATAACAAAAAATTGCAAAAATATGCATGCTTAACTTTTCAAAATATAGTTCCGTTTTTTAATGTACAACGGCAAGCAACAGAATGTCAAACACAGGTTTTAAAAAATACTCTGATAAAATATTAATGATATTAAAAAAAGCATTCTTTATATCAATTTTACTTCAAATTTTACTTCAAAAATATTTAATAACAGGAAATCTTCAAAAGGGCGCCAAGAAAACCTTCCAAGGGCGCCATGGCACCCGCGGGCGCCGCGTTGGACAGCCCTGCTCTAATATAATTTCCTTTTTTTTTTCAATTTTTTGATGAAATTCACATTTTCTCTGAGATCCTTACTCAAAATTTATATCTTATCCTCAATCATTTGATGAAATTTGTGTCTTTAAAAAAAAAAAAAAAAAATCTTTTGGTGGAATTCATGTTTTTATCTGCGATCCTATGATGAAATTTGAGATCGTATGGCAAAATTTGTGTTTTATTTGTGATTTCTTTGATAAAATTTGCATTTTATTTTAGTTCTTTTGGCAAAATTAACATTTTTTTTTTTTTTACAATCCTTTTGATAAATTAGCTTTTTTTTAACTTTTGCTATGAAATTGATCTTTCTGGCAATAAATTTGTCGAAATTTGTGAAATTTTTTCATTAATATTTATTATGTCAGAATTTCCAGACTGATTGATTTTTTATTGCTTTTGGGGGGGGGGGGCATGAATTTGAACGATCTTTCATGATAAAAAACTTGCAAAATGTGTCAATTGGTCGCGCTAAAGTAATATAAAATTTGCGAGTTGTTCACAGGAGCTAGTCATAGTTTCAAAATGCAAATTTTCCAGAAAATGATAAGAAGTTTTGGACGGGAACCTCACACTTATGATAATCTTTTGGGTGGGATTTCAAAATTTTGGGCATGAATCTCATCATCCCGCCCTGAAATTAAAGCCTTAGACTCAGAAAGTTTTTGAAGCACTACATCCTCTTTGATGATAGCTTTCCTTGGTACTCAAAAAAAAAAAAAACTACCGTGTATAAAGTTGAAATTGATAATCCTAATGCTTTGGCCAGGCCAGATCAACTGTTTTAAAATATTGTTTTTATCCTCTTTTTTTACAATGCACATTTTTTTCCTTCAATAACAGCAATTTTCTATGTGAAATCATCATAAACTGTTAATGAATAATACAAATCCAGACACTGAAACTGCACGGAATAGAACTTGCCCTGCTAGGCTGGGAAGATTACAACAACCATCTATAGAAAGTGGGATGTTCACATTCTTTAGGGAACAACTGGGCAAGTATTGGTCTAGATCATGGTCATGTGCCTTTTGTAAGAATTTGAATGATCTTTCATGATAAAAAACTTGCAAAATGTGTCAATTGGTCGTGCATAAGTAACATAAAGTTTGCGAGGTGTTCACAGGAGCTAGTCATAGTTTCAAAATGCAAATTTTCCAGAAAATGATAAAAAGTTTTGGATGGGAACCTCACACTTATGATATTCTTTTGGGTAGGATTTCAAAATTTTGGGCGTGAATCTCATCATCCCGCCCTGAAATTCAAGCCTTAGACTCAGAAAGTTTTTGAAGCACTAAATCCTCTTTGATGATAGCTTTCCTTGGTACTCTTATAAATTAGCATGTTTAAAGTTGAAATTGGTAATCCTAATGCTTTGGCCAGGCCAGATCAACTGTTTTAAAATATTGTTTTTATCCTCTTTTTTTATAATGCACATTTTTTTCCTTCAATAGCAGCAATTTTCTATTATGTGAAATCATCATGAACTGTTAATGAATAATACAAATCCAGACACCGAAACTGCACAGAATAGAACTTGCCCTACTGGGCTGGGGATGCACATAAGGCCAGGCCAGAACCACTGTTTTAAAATATTGTTTTTTTATCCTCTTTTTTTACAATGCACATTTTTTCCTTTCAATAACAGCAATTTTCTATTATGTGAAATCATCATGAACTGTTAATGAATGATAGAAATCCAGACACTGAAACTGCATGGAATAGAACTTGCCCTGCTGGGCTGGGAAGATCACAACAACCGTCTATGGAAAGTGGGATGTTCACATTCTTTAGAGAACAACTGGGCAAGTATTGGTCTAGATCATGGTCATGTGCCTTTTGTAAGAATTTGAATGATCTTTCATGATAAAAAACTTGCAAAATTAGTCAATTGGTCGGGCAAAAGTAACATAAAGTTTGCGAGGTGTTCACAGGAGCTAGTCATAGTTTCAAAATGCAAATTTTCCAGAAAATGATAAAAAGTTTTGGACGGGAACCTCACACTTATGATATTCTTTTGGATGGGATTTCAAAATTTTGGGCATGAATCTTATCATCCCGCCATGAAATTCAAGCCTTAGACTCAGAAAGTTTTTGAAGCACTACAACCTCTTTGATGATAACTTTCCTTGGTACTCAAAAAAAAAAAAAAAAAAAAAAAACTAGCATGTTTAAAGTTGAAATTGGTAATCCTGATGCTTTGGCCAGGCCAGATCAACTGTTTTAAAATATTGTTTTTATCCTCTTTTTTTATAATGCACATTTTTTTCCTTCAACAACAGCAATTTTCTATTATGTGAAATCATCATGAACTGTTAATGAATAATACAAATCCAGATACCGAAACTGCCTGGAATAGAACTTGCCCTACTGGGCTGGGGATGCATATAAGGCCAGGCCAGATCCACTGTTTTAAAATATTGTTTTTTATCCTTTTTTTTACAATGCAAATTTTTTTCTTCAATAACAGCAATTTTCTATTATGTGAAATCATCATGAACTGTTAATGAATATTACAAATCCAGACACTGAAACTGCACGGAATAGAACTTGCCCTGCTGGTCTGGGGAGATCACAACAACTATCTCTAGAAAGTGGGATGTTCACATTCTTTAGGGAACAACTGGGCAAGTATTGGTCTAGATCATGGTCATGTGCCTTTTATAAGAATTTGAATGATCTTTCATGATAAAAAACTTGCAAAATTAGTCAATTGGTCGTGCAAAAGTAACATAAAGTTTGCGAGGTGTTCACAGGAGCTAGTCATAGTTTCAAAATGCAAATTTTCCAGAAAATGATAAAAAGTTTTGGACGGGAACCTCACACTTATGATATTCTTTTGGGTGGGATTTCAAAATTTTGGGCATGAATCTTATCATCCCGCCATGAAATTCAAGCCTTAGACTCAGAAAGTTTTTGAAGCACTACAACCTCTTTGATGATAACTTTCCTTGGTACTCAAAAAAAAAAAAAAAAAAAAAAAACTAGCATGTTTAAAGTTGAAATTGGTAATCCTGATGCTTTGGCCAGGCCAGATCAACTGTTTTAAAATATTGTTTTTATCCTCTTTTTTTATAATGCACATTTTTTTCCTTCAACAACAGCAATTTTCTATTATGTGAAATCATCATGAACTGTTAATGAATAATACAAATCCAGATACCGAAACTGCCTGGAATAGAACTTGCCCTACTGGGCTGGGGATGCACATAAGGCCAGGCCAGATCCACTGTTTTAAAATATTGTTTTTTATCCTTTTTTTTACAATGCAAATTTTTTTCTTCAATAACAGCAATTTTCTATTATGTGAAATCATCATGAACTGTTAATGAATATTACAAATCCAGACACTGAAACTGCACGGAATAGAACTTGCCCTGCTGGTCTGGGGAGATCACAACAACTATCTCTAGAAAGTGGGATGTTCACATTCTTTAGGGAACAACTGGGCAAGTATTGGTCTAGATCATGGTCATGTGCCTTTTATAAGAATTTGAATGATCTTTCATGATAAAAAACTTGCAAAATGTGTCAGTTGGTCGTGCACAGTGTTAGAAATTAGCAGTCGTTAGTCGTCAAATGCAACTAAAAAATTGAATTTGACGACTAGAAAACTATTCTTGGTTGTCAAATTTGACGTCTAGCTTTTTAAAAAAATTTATTAGACATTCAGCTCCGAAAATTAAAAAAAAAATGGTCTAGTCTGAAAAATCAGAACTAAAAAAACATCGCGAATTTCGAGAAATAGTTGCAAAAAAAAAAAAAGAAACAAATTTCATCGTATAAGAAATTGCTCGTATAAAAAATCGCCACTTTCGGCAAAAGATGAAAAAAAAAACGAATTTTTTTTTTTTCAAAAAATAACAAAAAAGCAAAAGTTTTTTATACGATAGCGTAAAAAAAGGCAAATTTCTACAAAGTATTGTGAATAGAGATGCAAATTTCGTCAAAGAATCGCAAGAAAAACACGAATTCCATAAAATAATCGCAAAAAAAAGTTAATTTCATCAAAAAAATCTTGGGCAAAAAACGAACTTTGTTATAGAATCGCAAAAAAATGCAATTTTCTATGAAGGATCGTGAAAACAAATCTTAATTTCATCACAGAATCTTTAGAAAAAAGCTAATTTTGTCAAAGAATTACAGAAAAAATAAGAATCTTGTCATAAGATCGCAATAAAATCAGTTAATTCCATCAAAGGCTCGCGAAAAAGTGCAAATTTCTTCAAGGAATCCCAAATAGTCAGTAATTTTCGCCAAAGAGTTGCGAAAAAAAATACACATAATTAACGGGGATGGGGGGGGGGTCCAGCCCTGCAGAAAACGACAAATTTTGTCAAAAGATTGCGAAAAAATATTGCCAATTTCGTCAACAAATCGCAAGAAAACATGGCAAGGCTTGTCAAAAGATCGAAAAAATGGCAAGTTTCGCCAAATGATTGCGAAAAAACAAGACAAAGTTTGGCAAAATATCGTGAAAAAGTCAAAATATTTAAAAAAATCGCGAAAAAACCAGCAAGTTTCATCAAAAGATTGGAAAAAACCGGCAAGTTTCGTCAAAAGATCACGAAAAGAACGGCCAGTTGCGTCGCAAGATCGCAAAAAGAGCTGCAAATTTCGTTGAAAGATTGTGAGAAAACGGCAAATTTTGCCGAAAGATAGCAAAAAACGCAAAATTCGTAAAAGTGGTGCGACCCCCCTACCCCCCAAAAAAAAAATAAATATTGGGAGTGGATTTTTTTCTTGTTTCTGTAAAACCTTAAAGAAAATTTGATGCGAATTTCAAAATTATTCTTTTACTCCAAATCACTCCAAAATTATATGCAGTATTACAGTAATATTAATATGAATTTTTAGAAACTGCAACTAAAAATCTTAATTACGCCTAAGGTTTTTACAGAAGTCGTCATTTGACGCCTGTCTTTTATCTCCCAATTTCTATCACTGGTCGTGCATAAGTAACATAAAGTTTGAGAGGTGTTCACAGGAGCTAGTCATAGTTTCAAAATGCAAATTTTCCAGAAAATGATAAAAAGTTTTGGATGGGAACCTCACACTTATGATATTCTTTTGGGTAGGATTTCAAAATTTTGGGCGTGAATCTCATCATCCCGCCCTGAAATTCAAGCCTTAGACTCAGAAAATTTTTGAAGCACTAAATCCTCTTTGATGATAGCTTTCCTTGGTACTCTTATAAATTAGCATGTTTAAAGTTGAAATTGGTAATCCTAATGCTTTGGCCAGGCCAGATCAACTGTTTTAAAATATTGTTTTTATCTTCTTTTTTTATAATGCACATTTTTTTCCTTCAATAACAGCAATTTTCTATTATGTGAAATCATCATGAACTGTTAATGAATAATACAAATCCAGACACCGAAACTGCCCAGAATAGAACTTGCCCTACTGGGCTGGGGATGCACATAAGGCCAGGCCAGATCCACTGTTTTAAAATATTGTTTTTTTATCCTCTTTTTTTACAACGCACATTTTTTCCCTTCAATAACAGCAATTTTCTATTATGTGAAATCATCATGAACTGTTAATGAATGATACAAATCCAGACACTGAAACTGCATGGAATAGAACTTGCCATGCTGGGCTGGGGAGGTCACAACAACCATCTATGGAAAGTGGGATGTTCACATTCTTTAGAGAACAACTGGGCAAGTATTGGTCTAGATCATGGTCATGTGCCTTTTGTAAGAATTTGAATGATCTTTCATGATAAAAAACTTGCAAAATTAGTCAATTGGTCGTGCAAAAGTAACATAAAGTTTGAGAGGTGTTCACAGGAGCTAGTCATAGTTTCAAAATGCAAATTTTCCAGAAAATGATAAAAAGTTTTGGATGGGAACCTCACACTTATGATATTCTTTTGGGTAGGATTTCAAAATTTTGGGCGTGAATCTCATCATCCCGCCCTGAAATTCAAGCCTTAGACTCAGAAAATTTTTGAAGCACTAAATCCTCTTTGATGATAGCTTTCCTTGGTACTCTTATAAATTAGCATGTTTAAAGTTGAAATTGGTAATCCTAATGCTTTGGCCAGGCCAGATCAACTGTTTTAAAATATTGTTTTTATCTTCTTTTTTTATAATGCACATTTTTTTCCTTCAATAACAGCAATTTTCTATTATGTGAAATCATCATGAACTGTTAATGAATAATACAAATCCAGACACCGAAACTGCCCAGAATAGAATTGCCCTACTGGGCTGGGGATGCACATAAGGCCAGGCCAGATCCACTGTTTTAAAATATTGTTTTTTTATCCTCTTTTTTTACAACGCACATTTTTTCCCTTCAATAACAGCAATTTTCTATTATGTGAAATCATCATGAACTGTTAATGAATGATACAAATCCAGACACTGAAACTGCATGGAATAGAACTTGCCATGCTGGGCTGGGGAGGTCACAACAACCATCTATGGAAAGTGGGATGTTCACATTCTTTAGAGAACAACTGGGCAAGTATTGGTCTAGATCATGGTCATGTGCCTTTTGTAAGAATTTGAATGATCTTTCATGATAAAAAACTTGCAAAATTAGTCAATTGGTCGTGCAAAAGTAACATAAAGTTTGCGAGGTGTTCACAGGAGCTAGTCATAGTTTCAAAATGCAAATTTTCCAGAAAATGATAAAAAGTTTTGGACGGGAATCTCACACTTATGATATTCTTTTGGGTGGGATTTCAAAATTTTGGGCATGAATCTTATCATCCTGCCATGAAATTCAAGCCTTAGACTCAGAAAGTTTTTGAAGCACTACATCCTCTTTGATGATAGCTTTCCTTGGTACTCAAAAAAAAAAAAAAAAAAAAAAAAAACTAGCATGTTTAAAGTTGAAATTGGTAATCCTAATGCTTTGGCCAGGCCAGATCATCTGTTTTAAAATATTGTTTTTATCCTCTTTTTTTATAATGCACATTTTTTTCTTCAATAACAGCAATTTTCTATTATGTGAAATCATCATGAACTGTTAATGAATATTACAAATCTAGACACTGAAACTGCATGGAATAGAACTTGACCTGCTGGGCTGGGGAGATCACAACAACCATCTATATAAAGTGGGATGTTCACATTCTTTAGGGAACAACTGGGCAAGTATTGGTCTAGATCATGGTCATGTGCCTTTTGTAAGAATTTGAATCATCTTTCATGATAAAAAACTTGCAAAATGTGTCAATTGGTCGTGCAAAAGTAACATAAAGTTTGCGAGGTGTTCACAGGAGTTGGTCAGAATTCAAAATGCAAATTTTTCCAGAAAATAATTAAAGTTTTGGACGGGGGCTTCACACTTATGATATTCTTTTGGGTGGGATTTCAAAATTTTGGGCGTGAATCTCATCATCTCGCCCTGTAATTCAAGCCCTAGACTCAGAAAGTTTTTGTAGCACTACATCCACTTTGATGATATCTTTCCATCGTACTTTTATAAATTAGCGTGTTTAAAGTTGAAATTGTTAATTCTAATGCTTTGGCCAGGCCAGATCCACTGTTTTAAAATATTGTTTTTCATCCTCTTTTTTTATAATGCACATTTTTTTCCTTCAATAACAGCAATTTTCTATTATGTGAAATCATCATGAACTGTTAATGAACAATACAAATCCAGACACCAAAACTGCCCGGAATAGAATTTGCCCTGCTGGGCTGGGAAGACCACAACAACCATCTATAGAAAGTGGGATGTTCACATTCTTTGGGGAACAACTGGGCAAGTGTTGGTCTAGGTCATGGTCATGTGCCTTTTGTAATTCTGAACAATTGGGAGTTGGAAATCTGAGGTTGAATTGCACATTTTTACTGTTCTTGATTTGTTGAAAGCATATAAATGAAATTTGCGATGTAAGGAAAAATGCATGAATGAAATCATTTAACTTTAATACCCATTGGATTTTATCAGGACCATTAAAAAAAGAAAAAACATACATGGTAAATATGCATAAACAGTGTTCCACTATATATATTTTGATTAAATTTTCTTTGCTTGCTGCATGGAATGGCCCTTTTGTAGATCATCCCATTAATTTTGTTTTTAAAGTATATTTAGTTAGTTTTGTTGATTTGCTATACTTTTTTTATATAGGAAAAAACATTGTATTTAATTTTATAATATTTTTACAATTATATTATTTTCTGTTCACAGGACATCTTTCTACCACATGGATATCCTCACAGTGTCAGCAAAGACTATCTGCAGTATCAGTTTTGGGACAGCATTCAAGTATGTAGCAGTCTTATTAATCTGTTATGTTGTTAATTATTTATTTAAAATTCCATATTTTTAACATAATTTGTGGCACTTGCATGTTATCTATATTGTTCAATCAAAGCACGAAAGAACTGTAAAATTTACAATTTTAATATTTTTTCATTAAAGCTAACATAACAAAATAAAAATATTAATTATTTGAACTACCGTATTTTCGGGTGTATAGTCCGCGGCTTATACAAGAAAAAAACCTCCTAAAAAGCCGCTGCGGCTTATACACGGTGCGGGTTATACAAAGATTTTTTTTTAAAAATTGGAAATCTTAATATTTTTTCTACAATTTTTAAATCTTAAAAAATTTGAAAAAAAAAAAAACATCGAAATTTGTAAATTTTTTTCGCTATGCCTTGAAATTTAGAAAGTTCTCCCATGTTTGTAAAGGCTTTTTTTTTAACTGCTTAAATACAGTTATTTCTGGATTTGGAAGAACTGTCGCAACTATCGCCAAGTATTGCACTGATAGATGTATATAATAGCCATTGTGTTTGTAGAGTACAAAATCCAAAATCCGGAACCCTTCCAATCTCGACAATTCTGAATTTAAGATCATTTTTAGTTTATTTTTCAAAAAAATAATCTACCAACCCTGTTGCAAAGAACAAAAAAAAGTGCGTGATTTATATCATTTCGGAACTATTCAGAGCAGTCGTTCTTTTTCGAAACGATTCCGAGGAATCGTTCCTTTACAGAGTCGTTTCATTTCGGAAGGAGTTCCAGGAATCGAACTTTTCCGGAGTCGTTTCATTTCAGATAGAGTCCAAGGAACCGTTCCTTTTTGGAGCTGGTACCTTACCCTGTTGCAAAGAATAAAGAAAAGTGCGTGATTTATGTCATTTCGGAACGATTCAGAGCAGTCAGTCTTTTTCGAAACGATTCCGAGGAATCGTTCCTTTACAGGGCGTTTCATTTCGGAACGAGCTTTAGGAATCGAACTTTTCCGGAGTCGTTTCGTTTCAGATAGAGTCCGAGGAATCGTTTCTTTTCGGAGTTGGTGCATTTCGGATTGATTCCGAGGATTCGATCCTTTTGGGACCAATGACCTAAGATACGTATACATTTTATGCCCCAAATTTTGAATTTATCACCGATTTTTTTTAATTTTCGGAAATTTTTTTAACAAAGATCACGTTTCTTTGAAAAAAAATGCGCTTAAACGCCGCATCGCTTGAAATTTTATCTTAAAACACGTAAACGCCGCGGCGTTTCTTCCGAAAATTACGGTACACTGTAAAAAAATTCAAGAGGTTACTAAGAATTTTTTAGTAAATTTGTATTCCACAGAATTTTTAGTAACCATTACAAACTTTTTTTTGCAAGCGAAACAAGCATTTCTTTTGTAAACTGAACAAAAGAATTTTTTGTATAACTAACGTAAAAATTTTTAGTATGAGCCACCAAGCAAATTTTAGTAATAGCCCCAAAATTGTTTTTAATAACCATTACGTGGGATCGAAGGGCAGGAGCTTCCTTCGAGCTGCACCCAGACTTCTGGAGCGGAAGATTTTCGGCAAAACCGCAATAGATGGCAGCACCAAACATTGCTACCAGCTCCAACAGGAAATTCATAACTCCTTTATTATAGAGTACTTACACTGCATACATTCGGGGCGTATTTGGCAGTGGCCAGTATCGAACCGGAGATCTTTTAGCCTGGAGTCCGTTACTATAACCACTATGCTATCAAGGCCACACCAAGTAAGTTTTAGTATAATAGCTATTAAAAATATAAAATTATTAACTCTATTCGTTGCTAACTTTTTTCTAGTAATTCTTACAGATTTTCTTGTAACAGACTAAGATTACTAAAATTTTTTAGTAATTACAAGGATCACTAAAGTTTTTTTAGTAGATCGACACTTTTTTTTTTACAGTGTACTGATAATCTTAATTTTTTAGCCCAATTATTGTAGATATTATGCATCACGAAAAAATTTGGTAAATTTGTGTTAAAAATTATGACTAATGGCTTCTAATTTCGAACCCTGGTCGAAATATACGTTCGTAAATGGTGTATAGCCCGCGGACTATACACCGATGCATCTCCGCGGGTTATACACGAACTTTTTTTACTGCACTGCTCGATTTAGGGGTGCGGGTTATACACAGGGTGCGGGCTATACACCCGAAAATACGGTAATATGATCTGAATGTGATTTGGGTATCCAAAAGTGCAGATAATGGAAACAATCATAAAAAGGTATTTTCTTAAATAGAAGTATTTCTTAAAATCACTTGTTTATAAAAACCGGATCCTGGGCCAGGATCTCAATTAGAATGTAGCAGGGCTGTAGGTAGGAAGGTGCTGAGGAGGACTCAGTCCCCTCTAAAATATTTTGTGCCTCCCCTGGAAAAAATTTCAGGGTCATTAAATGAATTTCTGCTCTGAAAATCCACATGAAATTTTGTTCAAAAATCTAATTTAGTTTTGAGGCCCTTTTACAGTTTTGCAGAAATACTAAATTGTATTAAAATAATTGTTTCAGCATTTGCTCATCCTATTTGCACAATACAAAGCTAACATGATGTTTAATTTTGCACTAGTTTTACAGTCGAATTTTTTATCATATTCTTTTATTAGCATAAAATGAAGTTATTACTGCAGTTTAATCAGAAACATTGTACCTACAATGTGAATATGCACTAATTTATCTTTCTGTGTAAGAGAGAGAGAGAGAAAATGAGCATATTATGATCTGAAATATGGCAGGCAGCAATGATATCAATAGAAATATACTTTTCAAAATTTAGTGTTCCTAAACATCAACCAAATTTGCTGTGATCCAAAAAAAAATACAAAATTGATTAAGGTGATTCGGGAACACATTAAAAAATGTATGCATTTATTGAGTTAAAGTTTTGAAATTTTTTGTGATATTTAATTATATTGTTTATAAACAAAATCTCATAATAAAACTCCTATTTAAAACAAAAAATAAATTTATAAAAAAAGTGGGATAATTTAAAATCGTTATAGCTCGAAATATTCTTTGTACAATTTATTTTTTTTCTATTTAAATAAACAGAAATACATAAGGTTTAATTCTTGATTCATCATTTTTTTAAATATGATAATTAATTTAAATAAAAATTAAGAATGTTTAAAGTAAAAAAAAAAAATGTAATAAAAAAATATATATATATTTTAAAAGGCAAATATTTTTTTTTTAATTTGCGGAATCAAAATTAAAGTAAAATAATTGAAAAAGACATGCTCCAAGTTTGAACCATTTGTCTTTAATGGTTTTTAACTTATAACAAATTAAATAGAAGAAATGGTAAATTCTTGAATTTTTGAATTCTAAATAAATTTTTAAAAATGATTTTTCGTTTAATGTGATTTATTTTAGGTAAAATTAGATATGTGGTGAAATAATTTAAAATATTTTATTGATTATAAAAAAATGTTTCTATCATTTATTTTATTTTTTTTTATTTTTAATTTTTTTTTTTTTTTTTTTTTTTGTATGTTAAATTATTTAATATTGAAGATTTAAATATAATATCGAGTAAAATTTTTGCAGAATTCTTTCCAAATGTTATGCAAATTTATCTTTTAACAAAAGAAATTTTAATTTCTCTTCCTAATTAAAATGAATTTTGACAGGACAGGTATAACATTTTTTTTTATTGTGAAAACCAGTACAATCCTACTATTTTTTTTCCATGTTTGTTATTTTCCTTGTATTGAATAGTATTTTACAAATGTTCAAATGTATCTGATATTGTGAAGTTTTCTTATATGTCCTGCCAAAAAAGACTATTTTTTAAAATTTATCACTGATGTAAAAAAAAACAACAGTTGTGAAATCTTATGAAAAACAGTTAATGTTGACACAAGTTTTTTTTGTGTGTGAACTATTGACGTAATTTTAATGATTTATTACTGGATTTTTAGTATTATAATTAGCTATGTTCCAATTATTTTATTTTTCTCGAATATCAAATTTTCCTTTTTTAATAATTTTATATTTAAATAACTAGAATTTCTCTTTGTAAAATCATGTAATTATTCTTTTTAATTTGATTTCTTGTAGGGATGCACCGAATAGTGATTTTGGCCGAATACCGAATGCCGAATATTCAGCCGACAGCTGAACCGAATATCGAATATTCGGCTAGCCGAATAGTAATTTTTGGGCCGAATACCGAATATTCGGCTTTCCAAATACTTTTTATATTTCAAAGTTTAAAGGTATTAAAATGTTACTTTTTAAAACAATTTTACATAATATTTAATAAGAGAAACTTATATTTTGATAAACAAGAGCTTTTTATATGAACATTCAGTATTGAAAAAAATCTGCCTTTTTTTATTTAAGAAGTATAATTATGAGACTTTTTCAATTAATCAAATTTTAAATTTCATGATTTCTTCTACGAACTGAAACAAACATTTTGAAATCAAAGAGAAATGATGAAAAAATAATTGAAGAAAAACTATACAGTCTCATATTTGTTCTTTCTAAATAATTCAAGGCAGATTTTTTTCAATATAAAGTATAAATACTTTCAACTTAGTTCTGAATAAAGGAATGTCCACCTCATAGTTATTTTCTTATGAATGGTGGCATTTTCTATCCTTTCCATTATGTCATATTTTACAGAAATCAAAGCGTGTGAGTTGAAAATATAGTTATGGTATCTTATTTATTGTTAATGCAACAAATGAAAACAAAAGTTTGACCTAGAGTGGGATGAAATACAATGTACTTATGATTCAATAAGTTGATTATGATTTCATAAACAAAAATTGTCTGCCTTGATAGCTATTATTAATCTCAAAAGTTTCTTTTTTGTTTAAGGACTTTTATTTGGGAAAAGCAAGAAACAGATTATTTACTAAATAAAATTTAGGAAATCGCAACTGCACTCGCATCATTTATTCCTAAAGAGAATCCTGATAAATCATAATTTTAGTCCTTCTCATGGTTAATTTTCTTAAGTTAAACTTTAGAAACAACAAATAAATAATGTAAAAACATTCTATTTTATTTAAATATGATTTTATTTCTAACTATTTTAAATATATTTGTAAATTGACAGTTAAAAGTAGAAATTGTGAAAAGTTTTTAAAATGTGTTTTAAAAGGCTTTATTAAGCATTGGATTCGGCCAAACCGAATATTCGGCAGGCTGAATAGTTTCATATTCGGCCTAACTGAATATTTGGTAACATGGCCAAATAGGCCGAATACTGAATAGATACCAAATATTCAGTACATCCTTAATTTCTTGACAAACATAGACAATTTATAGTTTATTTCCTGCAAAACTAATTAAAAAACAAACAAACTTTGAAATTTGTTCAGTTGTATCCTAGAAAAGGATACTTTGATATCCTCTGTCTGTTTTCCATTGGATTCTACATATTGTTTTCCCTTTAATTTAATGCATTGTTATGTTATTATTATTTTTTTTATCATTATTATTTTTTAAATAGGCTTTTGCAAGCAGTATAACTGGAAATATATGCACTCATGCTATTTTGAAAGGTGCTGGTGTAGGAGATGAAAATGCATCAGTTCTAGCTGCTACTATCACATGGCTTATTAAAGGTCATATTTATTTCTCTCCCTGTCTCTCTCTCTATATATGTGTGTGTGTGTGCATATATGTATTATACCTTCTTTAGATGTTTATGTAAAATACACTGTTGTATATTTTTATTTATGCAGTTTTACCAGTTATATCATTAGTTTTTTTATGTCTTCTCCTTCTTAAGAAATCCAAATTTTCATATTAAAACTTTAATAAATATTTTTATTGTAAATGGGATGTCTTCCTTTACATTTTGAATGCTTAATGTTAAATATCCAATTATTTATTTTGATTATTTGAATAGTTAGGAATTTTTTTATATGAATAATCTTTTGTGTGTGTGCTGGGATTTGGACGGAGAGTTCGACGAATAAGTTTTTTGTCAATTTTTTCTGCATCTAAAAGTTATTTTTATTTTATTTTTTATGTTTATTTTTTCTGCAAATGTGATGTTAGATACTAAAATAAAATTACTCCAGTTCTAGCCAATTCAATGATCAGTAAAGTCCCATTTACTTCAAAATTTGATGAAATTGTGTATCTAGATTACTTTGGAAGATAATTTCCTCAATCACTGTTAATCATCTAGTGACAAGTTTTACTAGATGAATCTCTTGTTGCAACATAACTGAAAAGAAATTAGATCACTGGTAGCAGTATTTATTTCTTTCTTAAACAACCATTAATATTTAAGTTATTTATTACTTGTTTCTTTGTTAGTGGTTTCTCTGTTTATCTCCCTTGTTATTTCTCAAGAATGCAACTTGTATTAAATATTGAAATACTGACTGTCTTTGAATATTTTTCATGTGTTTAATTTTGTTTCTTTCCTAACATTTCCTAACCCCTTTGCTCCTTATTTGTTTGTGTGTGTTACTTATAGACTTAATCTGAATTCTTTTTCTGCATATAATTTTGCATGTTAATGTTTCTATTTACTGATAAATATTTTTCATAAATGTAACATTAAGTTAAATAGTTAATATTCATTTTTATTATTATGTTGTTATGATTATCTGCTTACTTTGATTCTAGATCAAGTTTAATAAATTAGGCTGGTAATTCAAATTTCTTTTTCTGAAATAAATCATGTTTTGTAGTTTATTGGAGTTAAATCATAAAAATAAAACAATTAAGCAAGCAGAAAATTTATGAAAATAGAAAATATAAAGACTGAATTTTCTTACAATTTCTATTCTGCCTATTTGTATGCCCACATTGTACGATTTTTTTTTTTTTTATTTAATTGCCATTTGTCCTACTAAAATTTCTGACAAATATGAATTTTCATAAAGAGTAAATATTGCACAAATGAGTACTTACATATTAACGCCTGCAGCAGAAGTTGTACTAAGGCATCAATAAAGAGTAATCTTGTTGTTTGCACGTGCACACAGTTATCTTTTGAATTCCTTATTGGCTTGTTGTTTGCTAATTTTTGACTCCATATTTAAGTGCTCTTTTCCTTTTTTTTCTCATTTTTTGATGACTTTTTTTTGTTCACAAATGTAAAATTTAGTAAATATAAGTCAATGTTTTAAACCACAACCAAAAACAAACCACAAAGAAAATTCGGGGATCAACACAAAATATAAATCAGACATCTGACAATCAAACTCTGCAGTAGTAGCAATAATTATGAAATAAATTTTGTTTTACTTACTATTGTAAGCAACAAAATTTATTCTTTTCGACATATTTTGCATAATACTTATTTTTACTGAGCATTATTTTTTTAGTAGAAAAATCTTTCATTCCAGAAAAATGAAAGGGGGTTTACTTAACCCAGTAGTTAATATACTAGCCTCAAAATAAGGAGCTTGGGCTGATGCTTGCAGGTTTGATATTAGCATAATATGGACTAGGTGAATGTATAAGATTTTAAGTCATTTTCCCATTTAAAGTTATTTCTTTTATAGCTATGTAGGCTACAGGTCTACAAGGGCTTGAATTTCTTTGCTAGTCAATGGCCCAAATGAAAGCTATCTTGGCCGGGTCTGTTACAAAAATTAAAAATTCAACCTAGGCCTGGTTCAAACTGTTTATATTTTCGCATTTTACAACCTGTGCTAAAATTTGTGAAAACAGGCCCGGCACTTGCAAAAATAAATGAAATCAGGCCTGACTCAATGTCCTAAAAAATAAAAAAAGCAAATTTTTCATAACATACAGTTTAGATACCTTTTCTAGAATACTGCATACATATATTTATGGGAAAATTTAACATTTTATGTTATGTTCAAAAGCTATAGCATTCAGAACTGCATCAGTAACAGGCCATCATGTAGGCCAAATATGTAGAAAGAAAATTTAAATCTGATCCTTACCTGGATCAAAATAGCTGAAAAAATTAAGCCCTTGTTCAGACTTGTTACAACTGCTAATGCCAATCTCTATGCTGGACATGTTATAATTCTGTACTGATAAGTGTCATTCTAGTATCAGCTTATGCCACATATTTGTACTTAATCTAGCCTCAGTCATGTTTATTGAAAGCTGTTTACATTTTATTGGCTTAGTTTGGTCTTTTTAAACTTTTGTATAGGGCAGAATTATTTTATTCACTCATTGGTCCTGCTCATTTATTTATTTTTTCATAGACCTGGCTCAGTCCATAAAAAAATTGTCTTTAATCTGCTGTCCCAACCCATTGGAAATTTTCCCTTCATTCTGATGGTTTAGGCTGTGCAGACCTCTTATACAAGCAACTCTGGCCAATGCTTAACAACATCCCTCCTTCCCAAATCAGTCATTGCAATGCTTTTTGAGTTTTTACACTTTTTTTCAAGCACTTTTGTTTATATATATATAAAAAAAGTATTGTTTCTCTTGTCAGTGGATTTAAAAGATCAACTTATATACTAAAATTTTTATTTTTATTTATTATTTTTTTTTAACATTATGGATGATAAGCAAAATTGTTTCTGTCTAATACTTTGTGAGACTCCATATTGAGGAATTATAAATCTTTTTTTTTTTTTTTTTTTTAGAAGCAAAGGGGTTAATGAGTAACTTTTTATTTTTATATTCAGTATTTTTCTCACATATTTTTATGTATGTAGATGGTACTTCAATGATTGGTAGAATAACTTTTGCCTGGCTTCAAGGGTAATTATTGTATTTTAAGAATTTTTTTAACTTCTTTATGCCATTTCATTGCTAAAATGATGTATTTAAAACTCTTTCTTTTTTTCTTTCAATCCAATATTGCAAAATCCTGATTTGCTAAGATATATTTATTCGAATTGTTTATTTTTCTTTAATAATTTTCTAGGAGATGGAATCATTATTTATTTTTAAAAGTTAAAATGAAAGATTCTGTATTATAATGGAATATTTTTTTAATTAAATGTTGGCTATAATTAATTTTGTCATAAAAATAATTTTATTTGATTACTTTTCACTTAATCATTATGGAAACTTTTTCTTAAATTTTTTTTTCTGGCATTTCTGAAATTGTTCTTAATTTTTTATATTTTTTTTCTTCAAATGAAATTCCTCCCTATTCTCTCTGTCAAAACAAACATGATTAAAATTCATCTCAGCCATTAAAAAATGTCGTTTCTGTTTTTGTTGTTTTAGATATTTAAATATTAACTATATATTGATATGGTGTTATATGATGATGATTATGTCTTTAATTAAGTGCTCATTGATGTTTTTACATTATTTAATAAAAGCATTAATCGATAACTGAAACAAAATCATCTTATATTATGCACATAAATAATTTGTAAACAAATAAAAAGCTTCTACAAATTGCAAACGAAAAGCATTATAAAGAGCATTTAAAACATAATTAAAAATGTGGTACAGTTTTGGGAAAAAAAAGAAAAAAAAAAAAGTAAAACCCCCTACTAACCCCTTAACAAATTATCGTAGAAGAAAGTTGCTGGTACCAAAAGAATGGAAATAAAGTGTACTTTTAAATGATGGATATAAAATTTGCATTGGGGGGGGGGAGGCATCATCTACATGTTAAAATGAACCCAGGCTTCATTTTTTCTTTTTTCAATGACAATAAACAATTTTTACAAGAGCACTAAATTTCATGCCATTTAAATGATAAGTTTTTGAATTATAAAAATTCAAAATTTAGTGCTCCTAATGTTAAATTATATTTTATTTTTATTAATATCTCCTGAAATTATACTTCTAAGGGACTAATTTTTTACGTAGCAATAGTACTAAAATATCCAAACATAAGTATGTTGAATTTTCAATTTTTATAATTTTAGTATATGGATTATGAAATTAATATTTAAAAAAATTATAAATTTGCAACCTGCATTTTTTTTTTTTTTTTTTTTTTTTTTTTTTTTACATTTTGATTATTTAAATCCTGCTGTACTGAAATCCAAAATTTAAAATTTTTCTTCCGAGTAGTTTTCAAATTGTACTGAAAAACAGCAAAATGTTGGTTCAAGGGGTCGTCTTTGATAGAGCGTTTAGATATTTTGAAACTTCTTATGCTGCCCTGTAATCTAGTAATTTTCAATGACTGCTTGAGTAACACCTAAAATGACTTGATCAAAAATATTCTTTAATTTGTATACAGCTTCTAAAATAGGCTTGTTTTAAAGCAATTATTTTCTTAGAAACTTATCGTATAAATTGCATAAAAATTTGTTTTTAGGCTGATTGAAGGGTGTAGAGTTTATTTATGCTGCCAGAATTGGATACTGCTATTGAGAAAAACAAAGTTAGAGTTATTTTTAATATGTAGATGGCCTCCTAAGCAAATTTTATATGCATCATTTAAAAATAGATTTTATTTCCAATTCTTTGATACCAGTAACTCTCCTCTATGATATATATATATTTTTTTTTTTTTTTGAAAGTGAGTAGGGGGTGTTTACTTTTTTTATTTTTTTTTCTTATCCTGATTGTACATCCTCTTATAAAATTAATTTATTGTCAATAATTAAATATAAAAAATATTTTTTTTGTGTACAAAATATTTATTCTTCCATGTACTAGTCAGGTTTGATTTCCAGCTTAGACTTTGATGTTAACAGTGGTTTGAAATTTACTTTCAACTGTAAATCACTTCTGTTTAGCTATTTTGTCCAAAAGGAGACTTCAACATCCCAGTGTTAAACAACCAATTCCCTACCTTTCCCTTTTTATCCAGAAATTCTGACAATTTATAATTGCTATGACTCATTAAATTTGATCTCTTCTAATGAAAATATAATCTGTATATATAAAAGAAAGTCTGGATTTCGTATTAATCACAGCACAAAAAAATCTGCCGAACCTAAAATCTTGAAAATTGGGGTAAAAATACTTCTGATAACATCGAGTGCCGCTAAGAAGGGATTTTGGAAAATTTCACCCCTAAAAGGGTTAAAAAAAAGGAACGAACTTTTAAAAAATTCCTTAAAAATCGGCTTTTGTAGTTATTTTTCAACTGATAATATATTTTAGTGTATTTTTTCATGCTGAATCGAATGGTACCAAGCAAATTCTTTTAAGTTTAGTAGTTTGTGAGATACTTCACATTTTCCTGATTTGGCGATGTCTTCGGCGCAAAAACCTAAAATTTTCAATCCTTATCTATATATATAAAAGAAAGTCTGGATTTCATATTAATCACAGCACAAAAAAATCTGCCGAACCTAAAATCTTGAAAATTGGGGTAAAAATACTTCTGATAACATCGAGTGCCGCTAAGAAGGGATTTTGGAAAATTTCACCCCTAAAAGGGTTAAAAAAAGGAACGAACTTAAAAAAAATTCCTTTAAAATAGGCTTTTGTAGTTATTTTTCAACTGATAACATATTTTAATGTATTTTTTCATGCTGAATCGAATGGTACCAAGCAAATTCTTTTAAGTTCAGTAGTTTGCGAGATACTTCACATTTTCCTGATTTGGCAATGTCTTCGGCACAAAAACCTGAAATTTTCAGTCCTTATCTATATATATAAAAGAAAGTCTGGATTTCGTATTAATCACAGCACAAAAAAATCTGTTGAACCTATAATTTTGAAAGAGAGTTCTATAATCAGGTTAACATGATTATGTAAACTATATTTAATTATCTCAATATATATAAAACGCAAAGTGAAATTTCATTGCGGCTGCTTATAACTTATGTTCTACAAGATAGGTTTTAATGGATTTTACATTGTTAGTTGGATAATTTTTCAGAAATTTTGTAACAAATGAAATATAGCATTCTACGTTGGTTAATTGAATACTTAGGAAATGTTTTTTATCAGATGAACCCAATTACAAAAGTTTGGCTTTATTTTAAAAGTTCCGCTGAATGAATTTTTATGTGATTAAATTTGTTAACATGTTGAGCGCTATGTCATTCATTGGTGACTAATATTGAACTTTCTGTTTAGATGACTGATTTTTCACCGATGACAGACAGTCTAAAGTACGATATAAAACCAAAAATTACTATGATATAAAAATTTCGTTTGATTAAAAAAAACTGACCAGCGTAGCGGGCGAAGGCTGCTAGTTCTCTATAGATTAAAAAAAAATTAATTAAAATCAGTTTATTAGATTGCTTATATCAGGATATTATGTATACATTTCTTGAAAACAAATTTACAAAAATCATTGCTATTATTTAACTATCAAATTTTTAATGCATTTTTATATTTTATCCTTTGTTAAATATCTTTTTTTTTCTTATATATATATATTTCTAGAAGTAAAAAAAGACAAAAATAATGCAGTCTTTTATAAAAAAAAATAAGAAAGTATTAGTCCCCTTCTCTCTTGTTCTTTTTTCTCCTCATGGTTTGAGTGGTGTGCTCTATTAATTTTTATAAAACTTTGGTGATATGATGACATGAAATTAACAATATCATTCATTTTAAGGTATTATATTATGGCCAGGGAATATGAAAATATTTACTATGGAAGATATTTATTGTAAATATAATCAAAATTATATGCTTTAAAATTGTTTTGTTCAATTTCATTATAAATTGTTGTTTCTTTTTATTTTTTACACTATTTGTTTTTACATTATCCATTTTAACAGTTATTTATTTTTAAATATGTACTATTAATATTCATTTACAATACTACAATCGCCTAAATAAGAATTAACTTTGGACCATGAAATTTTTCTGCTATTCAAAGTTAAAAACATACAAATAGTATTTGTGGTGGGGGTTGAAAACACTGAATAGAGATGTCAGTTATGAAGGTTTTATTGTACAGTAGAACTCTATTAATCTGAAATTTCAGTTAATCCAAACCAATTTTATAGTAAAAAATTATACTTGACTACATGTCGGATTATGAAATTTTACAGATTACAGGATGAATGTTGGAAAAAACAAATAAAAGTTGGAATTAAAAAAGAAATGTCAGTAAAGCATGTAAAATGCATTCTTTAGAATAGAATTAAAAAAAAAAACACACTAATGTAAAAGTACAACATATATATACAAATATAAAATTAAAATGTTAGTGTAGGCCTACTCGTAGAAGCAATCTTGTAAACAATCTTGAATATCAGTTTGTTTGCCAGTCACTATAAAATTCTTTTCTAAAATGCAAAATGTATTTATTTCAGATGATAAAAAATTGACTTTTTCTTTCAACAGTTACATTTTGCAAATGATCAGCAGAAATGTTTTTTTTTTTTTTTCATCTCCTCTCATCAATGTGGTGACTGAGCTATCTATAGATTCTCGATTTTGTACTGTTTGTATGGGTTGTTACATAATTCTTTATTATGAAGTTCTATTGGATTATTTTAAACATCAGAAGTGATAAAACAAGAAATACTATTTTTTTCTGAAAATCGTGCCAGATTATTCAGCAGAGGATGTTTATTGTACTGCTGAGAACTTACATTTCTTTTAACAATCATCTTTTTTTTTTTTTTTTTTTCTATTTTTATTGGAATTTTGGATAATCCAAATTTTTTGCAATCCGAACAGGCACTAATCCCAATTAGCTCAGATTATGGGATTCTACTATATTAAGAAATTAATTTTTGAATTATTTTTTTAATTTTAATTTAACACTTAATCTAATAATTTAATGCTTCATTTTAGTAATGTATTCTATTAAAAAAAGAAAAAAAAATTGCATTTTCTTTTTTCAAAAAATATACATAGTAGCATAAACAGAATTGTTATACTTTTATTTATTTATTTATTTTTTTTTTTAGGACCAAATTAGACAGTGACTGTAAAAAATGGAGGTAAGCATTGATAATTTTCGGATACTACTGTCACCTCTCACTTACATCTGTTTGGACAGATTGATTTAAAATTATACATAATTGAGAGGATGTTGTATGTAATAATTTTTTCTACACATTGTACACATTATTAAACAAAAACATTTTGAAATATAAGAATTCTAATTATTAAAATTTTGTAAAATAAATGGGGCTTAGTAATACAATAATGTACTTTACAAAAATCTTTACACTTTCACTATAAAATTTAGTTTTAAAAACATACAATAAACATAAAATTTCATTTTTTGCAGAAGAAGAAATATCTACATGAACAAAAAATCCCTGCCAGCTCAACCTACAGGGAAAAGTAGTTTTCAAAATTAAATACTAATTTACCAATAAAAACTAAATCAAGATTAGAGATAAACCCAATTTCTTCACAAAGAATGAGCACTAGAGACCCAAGCCTTTCATGAAAATTCTAATATACATGCATACTCATACACGCATGTACAGTCACCTCTCGTTAATTCAAACTCGTCAGAAAATGTAGAAATGTAAAAATGTTCAAATTATCCAAAATTTAAATTATCAAAAGTATCGGAAGAAAACATGTTTAAAATGGTACTATTACAAAGAAATTAATGTTATAATGCTTTTTTAATTTATTTCATCTGCTCTCATTAGAATTTGACTTAATATTAAATTAAAATATAAAAATACATAAACAAATTAAGGGATTAGAAAAAAGCACAATGGTAGAAATTTGAGGTGTCACTGATAAACAGATGAAACACTAAGAAAGTGGATATCAAATGCATTGGACTATATGTATACTCGCTTGGAACAATTGTCACAAAAATCAAAGAAATAAAGTTTTAAAAAGGATCTGAAATCTGTGAGAAAGAAAAAAATGAAAGATCAGAATTCTGGTTAGTTCAAATTAAACAAAGTCAAGAGAAAATGAATTCAAATAAGTGAAAAATTTTAATGTTAATCTGCTATTGAAAATTTTGGGACTTCATGTTTAGTTCAAATTAAGCAAAGATTTGATTTATCCAATTTCGAATTAACAAGAGTCGACTGTATATGGAATAGATTTAAAAATAGCAAAAGCAAAGTCAGAGAACCTCAAAATGTTAAAATGTACCAATATTTACATAGTCATATTTCATTACGTTTTTTTCAAACTGACATGATGTTAATATTCACCTGATGACTTCTATTATATTTCCAATATGACATAATATTCAAATTTTTTTTAATTTGTTAAACTGTTTATTTTATTTTTAGTTTTTACATGGAAATCTTGCTCAGAAAAATTATGAAAAAAATGTTTTTTTTTTTTTTTTTTTTTTTTTTTTTTTTTTTTTATTATTATTAAACTATTTATTTTATTTTCATTTTTTTATGTGGAAATCTAACAATTGAAAAGTTATTATTATGGTAAAAATTTTATTGTTTATTATTATTATTATTATTGTTGTTGGCAACTACTATAACGAAAAATGCTTGCTTTTTCCTGTCATTTTTCTATAAGAGCTAATTTTATCAAAGCCATGTTGTGATGGTATTGAAAATTTTTAACCCTTCCCATTTCTATCCACTTAGGTGGATTTTACACATTTGCAAACCTTGCCAAGATATGAACAATATCAATGTTTTTTACAAATTTGAAGACTATCTGAGCATAACTGTGACTTTTATCATGCAGGCAAAATTTAGTATATATATAAATATATATGGTGAGTTTCTGGGGTCATTTAATGAAAAGTTATGAAGAAATTTTTCAAAAGTAGTACCTTGATAATAAATACAATAGGTAGTATTTTTTTCAAAATCTACCTAAAAATGCTGATTTTTCCTTATTTAAGAAGTCATTGATTCTAATTTGTTTTTTGCTTAAGCTGCATTTGTATCATGACCTTTTTTAATGCATTAAAATGCTTCGTTGTATTTGGTGCTACATCAGCATTTTGAAAGTAACATCTCAAAGTGTTCAGGGCTCCTAAAACAGTATCATAAGTAGGGACAGTTATAGTATCAGTTTAATTATTATCATTATCATCATCATCTTTCTTTTAGCTGTCATGTCATCAAAATCTTAACATCTCTTATTGCCATTGCCATTAAGTTTTCATCAAAATTGAAGAAATCTTGAAAAGAAAGAAAATCTTGGCTTATGCTGTTCCATTCTTTTTCACCTATGTTAAATCATTGCTGTTGTTTTAGTTTTTCTGTAAAAGAATAACTTCAGCATCATTTGGATGAGCAAAATCCACTTTTTTAAAGTTGTTAGAAATAGTTCTGGCTGCTATATTGTTCCAAGAGGAAGCCGACTTATCCATAATATCCATTGCCAAAATTTTCTTGAATTCCTTTTTTTTTCTCTAGTGATATGAGAATTCTTTGCATCAAATCTTTCCTATACTGCGCTTTAACTGACCTTTTATAACTGACAAGGAGAGGGTGAACTTTGATAATCACAGAATTTGATTATTTTAATGTATGTTGTAAGGCAGAGACCCCTTAGCCTCAGGTTCAATGGATTTTATACAACGCCCCTTAATTCTTGAGAAACAGGGGCTCTAATTTAATGACACAACTGAAATACTTACTTTGACAAAAAGAGAGTATGTGATCGTAGCTTAGTCAGATGAGCAGTAGCCAATCACCCAGCAGGCCCGGGTTCGATGCCCGGATGCTCTGCATTTGTTTTTCGTATTATTTGTTTTATAATGTATAATTTTATAATCTTAATTATAAATCCTAATATCATACTTTAACTAAAATGTTAGCATATTTAAACATTAATCTCATCCATAACATCTCATCATTTAAAGAAATTAAAAAAAAAAAAAAAAAAACCTTAATCTGTTATTGAATAATAAAAATTCCAAAATCTGTTGTAGTGCCATTTATTTATAATAATATAAAGCAAATTCAAGTAAAGAAAAAATAAAAGCAGGAGGAAAACAAATGTGAAACAAAATAAAAAAGCAGCAAAATTTAAGAAAAATAATTCAAAGACCAAGTATATGTTTTTCAAAATTTAAAAATCTTTAATATGCAAAAAGTAGGTTGTAATTTATTTCTTATGCATACTTTTAATATAATTATGTTTATTAATTTAAAAACAGAGTAATTTTATCATGATATTTTCTTCCCTTGTTAAAGCAATACATAATAGATGTTTCTTCAAAATCACAAATTGGCACAATTGTTTAATATCAATGCATTATAAAGAATGTATGAAATACATTTTAAAAATGATTTTTTAAAAATTAATTGTATTACACCTATTTACGATGTTTTATACAACTATTTAGTTGCAAATAAAAAAGTAAATAGGTTGAAATTAGAATTGATGTTCATTATAATTTTTAACAATGAGATTATTAAATGAGACTGTTAGACAATGAGATTATTAAATTATAATTGCAAGTGTATTTATAAAAAAATACAGCATGTCTGGGCATCGAACCTGGGCCCGCTGAGTGACTGGCTACTGCTTTTCTGACTACACTACGATCACATACTTTCTTATTTTCAAAGTAAATATTTCAGTTGTGTCATTATATTAGACCTCCTGTTTCTCAAGAATTAAGGGCCGTTGTATAAAATCCATTGAACCTGAGGCTAAGGGGTCTCTGCCCTATAACATATGTTAAAATAATCAAAATCTGTGATTATCAAAGTTGGCCCTCTCCTTGTGAAACCTAATGGCTGAAGTCAGCTAGTACAATTTGAAGGGGATGATGTAACTTATTGTGTCAGCAATTGGAGATTTTAAGGATAGGTTAGGCACCAATCTATAAATAGTTAAAAATATAAATATTAAGTTATTTATATTTTTAGCCATCATTCATATCAAATTTCTTTATAAGTTCTAAAAAAATTTTTGATGCCATCCAGACTTTGATGCTACTTGCATAAGAACATAGAAATTTCTTTATATTTTTTAAGCACTGGGGTTTCTTGGATTTACCAGTCATTATTAGTGGCAACTTTTCTGTTATGTCTGCATCGCAACGTAAAAGCGCAGTCACTCTTTAAATGATTTGTTTGCTATAATGATTTGTTCTTCCTTAAAATCCAGCATTTTGTTTGGCAAAAGAAGTTAAAATTGTTTCATCACAGTTGATTGTACTATCAATGTTTTGAATCAAATTTGCAATGTCTGCAATCCATTCATTTACAGTTTAATCTGAAATGGCTGCACTTTGAATTCTCAAATGATGATATATTAAGCTGTGTCTTTTCTTAAGTTTTTCTAGTTATACCCAAGAAGCTGAAAAATTTTCAATTCCACTTTTCTTGTGACAGCCTTTTCTTTGAATGTCTTGTTGCTAATTGGCAGATTAGATGCTCTCATTTCTCTGAATGACTGAATTAAAGTGATTTCTAAAATCTCAAATTTTCTATTCTGAATTTTTTATTTTTATTTGTCTTGAATATTCACTATTCATGTTTTTGATTGAGTCATTATTCATTATAAGCCCACTGAATGTTGATTCTTGCAAATCTAATTTTTAAGTTAAACTTATTTTTGACAGTTTAACATCATTTCCTTCTTCTTGTTCAACTTCTATTCTGGACGAAATCATTAACATTCTTTTGCTCTTTTTTATTAAAAAAATAAATAAATAAATAAATAAATCTATATGCTACCATAAAGGTAAGGAGAGAAGGGAACATGTGATGGCTTGATAAGAATAAGAAAAAAAGGAACCATTAGAACTAAGGAGAGAGGGTGAAAAGGTGAATTGTAGCACCCTCTCTGGCACTTTGTAGAACAGTCTTTTAACTTTGACACATGCAAAAAATTCTTTATAGATAAAAAAAGGTTTTGTACTTAATTCAAAATTTGTAAATTGCACTGTTATTTTTGTATATAAATGAGATATCTATAGCATTATTCCAGTTTCTCATGGCGTGAGCTTCTGAAATTTGTGTATAACTGAGAGACACATGAATGAGAGGTGACTGTACTTCTTTACTGTCTTATTGGCAATTTACAATTTAAAAAAAAATTTCACCAAACTATGTTATATAACATTAATCATGAATAAGCTTGGTGTCATGTTTTATTTTGTTGACTGTTGTGGCTTCATATGTCACATACATTATATGTATTCTGTTTTTATTTATTTTGTGGGTAAGCCAGTTTAATTTTTGTAATGAAAAATATAAGTTGTTATTTCACCAATTTTATCCTGTATTTAAAATATATATATATATATTTAGGACTTTCAAGTCTGGAACAGGATGAAGTGAAGTATTTTTACATGCATGGTGTTTAACCATCAAAATTATGTGTGCATTAATGGGAATAATATGAAACTACCGTTGACTCCGGTTATAATGTAATTTCAGGGGACCAGAAAATATGGTACGTTACAGTCAATAACCAATAAAATGCAGTGCATAACTTGAAAAGAAAAGGCATGTAATAGCACACACAATAATAAAGATTTATAGATAAATAGAAATTTTATGAGTTTTTCAAAATAAAATAGAAAAAGCAGAAAAAACATTTTACTACTTAGGTGTTGATTTAAAAATTAATAATGCGTTATTTTGTGTTGCTTTCTTTGATTAGATGACATTATAAAAATTATATTTTCTATATTTGTAATGGTATTTTGAAGAGCCTCTGGATAGTTAGTATGGAATTTATTTAACCGCAATAAAGTTTTTATAGCATTCAAAGCTTTAGACACTTTTGGTACCTCTCTTCTTCACTTTCATCCTCATTATCATCAGATTTGCTATTGTGATAGATTGATTCTGAGACTGTGCAAATATTTCATTATCAGATGCCATTTTGGATGGTGTCAGATCATCACCCACAGAATGAAATGTAAAAAACTTTCACAAGTGATCTATTAAAAAAGGGAGCATGGTTCAAGGTCTTCAAAATTACATTTGTGACTGCACTAAAGTTTATTCAGAGCTGATTAAAAAAGTAATAAATGATAGCATTACTTATATGAAGAAAAAAAAATAGTTAGGAATTTCAGGATAATAGGAATTTCACTATATCAAAACTGTATATATATATATACAGGGTGATTCAGCTCGTCGGTGACAAACTTTAAGGATCGATAGAGCACACCTAGACGAACATTTTTGAATAGGGAATGTAGGGTCCCTGACGCGATGGTAAGGCGCTAGGCGCTTTCGAAAATTTGGGTGCCGAAATTCGAAACGTCATAAAAACTAGGGAAATGGTTAGATTTTCTTGCTTGTTGCGTCGAAATGATTCTGTTTGTTTAGACTTTCTTCAGTACCAATTTGATAAGCGTATCTCTTAAAACATGGATAGGGGGCGCTGCAGACTTTGGAGAGCTAGACAACAACTTTAAGCCCGTTATTTTGATAATTTAACACATGCTCGCCAAAGTTTATACTCTAACTTAAAGTTTGAACCCAAAAGTAGAGCCCTGCAAAAAGCGTAAGAGCCGGAATAAAATGTCAAAGTACAGGGGTGGTCGAAACTCGAAGGCTCCTAAGAGATAAACAAACAGATTTCTTGACTTATGGCATGCATTTTCATGATTCTGTTTGCTGGGGCTCTCTGAAACTCAGTTGAACGGTACAAAAAGAAACATCGATAGGGGGCGCTTTGGGCAAAAAACATAATTCGTTGACATTTCGGACGCTAACTGGAAACGGGGCGCTACGATCAGTTAGTAATAATGAAAACACATTTTCTACCTCTGCTCAACACTTCTGAATAAATTTAGACCAAAAACATCAATGATACTGGAAATTTATTTACAAAAAATAACACTACAGAAGATGCTCGAAATTTCGACCTTGGGCCATGATGCAGGCTTCGCACCTCCGTCGCATTGAGGAGTGTGTGTTTCCAACAATGCCAGGAGTATCTCTGATCTGCCCTGCAGCTGCCACAATGCGCGCCACAAGTTCTTCAGAACTGCTGACAGGTGTATGGTATACCTCGGCCTTCAGGTAACCCCAAAGGAAGAAATCCAAGCAGGTGAGGTCTGGTGATCGGGGAGGCCAGTGAACTGGACCCCCACGCCCGATCCACCGCTGGCCATACCTTGCGTTTAGATGGAGACGCACGTCGTTCGTGTAATGGGCCGGAGCTCCATCGTGCTGGAACCACATCTGGCGACGCGAACCTTCGGGTACGTGCGCCTCCTCCAGAAGCTGCGGCAGCACTTGATCCAGGAAAATCAGGTAATTTCCACCTGTCAGCCGTTCAGGTAACAAATAAGGGCCAATGAGGCAATCCCCCAGAATGCCGGCCCACACATTTACTGAGAAACGCTCCTGGGCTGCTTGGCTTCTGGTTTCATGTGGATTTTCATCACACCGCACATGACTGTTGTGGGCGTTCCACATTCCCTCCCGGCTGAAGGTGGACTCGTCCGTAAACAAAATGCTGTTTACAAAACGGGGATCCCTGGATCTCATCGCCAAGTACCATCTTGAGAATTCCACTCGAGGGCCAAAATCCTGCTCTCTGAGCAACTGCACCCGCTGGATGTGGTAGGGGTGCAGATTCCGGGAACGTAAGATGCGCCACGCAGTTGCTTGCGAAATGCCAACATGTCTGGCGATATCTCTCGTGCTAAGACCTGGGTTGTCCTCAACCAGGTTAAGCACAGCCTCTTCGTTGTCGGGGGTGCTCACTGATCGCTCCCGTTCAGGCCTGCCTCCGTCGAAAGATCCCGTTGTGGACAACCTCTGGTGTACTCGAGCGAAGAAGGCATGGCAGGGGATTTGCCTGTTGGGGTAACGCTCGGCGTACAACCGCTGAGCGGCTTGTCCATTACAACCAGCAGCGCCATACGCCAAATGCATGTCAGCCAATTCAGAGTTTGTGTACCGTTCCATCCTACTACCGATCTGCAGACAAGTAACCCGAAGCTTAAGTAGGTACCGCACGTTCAAAAGACGTGTCTGCGCATACAACTACGTCATCTCGCGTTGTCGTCTACGCATTACGTATCTTTTGCATATCGATATGGTACGATATCTTTTGCATAAATCAGCAAAAAGCACCTTATGTAAATTTTATTGCGCACATTGTGCATGATTGAAACCAGCTATGTTTGTTTAAAAAAACAAACAAACTGCAGTTTTAATAGCTTCTTATGATAAGTAAATTACTCTCTTGTTTTGTTTCTAACTGATCGTAGCGCCCCGTTTCCAGTTAGCGTCCGAAATGTCAACGAATTATGTTTTTTGCCCAAAGCGCCCCCTATCGATGTTTCTTTTTGTACCGTTCAACTGAGTTTCAGAGAGCCCCAGCAAACAGAATCATGAAAATGCATGCCATAAGTCAAGAAATCTGTTTGTTTATCTCTTAGGAGCCTTCGAGTTTCGACCACCCTGTACTTTGACATTTTATTCCGGCTCTTACGCTTTTTGCAGGGCTCTACTTTTGGGTTCAAACTTTAAGTTAGAGTATAAACTTTGGCGAGCATGTGTTAAATTATCAAAATAACGGGCTTAAAGTTGTTGTCTAGCTCTCCAAAGTCTGCAGCGCCCCCTATCCATGTTTTAAGAGATACGCTTATCAAATTGGTACTGAAGAAAGTCTAAACAAACAGAATCATTTCGACGCAACAAGCAAGAAAATCTAACCATTTCCCTAGTTTTTATGACGTTTCGAATTTCGGCACCCAAATTTTCGAAAGCGCCTAGCGCCTTACCATCGCGTCAGGGACCCTACATTCCCTATTCAAAAATGTTCGTCTAGGTGTGCTCTATCGATCCTTAAAGTTTGTCACCGACGAGCTGAGTCACCCTGTATATATATATTATGAGTATATTCTTTATGTCAGCGTTATTCATTACTGGCATTAAGCAACACTGATTGGTGGTAGTGTGTATGAGAAAAATAAGTTGATGTGAAAATAAATAACTAATCCTTTTTTTAGCTGAGAGGCTATTAAAGCCTGAGAGCTAATGTGCTCACAGGCTCTGTATGTATGTGTGTATGTACGTATGTATATATGCATGTGTGTATGTACATAAAACAATAACTTATGATAAAAATGTATGATATGTTTGAAATTTTGGATATAGGTTTATTCTGATAAGGTGCTTCCCTGATTAGTTTTGGGACTTCATTGGATAAATATGAAGAGGGAAATGGGGGCTAAACACCTTGTGTTAACTTAGTTGATATAGTTGATTTACTTGAGTTAAATTAAGAGAATGGGGCTAAGAGCCCTCATTATCTTAATTTAGATAACTAGGTTTTTTGCGCAGAATTTTCTGATTTCATTCAAATTTTAGATATAGGATTATTCTGATAAGGAGCCTCCAAAATTAGTTTTGGGTGTTCACAGGGTTTGTTGATATATAAATGGAGATATATCATTATATATATTCAATATTTATTTTTAAAATATAAAGATTTTTGATATTTTTAATTTATTTTCAAAGTATCAAGGTGTTTGATAATTTCAATATTTTCACAGACTTAATATTTATTTTAAAAACATCAAGGTGTTTGATATTTTCTACATTTGATATTTATTTTCAAAGTATCACTATGTGCAAGATATTTTTGATATTTTCAGTCTAAAGAAGTGTAAAATAATTTTTCAACTATTATTGACTGTCATAATGATACAGAACCTTTGTCTCTGCTAAAGACTTTTTTAGCCAAAGAAGAAAAACCAATATCTTTGACAAGTTTCAGACTTGAAGATTTTATTTTTAAATAAAGAACTAATATGTGGAACATCATTAATTTAACACAGCTATTGAAATAAATGGTATAATTTAAATAATCAGTTATATACAGTTTTCTCAGAAAATAATTTAATCTTTTCTGGTTTTAGTTCAGTTGAATTTAAATTGTACAGTATGTAAGGGAATATAAAATAAGAAACACTTTATTTTATGTTAGAATTTTTCTAATTAAAGAAAATCATTTTGTATTTAAATTTCTGATTTTTTTAATACTTTAAACTGAATCCTATAGTATATATATATTTGTATAAAGCAAATTATTTTTGTTTTTAATTAGTTGATTTTCAGTTTTGTTTTTGTTTTTTTCTAACAGAAAGAAAGAAGAAAATGTAAAGAAATTTTTAGAATAATGCTTGATTAATTTTCCAGTTACGTACAATATATTTTAATTTCTAATTTATATTATGCTTGAAAACATTTGTTATCAATAATAACTTGGCTATTTGGAAACTATCAAAAATATTGGATATGTATTAAAATATCAGATATTTTTTATATTTTCAAAAATGTCATATTTACAAACCCTGGGTTGTTCATCGATTAAGTATAAAGTAAGAAATGCGGGGGGGAGGGGGGGTTACCCCTTAATTTAGGTAAATGAGTTTTGTGATGCAGAATTTACCAATTTGCTTCAAATTTTGGATATAGGTTCATTCTGATAAGGCAGTTCTCTGATTTGTTTATTGAGGTCATTGTTTAAGTGTTAGGGGGAGGGGAATCAGAAACAGGGGCTAATCCCCTTTTTCCCCTTCTCTTAATCTAGGTAAAAGGATTTTACATGCAGAATTATCAAATTTCATTCAAATTTAGGTATAGAGTCATTTTGATAAGTCATATGATTTTATTTTCATATGCTTTTCATTGGATATTGATCTAGGTTATGGGTTAAACAAATGCCCATGTGTACATTGCCTACACCCATAGTCTTTATAAATTTAAATGTTTAATTACATAATTGAATGAACTAAAATATTCTATTTCTGTATAGAGTTTTTCTTTTCATATTTACTATGAAGAAAATGCTGAAAGACTTACTTAGAACTAATAAATAAATAAATAAATAATTTTATTTCTATATTGTTTTATTTATTTATTTTTTATTTATTTATTTATTTATTTATTTTTATTTTTTATTTTATTTTATTTTATTTTTTTTTTTTTTTTGTAATTGTAACAGAACTTTATATATTGCATATTTGAAATTTTTAGGAAAATATGCATTGATATCTATATGTATGAGGAATTGCATTATATAAGATATGTATTTTGAATTAGACACATGGTTATTTAAATGGGTTGAAGAGGGTTTGGCGGAGGGTTTGGCGGCGGGAGAATAAGGCCATAATCAGAAGGGTGGCCCAGGGGCCCAAATTTCTTCTTATTCCCAAAATAAATTAAAAAGTCCATTCGTATACTTATGGTTTTTTTAAACCATTTTAGTTTAAAATTGCATAAAATTTCCTCTAAATAACTCATATGAGCCCTTGATAGCTCAAAGATTAAGAATACATCTAATCTAGTTGAAGGGATCATTAAAGATGTGGAATAGTAATTATATGTAATGATTATTTAAATTTAACTGATTTTAGAATTGGATGAACTTTTAATGAGCTTAATCTTGAAAATTGTAATTTCTGAAATGTTTTGTTATTTTTGATTTATAATTTTCCTTGTGAAATTGTAGATTTGATTGTTTTATATTATTTTTACAGAGTTCTTTTTTTTTTTCTGTTTAAATAGATTATTTGCAGATGTTATGAATGATGCAGCCATGTTCTTGGATTTGATGTCTGCTTATTTTCAGAATTATTTTACTCTTATTGTTTCTCTATCAGGATTAATCAAGGTAGTGTGCCTAAAGTTATTCCTTTTTATTAAGTAATTATATGCATTAACAATATATAGTAATTTGATTTGACAAAATTAAAACCTTTTACTAATAGGATGTGGCAGTCACAAAAGGGTCATTCCATGCCAAATTAACCAGTAACTCAACCTAACCCTTTCAGATTTCTATGAAACTCTTAGGAATCATTTTCCCTGATGATATAAATGAGAATATATATATAATATTTATAAAATTGCTAACAAAATTTTAGGTTCTGATGTTATATATTAGAATATATATATGAGATACCATAATAGGAAAAAATTCATAATGAATAATCAAAATAAAAAGATACCAATTATCAAATATCAATATTTATACATTCTTAATTATATTAATATAATTTTATTAATTTAATTTATTAAATTGCATTTTTAATAAATGAGAAACCTGTAACAATATCTAAGTGTATAGGGTATATATATATATATTAATTCGCTATTTTTTAAAGCTTATATCATCTTAAATTAAGATATTTTGTTTAGCTTAGCATACTCAAATTAAATGTTTTTGTTTTAAATCTTAATCAAGTAAACTATGGTGTAAGGTTTGATGTTTTTGTTATCACATTATTTTGCTTTTAATTAATTTATTAATTTATTATCATCATGTGTACAATAATTATTTTTTCTCCTTTCCAGTTTTCTATCCAATTTTGTAATTTTGTTGTGCTTTGTTTTTGATGTTATTTCTTCATTTAATTTTGGTTTTATGTGTGTTTGTAGCCCCAAATTCATATTATTTTGCTTTTTCATGGCTAATATGAAGATGAAACCACACACTTCATTTGTAGTTCCAAAGTATTTGGAGCTTAATAATTCTGCTTTGGTTCCACAAATTCCATTTGTATTATTATTTTTTTTTTCATGTTCAATATGTTTTTATTTTTATTAAATTCAAATGATTTATATCGTAATACAATTAATGGTTATATACATACATACATATATATACACTGGTGTCCAAAAGTTAAGCATAATTGGTAATTAAGTAATTATTTTTAAGTAATGAAAGAAATATGAATCGGAATGTGCTGAAACTCCAGGTGTGTAAACAAAATAGTACGCGTCACATATTTTCGCGAAGAGTTTTCCCCGAAATCGAACAGGGGACCGTCAACAAATTGAAAAAGAACGAAGATCTTTTGGATAACCCTGTCAAAACTAATGTAGCAAAAGCGTTCAAACTGCACATTATGATTAATTGGCTTATTGTAATGTACTGTGTTAATTTTTACAAGGATAGCATGTATATTCGTAGAGAAATTAAGGTTTTTATAAAAACAGTCCTAAATTTTTCCAAGTTTTTTGCTTATAATTTGCAGAGTTCTTCTTATAAAATAATGTTCTTTTCTGAAAATATGACAAACATCATTGTACACAATACCCTGTCATCAGAATTTAAAAATAATAAAAATTGTATGAAAAATGAGTATGTTTAGTAAATAATTTTTCATTGCGCATGCATCAACGATATCAAAATGTCATTTGCATATTGTGTTAGCTAAATGTATAGAGCAACTTCTCTAAAAGTTTCAAAAACATAGCTTGAAAATTCTGAAAATGGGAGCCTATAGAATCAATTCAAAATCCGTTATTCCTAAAGGAAGCAAAAAAATCAGGGGTTTTACCTAAATATAGTTGTACGTGCAATATTGTGTAGGCACTAAACAATGGAATATGGATACAGCCCCTCATCTTTTTGCTTCATTTAGGAATAACGGATTTTGAGTTGATTCTATAGGCTCCCATTTTCAGAATTTTCAAGCTATGTTTTTGAAACTTTTACAGAAGTTGCTCTATACATTTAGCTAACAAAATATGCAAATGACATTTTGATATCGTTGACGCATGCACAATGAAAAATTATTTACTAAACATACGCATTTTTCATACAATTTTTATTATTTTTAAATTCTGATGACAGGGTATTGTGTATAATGATGTTTGTCATATTTTCAGAAAAGAACATTATTTTATAAGAAGAACTCTGCAAATTATAAGCAAAAAACTTGGAAAAATTTAGGACTGTTTTTATAAAAACCTTAATTTCTCTACGAGTATACATGCTATCCTTGTAAAAATTAACACAGTACATTACAATAAGCCAATTAATCATAATGTGCAGTTTGAACGCTTTTGCTACACTAGTTTTGACAGGATTATCCAAAAGATCTTCGTTCTTTTTCAATTTGTTGACGGTCCCCTGTTCGATTTCGGGGAAAACTCTTCGCGAAAATATGTGACGCGTACTATTTTGTTTACACACCTGGAGTTTCAGTACATTCCGATTCATATTTCTTTCATTACTTAAAAATAATTACTTAATTACCAATTATGCTTAACTTTTGGACACCAGTGTATATATATATATATATTTTGCATCAAAATTTCATATAGCTAATTATTTAAATTTTGAAAAATCATCATTTTTTGGCATGCATTTTTTACATGTTTTTAATTTTGAATTTCTCAAATTCTATCAAATATAGAAAATTTTATGACAACTCATATTAAAGAGGAGTTTATAAAGTTTAATTTAATGTGTAAGTTGACTATGTAAAGTTTTTTTTTTTTTTTTTTTTTTTTTAATTTGAATAGTTTTTAGATAGTCATTTTTAAATTTTTTGAAAAAAAAAAATGTATGTTTGTTGCAATATTATAAGCTTAAAATTCTGAAATTTTTAGAGTGGGATCTCAATAAGATCAGGAGTTATGAAATAAAGCTAAAATTTACCATTAAAATAACAGTTTGATTCTATCTATTTTGTTATTTATTTATAATTTGTGTGATAATTTTCAGCTTTTATTTTATAATTCCTGATCCCATTGAGATCCCACTCTAAAAATTTCAGAATTTTAAGTTTATAACATTACAACAAGCATACAATTTTTTCAAAATTTTTAAAAATGACTATCTAAAAATTTTTTAAATTTTAAACTCTAAAAAGATTTAAATTTTATTTTTTTAACTACACATAGTCAACTTGCATGAATTGAACCTGAATAAACTCAACTTTAAAATGAGTGGGCATACAATTTTCTATGTTTGATAGAACTTGCTTGAGAAATTCAAAATTGAAAATATTTATGCAAGTCAAAAAATGATGATTTTTCAAAATTTAAATAATTAATTTTATGAAAATTTAAAGCAATAAATAAAAAATAAAAATGTGATCTGATTTATATCATCGTAGAGACTGGCTGGAGACATAGATCCCTGGCGGTTTCATTGAAATCTGAAATGGTCAGGTTGAATATTGAATTATTTTGGTTTATTTGACATGAAATGACCCAAAACTATTTTCCATATCATTCTTTTATATTAATTTAAACAGTGCAGTTATACATCAATTATCAGGAATATGAAATATAGAGCATTTCTGTAGACTCTATATAATAATTGTTTATAATGTTAATTAATAGTCTCAAATGTAATATTTGTTAATGTGCACTCAATTGGAACTGTCTGTAGCTGTAAATTTCATCACAAAAAGCATAATATAACAATGCCTCCTTTCATTTTCCACCATTGAGTAATTAGAGCCAGATTTCATAGTAGTTTTTCATAATGAACATGTTGAATTTGAGCAATTACATCCCATAGATACTGAGATTATAGCTATCTTGGAAACTGTGACATACACAGTATGGTATTATTACATATCGGTAAATATGCACAAAAGTATAGTCAGCAGGGCTGCCGGCTTTTAGCCAGGCCGGTTTAAACCGGCTGGCTTTTTCTGGTTTAAACCACTTTAAAAAGGCCTGCTTTTATCAGAAAAAGCCGGCCTTTTGCTAATTTTTTTTTTTTTTTTTTTTTTTTACAAAAACTGTTCTTAAAATGAAATGTATAATCAATTAGTGACTTTTTATTTACTGTTGCCATGAAAATGTACAGTAAATTATAGTAAAATTGTCTAATTAAAATATAAGCAAATTTGTTAGTATAAATGATGTGGTAGTCAACATAATAAGTCAATATAATAAGAATGATTACTAGAAATTTTTGCAATAAATTTTTTAAACATTTCAAATCATTTTTATCGAATAAGATATTTATTTAAAAAAAATACACTATTAGCTTATGAAATAAGTTGCCAATCATTTGGCTCAGTGTTTAAATAATGGTATACTTTTACCAGTTTTTCTGCTTTTTTCAGCACCTAAGCTGTTTCTGATTTTATTCCAGACAAAACCATATGTTGAAAAAATTCTCTCAATAGATGCAGAGCTTGGGGGACAGCTGTGTAATTAAAAAAAAAAAAAAAAAAAAAAAAAAAAAAAAACGCAGAAACTATTAGGTAATGAACCATCCTTTTTTATGTCTTCACTTTAGCAAGATTCTGCCCTTTTTTTGCTGGAAATTGCTCTATAACTTTTCCAGAGAAAAGCAAATGTGGGTATGCTTCAGGATCTTTTATCTTAAGTTTTAGTACAGCAGGTAAAAGTTAAGGATAATTTTCTTCAAGCCACATTTCAGCTTCATTTTCTTGTGCATTTGTCAATCTTCACTAAAGTATTTGGGATCTGTCATGTAGGCTAAGAAATGGAAGGGTTCCATGTTTTGACTTTTGTTTTACCTATAGTCTTCATAATGATATTAAATAAAAATAAAACATTGTAAACATAAATATTATAACAACCATATCTTTTTATTTAGAATCTAAAACTGTTTAATCAATAAAGGTTTATTTGGTTTATTTAAATCATGCTGTCTATTTATGATGCTTTTCTGGTATATCAATTATTAATTGGCTATAAAAATTATTCCTCTGAACATGATTTTAAAGCAATTTCATAATATTTTAATTTATAGAAAATAGCTATTAGTAAAGTAAATTAACATGTATAGTTGTAAAAAATAAATAAGATATGCCTTGGGGAAAAAACCAATAAAAGCTGGCTTTTTCCACTAAAAGCCGGCTGGCCTGGTCTTTTGTAGAAAAGACTGGCTTTTTTGCAGCCCTGATAGTCAGCACTGGTTTCTAAACTTTCTTGGCACGCCACCCACCTTTCAATAAAAAAAAATTTCGCGACCCACACAAGATAAAGTTGTATATCAGTATAGCAAATTTTGTACGATCTCTATACGCTCTTCTATCCTATCCTACGAAAAATGCAAATTTTCATACAGAAGATAAATTATCAACAAAAACAAGAATCAGTAATCTCAATGTGTGTAAGTGAAGGTAATTTAAAAAAATGTGCAAACTACAAAGATATTTAAAAATACGCTTAATTATTATGAAAATATATGTTTAATATCAATAAAATTTCTGATGACTGGTGTTCCTCAATGTGGAAACATATATAACATGCAGTTTGTCTCAGTATTTGTCTTTCAAAAACAGCAAGGTATAAAAAGCATGTTCTCAAAAGCACAAAGTGTTTTATTTCATCAAACCTCAAACCTGATTTAAATATTTCTAGATATTCTGTTTGTATATTAACCTAGAAGGAAATTAAGGCTTTTTCTTCAAATAATATTTCCTGTGGAAAATGTCATATTTTTTTAAACAGATGACATAAAAGATATATTTTGAGGACAAACCTTGATTGTTCCGCAACCCACCAAAACAACTGTTGGGAACTGCTGCTCTAGGGTATACCCTCAGCCTTGAGCATATACCCTCTGTTTAGAGCGTATGCCCTCTGGTTTTTTTACAACTGCAACACTGCTTGGAAGTAACAATTAATATAACCAGAGCATTAAGGAGATACAAAAAACAAATAAGGCAAGTAAAAATCTATATAAATATCAATTATTATATTTATTATATGTATTTAATGTATATCATTTAAAATGCATCAAAATGTACTAATAGCAATCACAAGCACTTGATTATTCTTTAGCAATAAATAAACATGTAAATTAAAATATCAGAAGAATATCTAAAAAAAAAAAAAAAAAAATTGGATGACACATTTTTATTTAGTATTTACTTATTTTATTTATTTATCATCAGCAAACTTGCATAGCTTATTCTCATTTTCATTCTTTATCTATGCATGATAATAATGATAATAAAAGATTTATATTTATTATTTTTAATACTTGTGATATGGGACTTAACAAATTTAGTTATTAATCCCAAAGTCTCAATTTGTTCATTATTAACCAGAGTTTCCCCCAGAGGGTTTCAGGGGGGCGCTCCACCAATCCTGCCCTTTAATTAAAAAAATAGCACCCCTCTTGCCCCTCATTTAAAAACTAGTGCCCCTCTTGTCGCTTATTCAAAAAAATAACACCCTTTTTGCCCCACATTAGAAAAAACGCAGCCCTTCAGCAATGATGCGGACGCGCTATAGCTGGTAAATCACGCAAAAAATTGACAACGGATTGCAAAAAATATCTCTTATGCATCCCATAAAATGCGTAATTTCGTCAAAGATGGCAAATTTCGTTAAAAAAATCTCAAAATAACGACTAATTTTTGGCAAATTCATGAAAAAATGGCTAATTTCGTCACAAAATCCAGAAAAAATGACAAATTTTGTCCAAAAATCGCGATAAAACAGAAAATTTTACAAAACATTCTCAAAAAATGGAAATTCCTTCAAAATATTCTTAAAAAAATGGCACATTTTGTCAGAAGATCGCGAAAAAAATATAAATTGCGTCAAAGCGCACAAAAAAAGTTAATGCCAGAAGTGAATTTCTCTGCTATAAAAACTAATTTTCTTGCTTCAAAGTTGTATTTTTATTGTTCCAAAAGTAGGTTTTCCTGCTTCACAATAAGGGTAGTGCAAAGAGAAAATCGCACTGGGGCATAATTAGACTTTGACGCCCCCCCCCCCCTTCCCAACTTTTTCTTGTGACAGCCCAAAAATGACTTTGTAGTATATATTTCTGCAGTATATATTAAATTTCTGCGCTCGGGGTGACCCCTCCCCCCTCCCTTTACAAACTCTGTACTTCTTTTTCACGCTTCATTTTTGAAATTTGCATTTTTTCGTGTTTAAACTTGACAAAATTGGCAGTTTTTCGCTGTCTTTTGACAAAATTTGCCATTTTTTGTGGCAAAATCAAATGGCATTAACTTTTTTTTGCCTTAATCAAAATTTGCTATTTGTCGCTTTTTTCTTGATTATTTTAGCAAAATCTGCCGGTTTTTCGTGATTTTTTAACAAAATCTGCTGTTTTTGCGATCTTTTAACAAAATTGGCCTTTTCTTACAATCTTTTAATAATATTCGTTATTTTTTTTGCGATCTTGTAACAAAATTTACTTTTTTTTAATACTTTTATGAGATTTTTGGATGCTTTTCTCGATTTTTTGACAAAATTTCTGTTTTTCCACAAATTTTTGAACTGCTAGATTTTAGATTCAACTCTATAAAAGTGCCCTTAAAAATCAAAAAAGTGCCCTTTTCAGAATAGTAGCACCCTGATTTTTTTAAAACCTGGGTGAAACTCTGATTAACTTTTTTGTCTTTTCCGTAAAACAGCTACCATGACCAGTAGCTATTTATTAGTATATGATGATTTTGATTACATCCAGCACTATAACTTTCACTTTCATTGCTCTTATGATGTCACTTTCAAATATCACCAATTTTAAATTTTTACATAATGATAGAAGGGAAAATGTACTTTCCAGTGAAATTTCTTTGAAAAGTGTTCATCAATTAGTGATTTTTTTTAAATCTACCTCAATAACATTTTTTTTGCCATAATAATGAAAAGTGGCTAGTGATAAATGAGTTGCCAGAATTGTCAACTGACTGTCCAGAGGAAATTAAAGAACTTTTTTCTTTTCTTTTACAGTATTTATTTTCAAGGACTGAATTAATCCCAAGATCAGATTAACCATAATAATATTTAGTTTTGTTGCTAAACTGAAATCTGACATAAAAAAAAGTATTTTAATTTTCTAGTGTGTGATTTATTTATTAATTTATTTATTTATATATTTTTTTTTAATTTAACTAACTTCACAATATTAAGACATTGTAAATTAGAGGTAGCCTTCCAAACGAACGGCGAATCATGCATTGAGCACAATCTCCTTTTCTTGTGCCCATGAAAACTCTGTAAATTTTTTAAATATAAATACATTTGTTCGATGTTTTATTTTGTTAATAACGTTTAGAAATACTCTTTTTTTTTTTTTTCTTTGTCAGTCACTTGTTGGTGTAGCTGGTGGATCTACTCGAGCAGCTTTAACCCAGCATCAGGCTAGGAAAAATAATATGGCAGATGTCTCTGCAAAGGATGGTAGTCAGGAAACTTTAGTAAACTTATTGGCTTTAATATGCAGCTTTTTTATCCTTCCTATTGTAACTCAGAATTTTTTGTAAGTGAATCAACTATCTATTTTTTATGGTTTTGTTATAATTTTCACTCATATGTTCTAAACATTTCATTTTATATGAATATTTAAGTGTAACTCTCATCAGTTTTCTTGAGAATAAAATAGTTTGATAGATAACAATTGATTTTTCCCATATAACTGAGAATCTATATTTATAGCCTCTCTGATTAATATTTGTTTGAAGATTATTTAAATATTTTATACAAAAACAAAAACATCATTAATGTATTTCAATTATATCAATGATTTTTACTTTCTTCTATCTTTACAAGAAGAAAGTATTGGATTCATGAAAATTTTCGACTTCCGGTTTTCGACGGATTTATACGTTTTAGAAGGTCCTGAATACGTTTTGACTATTTTTAGAAAATGTCTGTCTGTGAGTCTGTCCGTCTGTCTGTCTGTCTGTCTGTGTGTCTGTCTGTATGTGACAAAAAATTTGTGGGCGCTCTATCTCAAGAACTAATGCTCGAAATTTAATAAAATTTTATATTCTGTTAGACCTTGATATGAATTAGTGCCTATTGGTTTTTGGTGAAAATTGGCCTGCAGGTGGCGCTGCTATACTACGTTTTTCATGATTTTCAAGATTGCTATATCTCAAGAACTAATGCAAAGAATTTCACCAAACTTCAGATTCTGTGACCCCTTGATATACATAGATGCTGATTAAGTTTTGGTGTAATTTGGCCAGCAGGTGGCGCTGCTATACCAAGTTTTTCATGATTTTCATGATAGCTATATCTCAAGAACTAATGCACAGAATTTCACCAAACTTCAGATTCCGCGATACCTTGAGATACATAGCCGCTGATAAGGTTTTGGTGTGAACTGACCTATAAGTGGCGCTGCTATGCTACATTTTGCACGATTTTTGCGATAGCTATATCTCAAGAACTAATGCTGAGAACTTCATCAAATTTTAGATTCTGTTACACTAGAATATATAACATAATTAAACGCTGATTACATTTTGGTATTAACCCTGCAACAGGTGGTGCAGCTATGCTGCATTTTGCACGATTTTTCCTATAGTAATATCTCAACAACCAACGCACAGAATTTCATCAAACTTCAGATTTTGTTACAAAATGACATATAACATAATTACACGATGATTACGTTTTGTTATAAATCCTTCAACTGATGGCGCTGCTGTGCTATATTTTACACGGTTTTTTTAAACTAGCTATATCTCAAGAACTAATGCACAGAATTTCATCAAACTTCAGATTCTTTCCACCATAACATAATTAGACGCTTTTTTACGTTTTGGCATAAATTGTACAAGATATGGTGTTGCTATGCTACGTTTTGCAAATTTTTTGTCAAAACTATATCTCAAGAACTAATGGACGAAACTCCATCAAATTTCAGATTCTGTTAGGTCTTGACATAAATAGATGCTTATTAGGTTTTAGTATAAATTACTCGACATGAGGCTCTACTAAGATCCTTTTCTCAGAATATTAATTAAATTTTGCTTTTTAGGCTTTTCGGCTACCAGAATCTCATTAGTCTAGGTCAAATGTTCGAGGAAATTCGATAGTTGGGTAACTTTGGGGTCACCATGTTTTTTTTTTTTTTTTTTTTTTTTTTTTTATCAAAATGTAATTATGAGATAGAAGAAAGTTTTGGGATTGACACATCCAACTAGTTTTCTATAAGAATTACTTTTAACATCATCATAATTATTTTATATAAAGTAAAACATATATAAAATGTATGGTGATGTTAAGAACACTGTATATTTAAAACAAATTTCAAGTCATTAAAATTTGTTATAGGGACCAGAATGGTTTGAAATGATGAAAAATGTATTTATTTTTATTATTTGATTTTATCTTTAAGAATGTCATCATAATTGATCTGATATTAAAATTCATTAAAATATGGTTATATAAGTGATAAAAGTTTAGCTGCACTGACTTTCAATGCATACAAAGAAAAGTTTTTAAATCAATTACCTCAAAACACTATTTTTCAGCAGTTTTCCCGCAGTAATTTTCAAACAATAATTTCATACTTTCTTTAATTAAAGAAAATTCTGAAAACCCTACATGAATATCTTACAAACTATACAGAAAAAAAAAGTTTTTTTCAATTTATAGCAAAAAATGTAATTATTTGCAATGGATTTTGAATTTATTATTATGTATTTTTTATTTTATTTTATTTTTTGTTTGTTTGATTTAGACACAAAGCAACAAGAATATGAAATTCCGATTGAATGTGAAGCTATGATTTAAAAAATATTTGAAATTTTTGGCATAACTAGTTTTGCAATATTTAAGTATTAGTTATAATTTTATACATTTTAATAAATATATATTTTTTTAATTTCTGTAAAACATAAATAAATACATAGATAAAAGGTATTAGTCTAAACTGAAATGTAGGCTTTTAAATCAACAATCAAACTTCAGTTAAGTTTTGTCATTTCAAATCTGTGTGATCCATTTAAGCAACCTGTTTTTTATTTTGAACAACATATTTAAACAATTTTGAAATGCAAATCAATCAGATAAACTATAAATATACATCCTAAATTTCTTTTTTATCCTTTCATGCATGTACTTGGTATCTTAAAATTTTAATTATCACTTAAAAATAATTAAAAATAGATTTAAAAAAAAGACTTATATAGTAAATATTCAGAGTTATACATTTCTTCTAAAGTTTTTAAAATCTTTTGGAGGCGTCATTGAAGTACTCTGCAGATTGAATTGAAAACCTTAGTTCACCTTATTTGTGCTATCAAACTGACCTTGCAAAGGCAACCTCACAAAAATGCCTTTTTTTTCCCCCTCCAAAATATATGCTTTTTGAGGACATTTTTTATTCTAAAAAAATAAATATATTTAATAATATTTAAACAAATTTTTCAAAATGTTCACCATTTGCTTTTACACAAGCATTCAAACGAGGTATCATTGAATTGAAGGTGTGCTGTAGGTAACTGATCTAAATTGTCCAAAGCTTTCAATAAGTTTGCTCCATAGGCAATCCAAACTAGAGATTTCCTTGCTCTCTAACTTTTATTCTAAATAACTCTAAACAGAGAAATCCAGTGGGTTTAGAACCAGACTGTTCAAAGTCATCCATTCTTTATTAAACATTGCAGCACATAGGTGTGGATGAAGGCCAATTCACTTTTATTACATGTGCAGCCCCCAATCTGGCTATAAGATTCCATTAGGGTTATTTTGTTTCCATGGGACCCCAATCTTACCCAATACTTTGTCTTGGTACATTTTAGCAATAATCATTATATTTTTATCAATGAAAATTAATGGTGTTTTTCTGTGACTTTAATTCTCGCCCAAACTGTTTGATTGATTCTTTCATAAAAAGCAATTGTGTCATGATTTTTTTTTTTTTTTCTTGTGTTTCTCTGTATCAGTACCCAATCATTCTGATAGTTGTGTACTTTCTTGATGGTCAAAATTTTCTCATCCAACCACAAAAGATAATTGAAAAGTTAGAGCTTCTTCTTGCTTCACATTAGTCTCTTTAGCTTTGCATTCTTTGACAAATGCTTTTTTAGATTAGTATAACTGAAAAAGCCTTTTTAATACTTTAAGCGTCCTGCAGATATTTTCATTCATGTTTAACTCATAAAATAATAACTGTGAAAAGTATTGTTATGAAGAACTGTATTTGAAAACTTTACGTATCTTTTATCTTATACAATTAAAAAAGTTAACATTAATGTCAATCTTGTGTTAAATAAGCTTTTGAATTGAAATACTGCATGATGGAAAAACATGGCTAGGCTGCTTAAAGGATTAAATGGAAAATATTAATTATAGTATCAAATAAAGCTTTGAATTTAGCTTTTTTGAAAACTTTGAATAGAGATTAAAATGAAATGCTTGAAAAATATAAAGTCGTAAAAAGTGAGTTTTTAATCAGTTTTTAATCAAATTGCATTTGAAAGAAGATTTATTTTCCTTTACAATGGAATAATAATTGAAAATGTGCGATGATTTAAAGATTAAAAAATTGTAATAACGAAAATTGCAAAATAATAATAATAATAATAATTTCATTGTGAAATGTTGCAAAAATGACATTAGTGCTACCCACGGACACATTTGTTAGTTATAATACAGACAGACATGTGGCGCATATAAAAAATTTACGCGCATAGTAAAAGGCAAAAGTAAAGAAACAACAGCACATGCACTTTTTCAAAGAAAGTTTATTCCTAAGTTAACTCTATCACAAATTTAAAATTTGTTTTGTAAATTAAACACACAAACACTGCCTGACGTCAATTCACTGTGCAAATTTGATGTGAATTAAACAAATGCTGAGCAAATAATCTACAAAAATATTCATTAAAATACATTTTTGTAAAAAGAATTTTTTTTTTTTTTTTTTTTTTTTTTTTTTTGTAAAATATGTTTGCAATAAACTAAAAATCATTTAATTGAGGTATAAAAACGAAATAAAACCAAAACACACTGGGTTTTATAGCAGACAATAATCTTGAATTAGAGATAATTTAATTAATTTTTTTTTTTTTTAAAGTTGAAATCAGAAAATTGGAACAAAAATATATGGTAATCTGCTATTTTCTACAGAGGAAAGAGATAGATGGAGATGCAGTATAAAGTAAAATCAGTTTGCAATATGATGTGTGTTATCACTAAATTTAAATGCATTCATTCGGTCCAAACAAAGCAATCGCATGAAACAGATACCGAATTCTTTAATATCAACTGTGCATTTTTTTCACTAAAGGAAAACGATCTGTTTATATTAAAGAATTCTAAAGTAGCATTGCATTTTATTATAAACTATAATTGTAAATAACCATAAATTATAAACTAAAAACCATAGTACTAAAAGTTTTCTTCTTTTTTGTAAAAGACACAATTGCGTTTGGGCTTTTTGTAGAGAATTTCAGGTTTACATTTCTTGCATCACTCCCAACTACTATAAGTCCTGTTTACACTTTCTTTTTACTTTATGGCTATTTTCTCTTTACTTCGCATAGAAATGTAGTACTAAAGTTGTCACATTCAGAATAATTGAATTAAAAACTACAAAAAAATTAATATCTCAAAAACAAATATAGGTACAGTTTTTAAACAAAATGCATTTAAAAGTACATTTTTTTCTCTATACAACAATGTAAAGATTAAAAATATACGATGTCTATAACCTAAATCAGGGTCGTCAAAAAGTAAAACTTTAGCAGTACAGCTTTAAAAAGTTGGTATTAATAAATGCTCTGTTTATACATGAGTAACTGGATTGAATTTTTTACAAAAAAAATTTTATTAAAAAAAAAATCTACCAAGAAGACAAATCTGCATTGATGCTTCTAAAAACAAAGATTTGAATATTTTTATTTGACTGTTCATTAAAAATTTAATTTTTTTTCAAAATATTTTAGAAGTTACTTTGTATTATATTAGTACATTTGCATATATATATATATATATACATATTTCCTTTTTTTTTCACAGGTTAATTTGGTTCACATATGTTTCGATGACTGTTTTACATCTTGTAGCAAATTACTTTGCTGTTAAATCTGTTATTATGGAAACTTTTAATTCTGCAAGATTCAAAATATATGTTCAGCATTATTTCTCTCAAGGAGGAAAATTGCAAAATCTTTTAACAGTTGATGAAGTTAACAAAAAAGAAAACATGTTCTTTTCTATTTATTCTGGAGAAACAGCTATCAAACTTGGTTCACCTTTAAAAGATGTTATTGAAAGTAAAAGGTAAGTATATATATATTCATCAGTAGTATTGTTTTTTATTAGACTTTGAAATAGATTTGATAAATTAGCATATTATTGTTTATATAACAATTTTAAAAAATGTACTATCTTTTTTTTTCAATTAGACGAAAAGAATTAGAAATGATCCTGCAATTTTACAGAGAATGTGACTATATCATAAGCTGTAATTTACAAAACAGTGCTTCTAAAAGTGAATATTGCCATACTTTTCTTATGTTTTATTGAAATATAAATCATGATTACTTTATTATGTCCAGTTCTTATAATACATAACCTAAGACTCATTTAATTATATTTTGTGTATTCATATTGCTATATTTATGATTAATCTTTTAATGAAATGTTTGATACAATTTCTAGCATAACTGCATTTTAATTTCTCCATATCTCTGCAATTTGCTGCATATATAATGATTTTATCATAGATCACTTCTTTACATACTGTATGTCACTTATTATTTTTCTAATAAGTGAAATATACACTAACCTAGTATGTATGCATGGGCATGAATAAAAAGATCTGAAGGTGAAAGTGTTAAAATGAACATTATTGACTTAAGAGATAAGCTAGTAAGATCTAGACCCTAATTTTTCCAAAATTATATAATAGTAGATCTTCATATTTTAAATATACATTAAAATATATGTATGTATATTTTTGAATGAGAGCAATTATAACAAACTTTTATAGCAAACTCTCTTTTTTTGTGGAATTATTTGTAGCATTATGTTAAATATAGTACTTTTCTATTACATAATAATAAGTAAAATTCTTCTATTTAATGATATTTTTTCTATATGTCAACAAAGTATATTTAAAATATGACAACAAATTCTCAAATAATCAGTAATTTTATATATATATATATATAACCACATGTTATGATTCTTTTATTTATTAGTTTTTATTTATTAATTTATTTATTTTAAGGAACAAGTTAACACAGATTCAAGATTTAAAACACACCAGATATTCAACAGCACACAGATATATAAAATCAATATTAAAATTCAAAAACATGTAAAATACACCAACATTTTGGACTTGTCTGGTAAGCCTTTTTTCAGGGGTTTTGACCTAAATTTTGGAGCTAACTCAAAGTCAGAGCTTTAATAAAAGAAAAATAAAATCTATGAAATAGTAGAAACTTTAAAACACTATTGTATCAGAGAGAGTGACACCATCTGTTCACAGACCATAACATCTGTAATTAGATCTGAAAAAGAAACTGAATTTAATTTTACAATTATTATTCCTTTAAACTCTTTATCCAAGATCAGAAACACAAAATGAAACATTTTCATTGTAATCTTTACCTTTCCTCAAACTGATCTCTGTTTATTCTCTTATTAGGGATTTAACCCTCTGAGTGTTTTGCAAATGTGTAAAAGTGTAATGTTTTTTCTTCACATAACTTCAGAAAATATGATTCTTTCAACATTATGAAAAAAAAAAAACTAATTAAAAACATGACTGTAATCCTAAAGAGTATTAATCATTCTAAAATGTAGTGAAAATTCATTAAATCTATAGAATTATTTTAAATGTAGCTTATATTGCAGAGAAACCTGGAGCTTAGTGAATGGAATGTAACATTCCAAACACTTAGAGGGTCAAGACTGTTGGAATATTTTGAAAAGATTTTTACATCCTCAAAATGAACTTTTGTATTGTCTTTAGAAACTAATCTGGATAATGTTGTGGTGATGGTTCAACAGACAAAGTCTGAAATGTTGAGTATATTTTAAATGTTTTTATTGATTTTATACATTTGTATGCAGACAAGTATCTGGTATGTTTTAAATATTAAACACCATAAGTCCAAGTTTGCATTAATGTTGGTTCAAATTTGTAATAGTCATAAATTATAAATATTTAAGAGATGCAGGGATTCCTTTAGAGAGACCTAAATATAAGGAGTTTACAAATTTCCCCAAATTTGATTTCAATAAGTTTCCTGTATTTTAGAATCAATCAGTTTTTGCTTAATTCTTGGACTGCTGATGGTACATAGGTATACCAACATGTAGGAAATGCTATTTTAAGGGTTGAGAGTTCTTTTTAGAATAAAATTCATTTACCTTTTGTATTCACACAAATGTTCTTTTCTTCATAGAATTTTTTCAATGTCATTTAGCAGAAAATAACCCATGGATAAGAGCTTGTATGCATAATGTGATTTTAAACGTTTTCCGATTACTATGGCTATGGCCATACATGTATGCAATTTTAAATGTTCTGTTTACAGTATTTTCAACAATAAAAAATTTAACAGCCTTGAGAAAGACTCAATATTTATTTATTTTTTAAATCCCAGAAGAAATGGGAATTTACAACAATAGATAAAAGCTGTTATGCAGTAATAAAAGCATAGTACAACAGGCATTTCAGGAAAAGTATTTTAAATTATATACTTAAAATGTTTCAAATAAATAAATTCTGACTTAGAGAGCTGTACTGAACTACTACTCTCCTTAGCTAGGACATACATTTTCTTGGTAAAATAATAAAATTATGTTGGGGAAAATTCAGCATCTAAAACGTTCTAGAAGTCTCACCTAATCCAACTTTGTTGCACTAAATCTCTTATTTTTTTCCGGTGTAACTTCTAAGATACTTTACATTGTTTGGACTTTGCTTTATCCACAAAAAAGAAAATAAATTTTCAAACCTGTTTCATTGCCTCCCTCCCAAAGACAGCATATCTCGGGCATTATAACACTTCTAAAAAATGAATTGCAACTAGTAAATCTTAACATCAATTTTACAAGGTAATTTTAATTTTCATTTCACTTCACACTGTTGTGTTTTTAAATCAAAACTATCCTTGTTGTATCTTTAAACGCAACTATCAATCATTATGTTAAAATATTTTCCTGGAGATAAAATTAAAAAATAAATAAATAATCTGTTGTGTTCTTACCACAACATTAGTGTCTATGCCTGCATTGTCAGTGAATAAACAAAGCATCATCTTCACCTAGATAAAAGTGATAAACATTCCTCTATTAAGTGATCAGTTAGAAATCAAATTAATAATTAATGAAAATCTTGGAATATTATTAATTATGAATAATAAATATTAAATGAATTAATTTATATGAAGATGATGCATCAAACCTAAGAAAAGAAATAACTCATGACTCAAGGTACTGCAGGAAATAAACTTAGTTGAATATTAAGAAGTTTATTGACTAGAAGATAATTGTTTTACAAAAAAATAATTAATAAAAAATATTTTCCAGTTATTGTTACATTAGCCAATAGATGTTTTATTTAATATTCCTTGACATTAACCAATTTATTAAATAGAGTCTGACTTATATAACATAACCTTAGTTATATTAGTATAATTGTTAAATTTAGTGAGATTGTTTAAATATTATATTAACCAGAATTTACATCATCAAAATTTTAATTTCCTAAAAAAAATCTTTACCCATAATACTTATTAATTCTTAACAATTTCTGCTTAGTGAGCTACTAGATATAATATATTATTAAACATCTTAATAATTAAGTATGCCCATCCCTTATAAAAAAAAAGAAAAAGAAATTAAATAAAATGAATTAGTGTTAGTTGCTGTATGCTGAGCAACTAATTTAATAGTTATTAGTTACAATAATTAAAAAAATGTTTCTAAAAAATTTTAGCATCCATAATTTAACATTTAAATCTATTATCCAAATGCATCATTTACTGTTTAATGAATGATAAAATTTGAAAATCATCTGAATTTTCATGGAGAATAATTATGATGAGATAGAACATATTCTATATTTTTAAAATGAACTAAACAAATTTTAAAAAAAAAATACACAGGCAATTCTGGATACTTCACAACATTTGTACCTAATTATAAACTAATATTAGTCTTTTACAGCAGTTATTGTGGGACATACACACTAATAGGCATCAAACACTTTTTGTGCCTCTACAGTTAACCTCAACTGATATTCTAACAATGAAATTACTAAGCAAATAACAAAAACAATTGCATATGAAAACTATTTGGATATGCCAATACTAAAACTTTCTTCTATCTCATACATGCTAACACTTCAGATTTGCTATCACAGTGCCAAAATTGAATGACAATATATGCCCATCATGAGGATTCTTAAAGTAAGGTTCATTGAATTGTATGCATTTAAAAAGGAGAAGCATTGCATTTTTCAAACAATTCATTGAATTTTGACTTTCATCTTCTTAGATGTCTGCAATCAAAATTCCCAACCCAAACACTTGTTGGAAAGTATACACTCAAATGTAATAAAAGTTTATTCACATGTAAGTGTAAAACTGCAGCATAGTGATGCCATCTGTTATATGATTTGCATAAAAACTTAATCATCACTAACTTATGTCAAGGTCTGACAGAATATGAAGTTTCTTGAAATTGCATGCATGTTTAGAAATATGAATATTGTTAAAATTGATTAAATCCTGAAAAATGCAGTATAACCTGTTGAGCGATTTACACCAAAATCCTATCAACAATAACTTTTATCAACCAAAACTTCATACATTAATTCTTGAGATAGAGCTATTGTGAAAATCATAAAAAATGCAGCGTAATAGCATCTCATGTTATATAGTCAAAAATTTTTATAAATACTTTTTTCTTGTAAAAGATTTCATTTGAAGTTTTGAGCTTTCTCCAATAGCTGTATCTCAAGAACAAATGCACAGATTTTTATCAAGCTTCAGATTCATTTAGTCATTGAGATAAATTGCTGCTGATCAGATTTTTGTGTAAATCACCCAATAGGTAGAGCTATTCTGTATTTATATGATTTTAGCAACAATCATATCTCAAGAATTGATGCATGAAATTTCATCAAACTTTATATTCAGTTAGACCTTGACATAAAGTGCTTCTGATTTGTTTTTCATGTAAAGCATATAACAAGTGGTGCTTATATGCAGCATTTTTTTATGATTTATGTGACAGCTATATCTAAAAAAATAATGCATGGAATTTAATAAAACTTCATATTCTATTATATTTTGATGCATTTCCTTTTTAGAGTTGGGAATTTTGATTGTACACATCTAGGAAGGTGGGTGCTGAAATTTGATGATTTGTTACAAAATGCGATACTTAGATCATCTCTTTAATTTCATATAATTCAACAAACCTATGCCTTTAGAATCCTCATGATGGGCATAGATTGTCATTTAATTATGACATTGTGACAGTAAATATTAACACAGTAGCGTACCGAATATATATATATATATATTTGGGGGGGGGGGCTGATTTAAATTTTCATATTGTTCTAAATTTTATGATACACATTGAATTGTGTTGTAAACAAAAATCTTTTTTGATAATAAGACCACAATCAGAGGGGAGGAAAGAAAGGATTTTGTTCCTAAATAATTGAAAATTTAAGGCATGAATTTCAAAAAAATTTTTAATTTATTCAACAGTCCGAAACTTCAGATTAAAAAAATAATGGTTGACAAATGGATGAAAAAAAAAATCAATTTTGTCAATCGTTTGCATCCCATCTCCATTTTCTCTAAAGAATTAAAAAAAAATTAATTAATTAATTTAATTAAATTAAAATAAAAACACAAATTTTGTCAAAGAGTCGCAGATAAAATGTGAATTTTGTCAAGTGATCACACAAAAAGAGTTAAATTTTCTCAAATGATTGCAGACTAAATGCAAATTTTGTCAAAAATCACAGACAAAATATAAAGTTCATCAAATGCTCAGGAAAGAAATGTGAATTTTGTCAAATGATCATTGAGGAAATATGAAATTTCTCAAATGACCCCCCAAAAAAACTTAATTTCGTCAAAGGGCTGCAGGAAAAATGGGAATTTCATCAAAGAGCCATGCAAAAAATATGAATTTGGACAAAATATTGCTTTAAAAAAACATGCATTCCACAAAGGATAACAAAAAAAAATGTAAATTTCACTAAAAGATCTCAAAAAATGCGAATTTCTTCAAAAAATACAGCACATAGGAAGACACGAATTTCAGCAGAAGGATGCCAAAAATGTGAATTTTGTCTAGCAGTTGCAGAAAAAAATGCAAATTTCTTCAAAGTGTCACAAAAAAAAAAAAAAAAAAAAAAAAAAAAAACAAATTTTGTCAAATTTCCTCTGAAAAAATGTGATTTTCATCTACATTCTGCAGATAAAAAGAGACTTTCATCAAAGAGGACAGAAAAAAACAGATTTCAAGACAGGATCTCTTAACCCTTTTGGGCACGGGAAAAGTCTGTTAGTAAAATAAGAAATTATCGACTGACACTGGAATTCAGAAATGAATTTTTAGATATTTTGAATCCCTTAATTTAAGCTTTTATTGTAAAAGCAAAATTTTACTAAAATATTATTGGTGCTGTTTACAAGTTTAAAATTAAAATTAAGCATATCAGACTGGGCACAGTGTACTGGTAAGGGTAAAAAAACACATTCCGTCAAAGGCCAAGGAAAAAAACATGAATTTCGTTAAAGAATTATTAAAAACATGATTTTGTGAAAAAACTACAGGGAATAATGAAAATTTCTTCAAAAGACCACAGAAAAAATGCAAATTTTATTCAACAAAGATTCTTGGTAGAAATGCACCGAATAGTGATTTTGGCCGAATACCGAAATGCCGAATATTCGGCCGACAGGTGAACCAAATACCGAATATTCGGCTAGCCGAATAGTAATTGTTGGGCCGAATACCGAATATTCGGCCAGCCGAATAGTTAACTATTCGGCCGAATACCGAATATTCGGCTTTTTAAATTCTTTTTATATTTTAAAATTTAAAGGTATTAAAATGTTACTTTTTAAAACAGTTTTACATAATATTTACTAAAAGAAACTTACATTTTGATAAACAAGAGCTTTTTATAAGAATATTTAGTATTGAAAAAAAATCTGCCTTGAGTTATTTAAGAAGCACAATTATGAAACTTTAATTAATAAAATTTTCTATGAATCAAAACAAACATTTTAAAATCAAATAATGAAAAAATGGCCAAAGAAAAATTTTACAGTATGATAATTGTCCTTTTTAAATAACTCAAGGCAAATTTTTTTCAATATAAAGTACAAATACTTTCAACTTAATTTTGAATAAAGGCATGTTTGGCTCATAGTTCTTTTCTTATGAATGGTGGTATTTTCCACCCTTCCCATCATATCATATTTTACAGAAATCAAAGCATGCGAGTTGAAAATATGTTATTTTATTTATTGTTAATATAATAAACGAACACACAAGTTTTGACCTAGAGTGAGATGAAATACAATGTACTTATGACTCAATAAGTTGATTATGATTATAGTTTCATGAACAAAAATTGTCTGCCTTGATAGCTATTACTAATCTCAAAAGTTATTTTTTTTTCTTTTAAAGGACTTTTATTTGGGGGAAAGCAAGAAACAGATTATTTACTAAACAAAATTTAGAAACTTGTATCTGCACATAATTTATTCCTAAGGAGAATCCTAATAAATCACCATTTTAATCCTTCTCATGTTTAATTTTCTTAAGTTATACATTACAAACAGCAAATAAATAATGTAAAAACATTCTATTTTATTTAAAAATGATTTTGTTTCTATTTGTTTTAAATATAAATTAAAAAATTGACAGTTAAAAGTAGAAATAGTAAAAAGTTTTTAAAAGTTTTTATTAAGTATTGAATGGCCGAATACTTTGATATTCGGCCATACCGAATATTCGGAAGGCCGAATAATTTCATATTCGGCCAAGCCGAATATTCGGCTCAACCAAATAGTTTAATATTCGGCCTAACCGAATATTCGGTAACATGGCCGAATAGGCCGAATACCGAATAGATACCGAATATTCGGTGCATCCCTAATTCTTGGGAAAAAAAAATTGTAGATTTTTTTCAAAGAGTCATAGAAAAAAATGGGAATTTTATCAAAGTGCAAATTTTGTCAAAAAGCCACAAAAAATTTCAAATTTAAGTTAATTTTATCAAAGGACCATGGAAAAAAAAATTTCATCATAGGACCTTGAAAAAAAATGCATATTTTGTCAAAGAGCCATGGAAAAATGCAATTTTTCTCTAAGGTCCATGGGAGGAAAAAAAAGTTGATTTTATAAAAAAGATCGCAGAAAAATGCAAATTTCCTCAAATCCTTGTGATAAATCAATCTAAATGGTAAATCTTAAAGAAATTAAAAATTTATGGATTGCACAGTTATGTAAGCTAAAATTTTGGCAATTTCAGAAAGATCTAGGGATGTCAGAACCCCATCAGCCCCCTTTCTCTTCTTTGGTGTCAGTGTTGATTAATATGGGGCTAATGAAAATGTCTAATCTTCTGTATAATAGGAAAAAAAAAAAAAAAAATTCCAAAACAGAAAAAAAGAAAAATCAGCATTTTTTCATATTACTTTCAAAAATTTTGGGGGGTAGCGTTATCAGACCCCACCTTGGGCACTCACATATATTAATATGTATGAGATAGAAGAAATTTTGGGATTAACACATCTGACTAGTTTTAAATTTGAACCATGACATCATTTATTCTATTATGAATTGTATATGGATGATTTGATTAGTACAACTTTGCAAAAGTCTTTCTGTTAAATTAGGTTCCTAAGCTACAAGCTCTTCTATTAATGTAGAATCCAACTTTTGACAAAAATTCGCAGCTGCAATATTTTGACTAATTCATTATCCTCTTCAGGGGTACCACTTTTCCGCCAGATGGCAGATTTCTGCTTTTTTAACTTTTAAGAATCTGCGATTTTCGTTAAACAATCACGAAATAAACAGCGATTTTTGTCAAATGATTGCAAAGTAAAATAGCAATTTTCTTCAAACGACTGCAAAATAAAACCTAAATTTTTGTCAAATAATCGCAAAATAAAAACGGCTATTTTTGTATAACGATTGCGTTATAAAACGGCGGTTTTTGTCAAATGATCATGATGTAAAATGGCGATTTTTGCCTAACGATCGTGAAATAAAACGGCGATTTTCGTCAAATGATCTCAGTATAAAATGGTGATTTTTGTCAAACAATCACGAAGTTAAACGGCGATTTTCGTCTAATGATTGAGGTGTCAAGTGGCGATTTTTGTCAAATGATTGTGATGTAAAATGGAGATTTTCATCAAGCAACCGCGATGTAAAACGGCGATTTTCGTCAAACGATCGAAACGTAAAATACTGATTTTCGTCAAATGATCGTGATGTAAAACGATGATTTTTGTCAAATGATCACAAAAGAAAGAAAAAAAAACATTGCAAATTTTTGCTATTTACTCGTGGAAAAATCATGGAATCTATAGCATAGTTAGCTAAATTAATTTCAAATGATGCAATACATAAAACTCCTCACTAAATCTGATTCTGGGTTACCTTAATTGATGTAAAGTATTGTGAACTAAAGAAAATATCTTTATTTACTCATGTACAATGTTTCAAACATTTTGACAAATACAAATTTAGAAACACTTTTGTTAAAGGTTTACAAGAGGAAAAAAAAAGATGATTTCTTTCTTTTTAAAAAACAGTTTGTTATAAATTTAATTCTTTATTTAGTTTGTTATAAACAATAAAGTTTACAAAATTCCCACATAAATGCTGTGAAAAATGTCGTAATTTTTTTAAAATTTCCTCTTTTTTGTTAATTTCCGAGTGGCATCCCTGCCTCTTATTATAGAAATAAATATATATTTTAAGAAGATGAAAATAGTCAAAAATTTGTCCGAGGTTTTTTCTAATATATTAACCAATAATTTCAGTCTTGATTTGTACTATTGTTTGTAACATAATATCATGTATTTTACAAATTTCAAATTAAATGTTATATTTTGCTGAAGTGTTAATTTTAAAAAATGCATTGATCCTTAATCATTTCAATCATTTATTTCTCAAGTTTTGAACATAAGCTTTTATATTTTCAGTAGTAATCAAGGTTGCTTTAAGTTATAAAGCCACTGCATTAACGGAAATAGAAGCAATGTATGAAGCATGTTATCTAGATCACATGTTGCACAATGGAAGTTCAGACCTTGTGAGTAATAAACATTTATACCCAATTCTTATTTTTATCAATTTTTCAAAGTAGATCTTATGGCAGTTACCTCTTAAACTGTGAGTCTCAAAAGTTTTTCAAATGCTTTCTAATCAAATGTAGTTTTTAGACAATGTTTTACAAGAAGCTGTATTAAGAAATATGATATATATATTTTTCCTTAATACAATAATGTAATATAAATATAAGGTTCCATGTTCTTAATACTTCCATTTAGAAAAAGTATTGATCTCTGTATAAAAAGTGAAATTTTAAAAATGCACATGCTTTTGAGAAAAATATTTGCTAAGAGTTTTTTTTAGTTAGATTTCATATGAAATACTTCCTATTCTGTTCTCCCCTAAATTGGAATTTCTGAAAACTTTTTGCAGATTTACACAGGTCATGATCCCTAGTTTAATATAATTAAAACACAACCCAAACATTGTTTCTCCGTATACCATTATGTAGTAGAATACTTTTGTGTGGCCCTGTAAATACTATCTGCTTTCTATTATATAGGAAGTAACTTGATTAAAGCTCAGCAACATATATCAATTTCATAAACTGTGAAAAAATTTAATATAATTAAAACATGATCCAAACAATGTTTCCCATATACTTTTATGTAGTGGAATACTTTTGTGTAGCCCTGTAAATTAATAATAAATATTCTTTGCATCACAGATTGTACAGAATGTACATTTTAGTACATACTTCATAAATTCATGTCAATTCTATTATATTCGAAAGAATGTAACATCATTAAAATGTACTTGAAACTATTTTTTCCTATTGACCGTATTGTAATGGAATAATTTTTATTGTCCTTGTAATCAAACTGTACACCTGATTTTCATAAAATTTGAAATGACTCAACAAAATTATTCACCAATTATATATTTTAAATCTCAAACGATTTAGTTGGGTAGTTTTTGCTCTGTTATATGTGTACAGACTGAACAACTGTAGATACTATGTATTTATATAATTATGAACGCACCTAAAGATATTCTTATCTTGTTGTAATAGTATGCAGTATTTCGTATACAGTATAGTAAATGAAATCTTTTGTGTCCCTGTAAGTACTATCTGTTTTCTATTATACTGGAAATAACTTGTAGTAATCCTCAGCAATGTATATCAATTTCATAAAATGTTAAATATTTTAATACAGTTAAAACGTGCACCAAATAATGCTCCCAATATACCATTATGTAATGGAATACTTTTGTGTGGCCCTGTAAATCAATAACAAATATTTTTTGTACCACAGATTGTACCGAATGTATATTTTAGTATATACTTCATAGATGCATATCAATTTTATTATGTTCGAAGGAGTGTAACACCATTAAAATGCACTTGAAACTTCTTTCCTCTTTGACTGTAATTTAATGAAATACTTTTTATTGTCACTGTAATTGAACTATGTATCTGATTTTCATAAAATTTGAAATGGATCAACATAATTGTATAATAATTATACATTTTTAATTTCAAACTATCCGGTTGGGTAGTTTTTTGTTTTTTTATGCAGACAGAGAGACGGAAATTACTGAATGACAATTATAGGTGTTATGTATTTACATAATTATGAATGCACCTAAAGGGGGGGGGGGGATTGAAAGAAAAATTCCATAACTTTGTCAATTCTTCAGATATCAAATCCAATTAAATTTATTATACATCTTCCAAATATCTACAGCTTTTATATTGGATTATTTTTAAATTGGGTCTATCTCTAATTCTGCTTTAGTCTTTGTTAGTGAAATTCGTACTTAACTTTGAAATCTACTTGTGCCTGTAAGCCAAGCTAGCAGTTTTAGAACCTGAGTTTTAGAGATGGGAAATACAATTGCTTTTGGTTAAAATATTACATCGTTCCACAGTAGCAATGTTATTAGTTCTAATTTGATGTTTTTGTAATAAAGTATAGCCAATCTCTAGATATGCTTCTGCAAACATCTTAATTGAAGGGCCTTAGAACAAAATGCTTGAAATACTTTTATGGCATAGACAATCTTTTCTGTTAAGATAAATCTACCTTTTTAAATCTATTTACATAGTAAAAATTTTATTTTTGCATGACAAAAATTTACTTACATTTGATACTTAGATTTTTTTTAATTTTTGGGTCACTAAGAATAGAAAAATGTGAGTGTAGTGCAAGAAATTCAGAAAATTCAAAGTATCATAACTCTGTAAATTTTGGCCATAAAGAAATGGATCTTTACTGTTTTACTAAACATGCGGAGAAAGCTTTTCCAAATAAAATTTAAAAGATCCAGTGACAACATAAAACTTTTAATTCTGCAGCTATTTAAAAAGTAACTATTTTGAAATAAATCAATTTTCATATAATGGCGAACAATATTTGAGACATTTCTGTAACAGAAATTATACCTCTAAAACTAGTAATTTAGAAATTAGCTATTGATTAACAATAAAGAAGAATAATCTGCATAAAATAAAACATGTATTCAAAAACATGATTTTGTAGGAAAATGAAACTAGTTATGAATACCTTACTGTAATTAAGCTTTAAAAAAACCCTCAGAAATATGTACAATATATTTGCTGTATTACTAAATTATCGGGAATAACATATACATGACATTTGAAATTTTAAAACAATGTTGAAAACTTTGGTCATTCCCAAGGAATTCAAGGATAAATTGCTGAAGGCCCAAATTCTAACCATATGAAAATAGAGGGAAAATATACTGAAGAAATAAGAGCAAAAAAGAGAAGAATGGGGCAATTCCAACAACTGACACCACCTGTGAAATAAGAGGTAGAGAAAGAAGAAACTGAAAAATAAATACCAAACAGCCTTTTAAATGAAAAAATGAGGGAACGAAGTAAATATGTTTCAATAAGTTAAACCAAAAAATGGGAATGCTAAAAATCAAGTTATCATTACAGATATCATTCTTTCACATGATGATCTCAATCCACTCTCAAATAAAAATTTGTAAAGGCTATACTGATGAGAGATAATTTTAGCATTGCTGAAAACTATACTCTTAATTTTGTTATCAGCATATAGCCTTGCAAGAGCTGTTGTTAATTTTTTTTAACTTAATGTTGCTTTGGTGCTCTTTTAACCTCTCAAAAAAATTTCTTTTTGTCATACCTATATAGTAAATTTTCTGATTATTGTTTACGGGAGAGGAATTCTCTTAGACCTCTGAAAACTGATCAAGAAGATTTGGATCCAATTTAGAAGAAAGTGCAATGGAGAGGTTAGAAGGGAGAGAAGCAATGAGATATACATTGAATTTTAACAGTGACCTCTTTAAATGCTCAAAAACTATAGGAATGTTTGGAAATTTCCTCTAGATTAGTTTGGTGGTGGAAGTTTCATGATGGATAACTCCATGCTTTTGAATCATATATTTAATATAATTAAGGGGGACCATGATCTTTAGCAAGTTCTTCTTCAATATATACTTCTGAGCATATGAGAGTTATATTTATTACTGAATTAAAGGAAAAATTTTTATAATTTGAGGAAATGGTAGTACTAAATGGTATAACATAGTCTATTTTAACTGTTTTCCAGTATACTTTACGCTTTAGGGTGTTATTATCTTTAATCAGTAAAATATCAAGGAACAACGTGCCATTATTCTCCAATTCATGGGTGAATTTAATACTATGGTCAAACTCATTAATTTCTATGAGGAAATCAAGAAGCACTTGATGTCCAAACTCACAAACAGGTTACAGATTTTTTTACTTAAAAGATTTTTTGAAAATGTTAAAGATATTCTTGCTTTTTAGGTGCGTTCGTAATTATATAATACGTAGCACCTATAGTGGTCGTTTAGTCCGTCCGTCTGTCTGTCCGCATATAACAACGCAAAAACTACCCAACCGAATCGTTTGAAATTTAAAATACATAATTATTACATAATTTTGTCGAGTCATTTCAAATTTTATGAAAATCGGATGCATAGATCAATTACAAGGGCAATCAAAAGTATTCCATTACATTACAGTCAATGGGGAAAAAAGTTTCAAATGCATTTTAATCGTTTGAAATTTAAAATACGCAATTATTACATAATTTTGTCGAGTTATTTCAAATATTTTGATAATCGTGTGCATAGATCAATAACAGGGGCAATCAAAAGTATTCAATTACATTATGGTCAATTGGGAAAAAGTTTCAAATATATTCTATACGTTTGAAATTTAAAATACATAATTATTACATAATTTATTAATTTTGTCAAGTTATTTCAAATTTTATGAAAATCGGATGCATAGATCAATTACAGGGGCAATCAAAAGTATTCCATTACATTACGGTCAATGGGGAAAAAAGTTTCAAATGCATTTTAATCGTTTGAAATTTAAAATACGCAATTATTACGTAATTTTGTCGAGTTATTTCAAATATTTTGATAATCGTGTGCATAGATCAATAACAGGGGCAATCAAAAGTATTCAATTACATTATGGTCAATTGGGAAAAAGTTTCAAATATATTCTATACGTTTGAAATTTAAAATACATAATTATTACATAATTTTGTCAAGTTATTTCAAATTTTATGAAAATCGGATGCATAGATCAATTACAGGGGCAATCAAAAGTATTCCATTACATTACGGTCAATGGGGAAAAAAGTTTCAAATGCATTTTAATCGTTTGAAATTTATAATACGCAATTATTACATAATTCTGTCGTGTTATTTCAAATATTTTGATAATCGTGTGCATAGATCAATTACAGGGGCAATCAAAAGTATTCAATTACATTATGGTCAATGGGGAAAAGTTTCAAATATATTCTATACGTTTGAAATTTAAAATACATAATTATTACATAATTTTGTTGAGTTATTTCAAATTTTATGAAAATCGGATGCATAGATCAATTACAGGGACAATCAAAAGTATTCCGTTACATTACGGTCAATGGGGAAAATGTTTCAAATGCATTTTTATCGTGTTACACTCATACGAACTTAATAAAATTTATATGCAACTATAAAATACATATTATAATATACATCATACATAATTTGTGGTGCAAAGAACATTTGTTATTGATTTACAAGGCCACACAAAAGTATTCCATTATATAATGGTATAGGGAGAACATTGTTTGATGAGTGTTTTAATTGTAATTCACTATTTACAATTTTATGAGATTGACATATGAAAGTAATATTTTTAAAACTTCATTATTGTACGAACGCACCTAATTTGCTACGCTTCATGTGCAACTTCTAACTTGTTCTATTTTGATATTTATTTAAAGAATTGTGAGAATTATTTGCAAAAAAATTGATTACAAAAATTAAAATTTAAGCTCAATACAAGAGATAAAACTCCAAGTAAAATAAACTACTGTGCACACTTTAAATGAAATAAACTAATTAATGCTATTTCTGATGCTATTGCCCCCTCCATCCCCCAAAAAAGCTTCATTAATCAGCCAGCATTTCCTGTTTAGCAGTAATTTCTTTAAGTACTTAATGCAGATGTCTTAAATCTGCTTAACAAATGTAAACAATTTCTTTCTCTCACGTCACACTTCTTACGTAATCAAAACATTATTATTTTCAACCCCCAGTCATACTCAATGTGATTGAAAACTTACACCAATCCTCTTTCAAAAATGAACATCAATCATGGTGCCATTTATAAGTTAAAAATTCAGCAATAGAAGAGAAACCTACATATATCATACATTTTGACAAAATAATATAGTGGATGAATTAATATAATGGACTAATTTAGGTTCTGTCAACATTATTTTGTTTTTAATTAAATCAGCCAAAACATATGGAAAAATTGGTAATACAGCTCAAGCTGTTCCTCTGCTTAAATTTAGCTGACGCAGTATCATTTTAATATTTTGTTCTATGTTACTGTTGTTATCCTTTTCAGGAAAGTAAAATTTCTAAGAATCTTCCTTCTTTCTTATAAATTTTACCTTATTGTCATCTTCTTCTTTTTCTTCAATTTTTCTTACATACAAAACAAAACTTTTCTTTCTCTAAAATTCAACAGGGGTTAAAATTAATCACTATTACTGAATCATCGGTTATTTCAAAATCCATTTGTTCTTCAAGTTCTGTAGTAATAGTAAAAGACATCAAAAAGTCTTCACACACCGATTCACTGTATAATGGAAATATCATTTATGCATTCAATCAGAAGATTCAACAAATAACAATTTTTTAAATAGTTTCTCTCAAGCTCAGTTTCATTTGAGATTAATTTAATTTTCTTTTCAGGTGTTTTGATCAAAATTTTGGATTTCCCCTTATTCCTTGTCCTATTTAGCCTGGGCATTTGCTTTAGAGCAAGGCCTCGTATCTACATGTGTTATACTCTAGGCTCATTGAGTTTATTTTCACATTTTTAGTGGACCTTGTTGGTATATAATAAAGTAGAATTTTTTATACTAGTGCTTGGGATATTTTCTGTTTGCACAAGAATCAAAATAATACAGCTAAGCATTTTAATTCGTAGATAGCTAATATTAAAATATAAAAATGATTTAAAAGTAACATTTTTAAACTTTCCTAAATGTACACTTTATTTTAATTCAAAAATAAATAATAGATTGTTGTGAATATTTTGAATGATTATACAATTTTAAAAGAAAAAAGATTTTACTGAAGCTTCTAATAAATTCTATTTTAAACAACAACACAGCTGATTAAATTTTGATTTTAAGATTTTGTAAAATTACATTGTTTTTGAAAAAATAATTACAAACCTGTTTCTTTGATTAAATTCATATATTTAAAAAAAAAAAAATTGAAAAATTTAGAATAATACCTCAAAATAAAGTTGAATACTTTAAATGTAACAACCCTGATAAATAATAAGTTTGCTATAGACAGTTATAGGCTTAGTCTTATCATACTTCATATAGCCATAAACAGTAAAATTATCCTGAAACTTTTAAATCTGATCTAGATGCTGATCTAAAAAATTGCAAGCTAATTTTCATAATTACTAAACTAAAAAAATTTTTAGGGGCACATTTCAACATTGTTGAAATGTATTCCATCAGTTCTGTTGAAATCTGACCCTGGTACAGTCATTTTGGTTAAAGTATTATCAACCATCTTAGAAAAAACTTGTTGCTTATTGATAGTGTATTTAAAAGCAGAAATAATTAAACTAGTAAGTTAATAAATATCACTTACACAAATAAAAGATTATTGGTTGATAAACTGTTTCAAAGTCAAAATTCCCTTTTCACTTTTGGGGTGTGAAAACTTGTTCCACAGAGTAACACAACAGTTGTAAAAAGAAATGGTTGAAAACTAAGTATTAACAGTTTGAAAACTAAATGTTGATAGTTATACTTACTAAAATATAAACTTATTGTCTGGCATATTGGCCAATCATTGTACAGTATTAGAAATCAGAAATTCCAGTTGTTCAAATGTACCCCCCCCCCCCTCGATCCTATATATTCAAATCTTTAGATCACATACAGAGTTTTACAAAAATAATTATACTATTTTTCTGACTATGGGTGGTAATTTCCGAGATTAGGATTTTAAATGTACAGTAAAACCCCAGTTATCAGAAAAGCATGAGACCAAAGCATTTCCGGTTAACCAGGGATCTATAGGATTTTTCTGATAACCGAGGTTCCATAGGAATTTTTCAATAACCAGGATGCTAATGTTGAAAACTTGTTTGGTGGAAACCTATGATAATAATTTAGAACACTGTTGTAATAAAAACATTGTGCTAACAAATTACGGATTATAGTAGATGTGGTACAAGATTACGCACAGTAATGCTACTAAGGTTTTAAGTGCAGCAGTTTAATATATTGAAATACAAGAATATGCAACAGCATCAGATGAGCTCTAATTTAAAAGGTGTCATGATAAAGCAGCATTAAAACGATGCAAAGTTGAAAAATAAAAGAAAAATCACAACATAATTTGTAAAATAATGAAGTATTGTATATGTATTTAATAAAGTGCTCAAAATTATGCAATGGATCAAATAAGTTGACTCTATTTATTTTATAAAGAACATGCTTTTTTAACATTATTTCTACCAGTGCCCAATAAGACCTTTCAAAATTTTTATTTTTACCTATTTTGCTTCAAATTTTTAAAGCTAATAAGTACTAAACAAATTTCAATGTATTAAAAATGATTCAGAATTTTTCTGACTTAAAACTTACAATTAAAATAGTAATCATAAATCAAAATATATTGAAAGGTGTCAGTTGACATTGGTAAAAATAGTGTCAACAATAAAAATTTGCACATTTAAAAAGAACTTTAATGAATATTAAGGTCTTTCGGTTAAGCTGATTTTCAGATAAGCAGGATTTAGGTAATCAGGGTTCTACTGTATTATGCATTCTTTAAACTGTTTATGTACATATCATCTTATTTATTTTTGTTATATCTCTGTTATATTGTTTGTTTTTTCACTGATTATTATGAAGTGGTGTGAATATAGAAAAAATAATGATTACAATCACAGAATGTATTAAAGGGAGCACTTCGTTATTGTTTTTCCATTATACATTATATCTATGTCTCATGTGAAGTGGTTTATGATCATAGACCCAAATGGTGATTTTGAATATTATTGCTCTTTCTACCAAAATATAGTTTTAAAAAGATATATAAAAATGTATTTTTTATGCAGTATGATACTCACATACTTCTTTCTTTTCCATGATTTTTATTTGCTTCTTGAAAATTCAAGACTGGTAAGTATCCTCCAAATTTATTTATATTTCTTTACAATATTTTTTGATTGTTTAGCATAATAATATTTAAAGATAGTATTCTTTTTTTGGGAAAAAAACATGTCTCATTTAATTTTATTTGGTATTTTATTATTTTCTGGTCAGTCTTCTTCGATCACCAATATACATGCTACCAACCAGCATTATTTAAGAGGGATTTTGCCTGTTAAAGGCCAAAAAGAGTGTTTTTTTTTTTTTTTTTTTTTTTTTTTTTTTTTTTTTTTTTTTTACGTTATTTGTTATTATTTAAAGAACATTTAGAAAAAAAATTAATAAAAAATTCATGGTGTGACTTGTGTTATGTGCCCTTGTACATGTTATGTACTTCCAATCGGACGAGATCTAATAGACTGCCAGTGTTGTTTGCAATTAATTTCCATTAAGGATTTGAAAGTAGACAATATTGTTTAGAACTTCAACCACTTTCAGATCAAAAAGTTGAAAATAAACAAAATGACAATGATTTGAAAAAAAAAGTCTATTTCAGACTCCCTTTTTGCACTTTGGCAAACTTTAAAAATTTTTATTTATTATTTTTTTTTATAAAAAAAAGCTGAAAGTGTTCATGCTCAAATAAATTATATTACATTTAATTAAAAAAATAATTAACACAATCAGTTTAATAGTTTTTGTGTTTTGATCATGCCCAATTTGAAAAGAGCCATTTTGCATAAAATGCATTTATAGATTTCAAAACAGTATAAGTCTACATACATGTTGAACTTAAGCTCAAAGTCTAAATAACTACAAAAGGGCTTCAAATTCGGCCAAATTATTGCAGTGGGATAATCTACAGATCATAAAGAATAGAAAAATGCCAAAAACATAGATTTTTTGCACAAAAAATAAATAAATAAATAACAGAAATAAGCATAGTATGAGAATATATTCATAATATATTTCCTTGGTTTCATATAACCCCTATTAGTTTTTGATAAGCTGGTTTCTTTAAATAAATGTGCTTATGTGAATACTATCTTATTGCCTAAATTGAATTTAATCTTTTCTCTTTTTTTTCCTGCAACAAGCAAATTTGATGGACACATTAACAAAGTTCATTTTATGAATAAATGATTGAAATTCGCAGGAATTACCATTTATATCTATAAGAATCAAATAATGTTTTTCTATTCCCTATAAAAGATCTACATATTTTGTAATTCTTGGGTCCTTGGAAATCAGCTTAAATTAAAAATTTGACACTGTTATCTGAAAAATCTGATGTTTTTATGAGAAAAGGAAACACTGCATGATTGTTTTCAATTGGGAATAACAATACATACCAATTTTATCTATTTACAAGTGAAAGTGACTTTGTGAATGTAAAAAGTTCAAGATGAAAAATTCCTAGAATCCCTAATTTTATTTTCATAAACACAGTGATTAGCATTCACAGGATAGGAGACTAGAAATTTGCAAACTTTAAGCTAATGTTGATTGATTTAAAAGAAAATATTCATTTTGCATTGATTTCTAAAAGAAGTAAAATAAATATTTCAATAAAAAAATATTCCAATGGTGCCAGTTCATACTCATCAGGAGATTCAGGGGATAAATTTTGGATTATAAAAATCAGGGGAATAATGCAAAAAATTCTTTAAACTTGGCAAAATGACTGGCTGATTGGGGGCAAATGTTGCTGTTTGCATGGTTTTTATCATAACTATCAACATCCATCGAGTTACTAGACAAAACTTCTAAAATCATGATGTTTGACAACAATTCAAGAGGAACTTGAGAAAAATAAATGATATTTATTAATTGATATTAATACTTAAAGTTTTCATATTATTCATAATATTTTTGAAAGAGGTAATAAATTCATAAAGTGGATACTAAATTAAATTCTAGCTTCAAGCTTAGTTTTTAAGGACAGTCCCATAAAGCATGCAGACTTCATCTCTATTTTACACAAATTAATGTTTTACTTTAAAGCTCTGTTCAAATTATTTGCATATAAACTTTATGAAATCAAAACAAAAATCCTCGATTTTATTTTATTTTTATTTTGAGGAAGTAGGAGTGTCATGATTAGAGATGTAAAATTTTCCGGAAAAATATAAGTGGCGGAAAAAAACTGGTTTTTTACCGGGGTTTTTTTTTGGAAAAAAACGGAAAAATTGATTTTTCATGACTGTTTCTCCCAAATAAATAATATTTTCTTAGAGAATATTAAATAATAAACATTTTCCCCCATTTATATGTATTAAATGAAAATTATTTTCACTTTATATTACAAAATAAAAAGAAAGTAGCAAAGCCTGCTTTAAAGGTTTAGTTTTTTTTCCCACAGCCTAAGAATTTTTATTAAACGCTATTGTTTGTTATATCATATCTCTGTTGAAATGATTTTTCACTTACATGTTTAACTACCAATTGACCTAATGTAAAAACCTGAGCCAATATGTCTGCAATTTGGAATGAAATAAATTATGCATTCCATTTACATAAGTATAGTTTTTAAGTAAATGATACTAGTTTAAAGAAATTATTGCAGTTTTGTCATTATTATGAATATCAGTATTCAAAAATTCCATTGTTTGTTTAAAAAATGTATATTTTTACATTATTACTTTTTTTCTTAGAATTATAATTTTATTTCCTTTATAAAATATGCTTAGTTTTGGTATAGCTTTCCAATCTCAACTCAAAAAAAGTTTTGATTTAATTTTATAATCTAAATTCAAACAAAACTAAGTTTTACTTTGGCTTACTCAGGTCTGCAACTAAAAAATAGCGTAGGATTTATTGACTGTTAGATTTTTACTCACTAAACCAGAATTTTTTTTTTTAAGTTTAATTAAATGTAATTTTTTTTTTTTTTTTTTTTTTTTTTTTACCTTGAAATCTGGTGTTGTATTCTTGAGTAAGAAATCATATTCAATAATGTTTCCACATGGTAATTTTATATTTCTAAGAGTGGAACTCAAAAGTTATGAAAACAGAACACTACAAATAGAAAATGCTCACTATTTGAGGAATTAACAGAAGCAGTTACATACAGAGATAAACTTCTACTGTGCTTTAGAAAACTACAAAAATTCAAAGTTTAATCAAGAGGGAAAGTATAATTTAGAACATAATTACTTGTAATAAAATATGGTTTTTTCTTTTCATCGCAGTTGTACTTTTCTAATGCAAACTGCCCATGTTTTTGCAACATTACTGTACATTATGGAGGTAAAATGAAGGTCAATTTTAGATTCAACACCTTGAAAAAACATTCAATTAATCAGCTATAACGAAATCTTGAAAAATGAAGCATAGTAGTGCCACCTATAGGGCAATTTACACCAAAAACTAAACAACATTAATATATATCAGAAACTGTCTGAAGCTGTAGTTTGATTATAAAAAAAAAAAAAAAAATCATCCTTGAGGTAAAGCTATTGCGATAATCATGAATAATGCAGCATAGCAGCGTCATCTGTTGAGCAATTTACACCAAAAAGTAATGAGCACGAAGTTATGTCAAAGATTAACTTAATCTGAAATTTTATAAAAATACATACATCAGTTTGAAATAGAACTATTGAGGAAATTGTGAATAATGCAGCATAGCAGCACCATTGGTTTGGCGATATACACTAATAACTAAACATCGAGTTTATATCAAGGTGTAACTGAATTTAAAGTTTTGTGAAACTATGTGCATCAGTTCTTGAGATAGGGTGCCCATAAAATTTGTCACATACAGACTCACAGAGTGACAGATATTTTCCAAAAACCATCAAAACGTGTTCAGGGCCTTCTAAAATGTTTAAATACACCAAAAACTGGAAGTCAAATTTTTCACGAATTCAATATTTACTTCTTGAAAAGATAGGTTAAAGTAATAAATGCATACTTCAAAATTTTATGTTGAATTTTTAATTTTATCATTCCTATTAATCGGGATATTATTGCAATAATTTTACACATGAATTAATTTTTAAAAAGAGAAGTTGCATTTAATTACATATCTAGATTTTTTTCATGTAATCAAGTTTTTGTGAAATTGTGAACTTTTTGTATATACTTGTACAAAATATATTCAGAATTTTTGAATAAGAAATTATTACTATATTTAGGTTCCTATTTAGACATTTTTAATAAGGTTATTTACATACATATATGCAACTTAATAGTATTCAGCTGCTGTATGGCATGAGATTTTTGTTTTCTTCAATCACTGCACTTGCGAAAGATTCAATTTGTTGATTAAACTTTTTCTGAAATGTCTATTTTCAAAAGAAATTTTACAAAGGGTCTTGTGTTTCAAACAAGAAAAAAATGTGAAGGATCCTTATCCTTTGAAGTCTTCTCAAACAGATTTCTGCTCAGAGATCAGATTACCCACATTAAAATTTTCATGTGAGACACTCAACATAAAAATAAATAAAATAAAAAGTATGAGAATGTAGCTATTATAAAATTTTCATTATATTATTTCATAAATGAAATTTCAATTTTTCCATTTCGGAAAAATTGAAAAATAAGCCTTCAGAAAAAAACCCGGTTTTTTCCCCAATTTTTCCGGTTTTTTTCTGAGCATTCCCATCTCTAGTCATGATACTGGTTTAAAAAATGTAGATAATTGTTGACATGGAGAAATTTTACATCAGGGGATTTTTTCTTGGAAAATGAATATAAATCCTGTAACAGACCATTGTTTGCTGTCAATACACATCCCAGATATAAATTTGAAAATGCCACACGTTTTCTTTCTAAATAGTAATCTACTACTATTAGTACAACTACAGGGCTTGAAATTCAATTTTCCAGAGGAGGGTAGACTCCCTCCCAACATTTATAAATGGAGGGGAGTTTAGCTGTTTGGGAGGGAGATAAAAAAATCTTTAAAACCTATTTTTTATGTGCTATTTAAAGAATTACACAAATACAGACATGACAAAATACCACTGAAGCAATTTTTATCAACAACTCAGAATAATTATGCAAAATATATTTTTTATTTTAAAAAAAGTCACGATTTTATATAGTCTATTTAGTTTTCAAAGGGTTTTATTTAGTTTTCAATTCCCTTCCTGTACTAATTACTTTTGTTTCAGGTCTAATAAACTCTGTTTTTGGTTCAGGTCTGGGTGAAAAAAAAATTTCGGAAATCATCGGGGTAGGGGTGTAATTTCGCAAGTTACTCCCTTCCCCACGCGAGGGAGGTTCTCGGCGATCTTCAGACGAAATCGGCATTTTTCCGCGATCTTCAGACGAAATCAGCGATTTATCTGCGAAATTTTGGCAAAATCGGTGGGGGTTTTTTGCGATCTTTTGTCGAAATCGGCAGTTTTTCCACGATCTTTTGACAAAATCAGCGTTTTTTTCGACGTTTTCTTTTTTTTATTATTATTTCTAGTTCCCTTTGCTAGCGTGTTCTAGTTAATATTCTGATTCAGTAGACCAGAATTTTCTTGTTCCCAGAACTAGAATAAAATGGGCTTCGAGCTAGATTTTCAAAATGGTTAAATTTCATAACAATAACTTCTGGTTACATAAATCAGAATTTCTAGTTCCCTGACTTTCTAAGATAGGTAATAGAACTAGAATTTAAAGCCACATTAACTACGAAATATAATATCCTGAAGCAGAAAGCATGGTCATAACTGGAAATCTAAAAAATTAAAACTGTTAAAAATTCGATTTGACACAATTTTTTGAAAATTATCTATTTGTTATTCATTGCCTTTAAAAAAATCGCATATTTTACAAATTATTGTTACTAAAGAAACATTTATGTTTAATTCTTGAAGCATTGTCGAAATAAATTTATATAAAAATAATATCCTGTTCTATACAATATTTTTTGTATTCTTTAAACTATAGAGAGACTGAATGAAATTAATTTATCTCATTTAATATACGTATTACGAGTTCTATGTCACTGGTGATTCTTTCAGCTACACAACAATTAGAAAAAGAGTGATAGATAAATAGAGAATTAGATATTAACTAATTATATTTTATGTGTTTTAATAGAACGATAAAGTTTACTATAAAAAATATATATTAATTTCTTTGTAATACAATAAACGCACGTTAATTCAGACAATTTGGTATACAGACAATATGGTACTTTTTTGTTATAACAGTCTCTATAAATTTAATTATGAGAAAATTAAAGTTATGATTTCGTCAAGATCATCCAGAAATTTGTATGTAAATACATATATATATGATATGAATACACTCCAAACACTGTTATGTGCCACGTCATTATATATGTATAATTTACTTCTTTTGTGCCATATATGTTACATATAAATACATTTATATATAGCAATAATATAGGGAAATGGTCAATAATACGCATAGGTAAATCAGTGAGAATTTTAAAGTCGTCATGTTGCTTTCTGTTTTAAAATGGCGTTCTAAAAAATTAACCACTTTAAAAATTTAAAGCTTTCTTAATTTGTTTATCATATATACATATGATACGCCCTATATATACATATGTACACAGGCACACATGAAGTGTTCAGAAGTCAATCCGATTAACTCCATCAACTAAAAACGCTCATTTTAAACATTTATAGTTATTTAAAAATGGAGATAGTCAAATTCACTTCTGAACACCTCATTTATATATGCCCATATACTATATATAAGTACATGTTCTAAATATATGAAAACGCATAGTTTCATAGCAAAATATATGATAAGCATGCTAAAAGTGTTTAAATCTGATAATTATTTTAAATACTATATAACTTTGAAAATGCAAACATTTACTCGAATATGGGAACAAGTAATTTTAAACATGTAAAAAAGATTTCAAACATAAAACTAACTAATGACTTTTTTCAAATTTGAAATAAGTAGAAAATTACATACTTCAAATCAATATTGTCAATTTTTAAATATTAAATAATCACGTTAATATTTTTTTAATGTAAATAAAGTATAAAAATTAAGACCATAAACACAAAATAGAAACACACACTGGTATATTATTATTATTATTATATTTACAGGATTAGAGGATAATTATAAATACCAAGCCTCATTATAACCCTAGGCCTACCAGATGGGTCGGAGAAATCCAGAATAAAAAAAAATAATAATAAACTAGCATCATTCAGTCATTAATTCATTTTAGTTTCATTCTTTCAAATATATACATTATTTTTTTAATTAAAATCTTTCAGTAAAATAAAATTTAAATTATTACTGGTTGCATAATTTTTGTATTTTCATTTTTTAATGATTTCAGACTTAAAGATTACTTTGAAAACTTCCCTTTGTAAATATAAAATTTAAAAATTAAACTTTCAAACTGTTATATTCTGTAAGATAGCTTTTTTAATTAGTAATTTAAATACCTTTAGATATTTGCTAATAATGTAAAACTTTGACTGTTATTCCGGATAATTTTAAAATTTGAGAAAACATATGATTTTAACCAATGGTATTTTATAAGTAAACAAATGTTATCAAAATGTAATTTATATAACTGCTTTCTATCGTTGGATTGCAATTATTGAGAGACATTTATTTGAATAAAATTATAAAATTTAAAGAACAGCAAGAGAAAAAATAATTTAAAGAAAAGCAAGAGAAAAAATAAATAAACTTTTTCATACCTTTTTTTTCATGTAATCCATATTCAAAAAGAACAAATTTGTACGTTCCAATAATAATTAAAATAACAATGACATGAATTCTTTTTAACATGCCACAGTAATTTTAGTTTTCTCTGACGCATTTTCATCTAGATCATACTTTTAAGGACTCTTGAGAAATATTTTAGTTAAATTTTTAAATCAAGACTGACAATACAGCTCACTAGACAGCCATTCTATTTTAAACAACAACCTTTCAGCTTATTCGAGCGTCATTTTTCAAATTGTCTGCTATTTCCGGGCAGGTGATTTTTCCCCCTCATCTGTTCTTATGTATGCTGTAATATTTTTACAAGAGTTTTCTAATTAAAATATCCGATTTTTTTTTTTTTTTTTTTTTTTTTTTTTTTTCAAAATAGTTCAAGTTTTATAAAAAAGCTCCAGTTTCCTTTTTTGTCAAATATAACAATAATTATACTGATAGATGATAAACAAATTAAGAAAGCTTTAAATTTTTAAAGTGGTTAATTTTTTAGAACGCCATTTTAAAACAGAAAGCAACATGACGACTTTAAAATACTCACTGATTTACCTATGCGTATTATTGACCATTTCTCTATATTATTGCTGTCAAACGTATATAAAAATCTCTGCAAATAGATGCAAACGCAAGAAAAATGTTACAATAGGTAGAATTCCAATTAATGAATTGATTCCAGAAATCAAAGCGATAATTTCTCTCAGTTCAAACGATCTCTGCAAATAGATGCAAACGCAAGAAAAATGTTACAATAGGTAGAATTCCAATTAATGAATTGATTCCAGAAATCAAAGCGATAATTTCTCTCAGTTCAAACGATTCGTAGTAGTTATAATTCGTAAAATTTAGTTTCGTCATCTATAAAACTACAGATTAGAAATTCTTGATCATTTCATCGATACGGTTTATTTATTAGACTTATTTGTATAACTCTGACATCTATATTTCTAGTTTAGGGATTTAGAAAAGGATTACTTATTCATTCTAGTTAAAGGCGGTATATATTTTTTTTCAGTGTATCTTTTATTGAAAACGACATTTTTTAACACGATCTTTTATTGAAATCAGTGATATATCCGCAATCTTTAGATGAAATCAACATTTTTCCCACGGTCTTTAGACAAAATCTGTGTTTTATATGCGATATTTGGTGAAATTGTCGTTTTTTCTGCGATCCGCACAGGAAATTCACGTTTTTCAGCGATCTTTTGACAAAGTTGAAAGTTTGTTGACAAAAACATTGACGAAATCGTCGTTTTGCCACGAAATATTTGCTTTTTCAGCGATCCTTTCACGAAATTTGCATTTCTCGGCGATTGTTTTTTCCATGCGCAAAACCATACAAGTTGGCAACTATGCGGAAGTGATAACCCAATTTCACATTTTCGGAAGAAGATGCCTTAAATTTTTGGAAATTTCAGACGAGAATCACTCCTGGTTCAGGTTGATTTTAGGTTGGTGAAAATACAGAATCTAAAGTAAATCCCCCCCCCCCCCCTTTCACACAATCTAGTGTAACTTTTCAGAAAATTTGCTGTAAATTAAAAAAAAACATCCCTGAAGAACCCTTTGATAAATTTGGTGTTTTCCCGCGATCCTTTAAAGAAATTCAAATGCAGGGACGTGTTAAGAGAAAACTGCGCTTGGAGCAAAGTTTCAATTTAGTGTTCCTTTTCTTCTTACCGACCAAAAATGATCTTAGTTGTAGAAAATCGGCGTCCCCAAGTTTCTGCGCCCAGGGCGACTGCCCCTGCGCCCCTCTGCCCCTTTTCACATGACGCTGTTTATTTGGCGATCCTTTCATAAAATACCCATATTTTCTACGATGCTTTCTCAAAATTCGCATTTATTCTGCAATCATTTCACGAAATTTGCGTTTATTTCACGATCCTTTCACCAGACATGCTACAGGCTCAGCAAGAAAAAAGCTGAACTTTCACGGCCTCACAGACTTTTGGCGAAATCTGCGTTTTTCTGCAATTTTTTAACAAAATTAGCGTTTTTCGCAACCAATTGACGAAAATTGCACTTTTTCTCAAACAGCCTTTTTAATGAAGTTTGCATTTCTCCAAAATCCTTTAGCGAAATTCGCACTTTTTCGTCAAAATTTGCGTATTTTCCACGATGTTACGTCAAAATTTGCATATTTTCTGCGATCTTTTGTCAAAATTTGAGTATTTTCCGCGATTTTTCGTCAAAATTTGCGTATTTTCCGCGATTTTTCGTCAAAATTTGCGTATTTTTCGCGATCTTTCGTCAAAATTTGTGTTTTCTGCGATCTTTTGTCAACATATGTGTATTTTCTGCGATCTTTCGTTAAAATTTCCGTATTTTCCTCGATATTTCGTCAAAATTTCCGTATTTTCCTCGATATTTCGTCAAAATTTGCGTATTTTCCGCGGTCTTACGTCAAAATTTGCATATTTTCCGTGATCTTTCGTCAACATATGCATATTTTCCGCGATCTTTCATAAAATATGCGTATTTTCCGCAATCTTTCGTCAAAATTTGCGTATTTTCCGCGATCTTTCGCCAAAATTTGCGTATTTTTTGCGATCTTTCGTCAAAATTTGTGTGTTTTCTGCGATCTTTTGTCAACATATGTGTATTTTCTGTGATCTTTTGTTAAAATTTCCGTATTTTCCTCGATCTTTCGTCGAAATTTGTGTATTTTCTGGGATCTTTCTACAAAATTGGAGCATTTTCCGCGATCTTTCGATAAAATACGATTATTTGACAAAATTAGAGTATTTTTCCGCAACCTGTTCACAAAAATCGTCTTTTCCCAGCAATTCTTTGACGAAAATCGCGTCTTGTTCGTGATCATTTAACAAAAATCGTGTTTTTTCTCGCGATCCTCTGAAGAAAATAGTATTTTTTCCGCGATTGTTTGATGATTTTATAGTTTTTTTTCCGATCCTTTGGAGAAATTTTCTTAATTTAGTGCCGTTTGACTCGCGTTGTTGTTGTATTTCATCGTTACCCTCCCCCCCCCCCCCTACATATAAATGTTAACAAATTTTAATGCATATTTGCATTGATCCCAGGGATAATAAAATTCGGCGCCGAAAAAGCGGAATTCCGCGTTTCCGCGGAAAAGTAGCATGTCTGTTTCACAAAATGTTTGTTTATTCTGCAATTTTTTTTTTAAGAAAATCATTTTTATCGAGATCTTTTAAGGAAAGTTGAGGGTTTTTTTTTTTTTTTTTTTTTTCCCCGAGATTCTTTGAGATAATTGCTGTTTTTATCGTGATAATCTAACAAAATTTTCTGCGAACGACTGATGAAATTGATTGTGAAAATATGCAATTCAGCTCATTCAAAAGCTATGAAAAATCGGTAATTAGACCGGAAATTCAGACATAACTATTCAAATTTCGGGTTTGATAAATGATGTTTCATAACTTTTGAAATTGAATGCGTTATTTTTAGGAAATTTTGAAACAGAATGACTCCGTTCTCGCGGCGGTAAATCGCACGAAACTTGTCAATTGATTGACGGAAAAAAATGCGAAATTTGACCATTGATTGCGGAAAAATAGCGTGAATTCCAACGATTTTTCGCAGCAAAAAACTCGCAAAATATGTCATCCAGTCGCACGAAAATATCACAAAATTCACAAAAAAGTGGGAGTTGATCCTAATTTCAAAATGCAAAAATTTTCGGAAAATTTGTGATTTTTTTGGGGGCAGAAGCCTCCCGTCTACGATACAGGAATAAAAAGTTTTTTTTTTTGTTTCTGTACAAGAATAATTAAAATTGTCAATTTCAGAAAAATTGAGCTTAAGCCCAAAGGCTAATTACAAAAATTGAGCCTGATCCTGCCATGGGCTGAGTTCATCTCATCTGTAGTCATGCACATATCAAAGTACCTTCAGTCTATACTTTTGATTTGTCATCATCATTATTAGTTTATAAGAATGTGGTACATCACAAATTAAAAAAATTGCCAGAATGAATTTTTAAAAGTCCATCTGACATCTTTTATTTATTTTCATTGTTTTAATACTATATTTAATAAATAACTTTTTGTATTTGCTCTTTTAGCAAAAATAAAGTAATATTCAATGAAAATACATCTTTTCATTTTTGAAATTTTGTAATTAAAAATTTAAACTCAAAGACAGTCAAAAAATAAAATATTGTGAAAGAGTTTAAGCAGAAGTCACTGGACAGAAATACTTTTTTTAAATGATACAATTTTTTTAGTATAGTAAAGTGGAGTTTGTTAATTTTTTCCTTCATATGGCTGAATATTCTATTATTGGTAATGAAAATACACTTTACCAGCATTTTAAATTTAATAATAATTTTAGTAATTTAAAGGATTTCAAACATTGCACTTAATGGTGAATATCTGATTTTTTTTTCTTTTTAGAGGACAATATCCTGTGCTACATTACTGCCTCAAGAGACTATACAAGGAAAACATTTAATAGCTTTTTAAAAACTACAAAAGAAAAAGGATTCAATATGGACGCAGTTTATTTTAATACTAATAAATGGAGAATTGATGTGTAATTTAAAAATATACTTTTTTTTTAATAAAGCAACAACTAAAACTTATCTGTGACATACTTATTGTGTGTGTATGTCTTTTAATATACACATATATATATATATATATACTAGCGGCCCGCCCTCGCTTTGCTTCGGGTAGAACCCAGTCCGTGCCACTACTGACACCGCAAATTGTTACTACCACTTCATCCCATTAAAAATTCAACTACTAAAAACATTACCCTCCTTTAAGGGAAGGTTGGATAAAAAGTAGCCTATATTTTAATCTAAGGTGTCAGATACCTCCATATAAAATTTCATAAAAATCGATCCATCCTTTCTTGAGTTATAAATGGTGTAACTAACACGACTTTGTTTTATGTATATAGATTATAGTAGTCCGCCCCGGCTTCTCACGGGTATTAAAGAAAATTTTCAAGTTATAAATTTTTACACACACACTCATAACCTAATAATTAAAATGCCGTCCGTCTCTGACATTGACTCCTCTCCCGTGCCCCATTGGCGCCTACTTCACATATTATGTTGCAGGCTAACCGAGCAGGACTGAACGGCTACCACGCGACTTTTTTCTAATAGTACTTAGATTTTTAAATTCGTGATATCTTTCGAACGGAATATCCGAATCGAATAAATCAAAAAGTTATTTAAAGGTATTAAAACAGTCTTGATTATAAAGTAATTTATTTTGATAAGGATTAATACCATGGTAAAATAAAGAGCTTTTACAGAGACGGCATTTTAATTATTTTTTTAAAATAAAAAAACACTTATTGTGACGTAACTATAACAGTTAGACATATGCTGTCGCGACATTTTTTGTAGATAATTATGTGTTCTGCAAAGTCATAGTACATTATTTTGTTCTATAATCAACAGTATTCGCAGCGCACGCGATGTAAGGATTTTATAAGGTCATTTTTCTACACCTTGGGTTACATTATTGCCATTTTAGCAAGGATCCTTATTTTTTAAAAATATATATAATATAGTCTATGCTCACCAGAAATACTGTAGCTTTCCAACGATGAAAGAATTTTTCAAATCCGTCAAGTAGTTTCGGAGCCTATTCAATTCAAACAAACAATCAAATCTTTCCTCGTTATAATTTTATATTAATTAAATAAGTAATATTTATCACTGGGCTTAGTGAAAAGTCCGCATTTGAAATGGTAGAAACGTTACAATTTTATATATTTGACCGCTCCCCCTGAAAAAAAATCCTTCCGCCTCATATTTGATGCTCACTACTCTTTAAAATATTTACTATCTGTTATAACTTTTTTAAAAACTGCAAAACAATCGTTTTGTGATTTTTTTAAATTTTAATTAATCCGCGTTTCAGCATTTCTTTTCCTTTTTTAATAATTGCTAAATATAGTTTTAAAAATTATAACACACTCTTTTATATCAGGTCGGACTAAAAAGTAATTTTTTATTTTTATTTATTTATTTATTTATTTATTTTTTTTTTGGGGGGGGGGGGGTAGCATAGTTACGATTTTCATACGTGTTTCAGTGATTGTCATGTGTCTAGGGTGTCAGGTAACTTTTAATTTCTCAAATTGCTTTTGATCCGTTTATCCGGCGTTTTATTTTTATCCTTTTAAGCGGTGACTATAGCCTATGTTCACCGGAAATAGTGTAGCTTTCCAACGGTGAAAGAATTTTTTGAATCCGCCAAGTAGTTTCGGAGCCTATTCAATTCAAACAAACAATCAAATCTTTCCTCTTTAAAATATTAGTATAGATAGTATTCGCAGTGCACGCGATGTAAGGATTTTTGGTACTTCTAGGTTACCCCGTCGACCAATTTCGCCAAATTATGCAAATCGCCAAACTAAAAGCCAAAATATACATGTTGACATAATTTTTATTTTAAATAACGAAAAAACAAATAATTAGTAGAATATTAATAAAAAGTCGAAACAAAAATTACTTAATGACATTTTAAACACGTGAATCGCATTTAATGTTATTGAATGTGACATTCACGATCATCCATTATTGGCATTTAATCTTATAGTTTGGCGATAATGTTTTGGTCGACGGGGTAACCTATAAGTACCGGATTTTTTAAGGTTATTTTTCTACACCTTGGGTTACATTATTGGCATTTTAATAAAGATCCTTCGGTACTTCTAGGTTATCCCGTCGACCAATTTCGCCAAATTATACAAATCGCCAAACTCATTGCCAAACTATACATATTGACATAATTTTAATTTTAAATAACAAAAGAAACAAATAATTAGTGGAATATTAATAAAAATACGAATAAAAAGTGAAAATAAAAATCACTTTATTGCATTTTAAAAACGTGTGTCGTATTTAATTTCACTGAATGTGACATTCACGATTATCCATTATTGGCATTTAATCTTCTAGTTTGGCGATAGATTTTCTGTCGACGGGATAACCTAGTAGTACCGATCCTTTTTATTAAATATAAAAGAGTCTATGTTCACCGGAAATAGTGTAGCTTTCCAACGGGGAAAGAATTTTTCAAATCCGTCAAGTACTTTCGGAGCCTATTCAATTCAAACAAACAATCAACTATTTCCTCTTTATAATATTGATAGATGTGACGTCATCATTTACCGATTTTTATTAGTTACATATATCCATGCCTCTTGTTCTTTTAACAAATACTTCAAAATTCCTATTTTATTTAAAGTGTGACGTCATATTTTTCCAAATCAAATATTTTATTAATAATTTAATTCTTTCTCGTTCACTTTACTTCTAATTATGTCGCCATTTTTCTCAGAGAATCTCTTATTAACTTAGCCGATATTCGTGTGTCTTATATAATAAAACACTTTTTTTTCCAAGTATGACGTCATCTTTATTTTCCTTTGAATTCTTTTTACTTTAATTTTTCACGTGGATACTGTTCAACTGAAAATTAATTGCCGGGGAGAAATTATTCCTCCAAATTTTGATTTTCTTGGCAACGGGAAAGAAAAATGGTTATTTTTTATCGGAAAAATTTTAATTGATTCTGTATGAAAAATAAGGAAATTTTGAATTATTAAGAAAAATATTTGAATAAATCAATTAAAAATTAGCCTATGTTCACCGGAAATAGCGTAGCTTTCCAACGGTGAAAGAATTTTTCAAATCCGTCAAATAGTTTCGGAGCCTATTCAATTCAAACAAACAAACAATCAAATCTTTCCTCTTTATAATATTAGTATAGATTGCTTGATGTTGAATGAAATCCCATATAGTAATGATTTATAACTTTGGTTATAATGGACCATGAGAAAGCCCTTATGTAGTTATAAAATACTTTTTAATCTAAAACAAAACATAAAATTGAGATATCAACCTTGCATTTCTGGTTTGGAAATCGGTAAATTGTCCTGGATGTTTATCGCAGTGAGTTCTAAAACTGGATTTACTTCTTCCTTCAAGGGCAATTATCACTCTTTATCCTCCAACCTTTTGGGGTTATTGACAAAAGGATGAGGAGTGGAAAAAAGCAAAGATGTATTTTAAGGGAAAATTTCTGAATGATTTGTCTTTCAGAATAATTCGTCAAAAGAAGTAAAAAATGAAAAGCACCACAAAACCACATAAAAGGGCAGTGAGTATTGAAGAATAAGTCTAGTTAGACCTTTAAGGTCTAAATAGACATTAACTATCAGTCTTTTTGTTGTAGTGAAATGGTGTCTTTCATTTTTATTTGCATTTCAAATATGCCGAAGTATCATTCTCAGGGCTCCTAACACATTTTAGTCCTCAAAAAGGGGGGAAGGAGACCATTTTATTTAAAGAGGGGACTTTGGAGGACCATTTTTATTTGAAAAGGGGACTTCGGAGGACCATTTTTTATTAAAAATGGAGATTAAAAAATTATTGTGAATACAAAAACATTGCACCAATTTTCCTAAATATGCAGTATATTTTTTTAATTACCCAGAAAATATATTAGATGGTTATTTTTTATAAGATGTCATTAAACAATGTAAATAGTTTTATTTAAACGCATTTCAATATCCTAGTGCAAGATATAGAAAGTATCCAACATTTTGGCATTCACCTTCATAATTCTTCTTGAAGGTAAAGTATAACAGTGATCAGTGAATAAAAAAAAGTACAGCATAAAAGTGACTCTTGTTGAATATTAAAATTTGAAATTAAATTAATGTACACACACACACATATATATAAATATATAACACCATTAATTGTATACATATATATTGTTAATTATTAACCTGAAGCATAAAATTTAGTTTTTTTCTATATGATAGAAGCTAGGATAAGCTATAATGTAGGCTTTAGCAGAATAAGCTATATCTTCACTGACCAGATCCATTTTCATTCATGGCACTTGGAGCAGGCCTAATTTATTTTGTCTGTACAGAGTCATGACTGGTTTCATTCCCAGTCTTAGTTTTGAGCCAACCCATATGAAAATCATTATCTTGGCATGGCCTGATCTGTTTAAAATGTCAGTAAAATTAGGCCTGGGCCAAAGGTTTTTGCAAAAAATGCATACATTTTAAAATTGCAATTACTCTACAGCTAAATATTAATTTTCTTTCTTTTTTTTTTATATAAGAATAGTAGATTTAAATGCATATTAAAATACAGCTAAATTAAAATACAGTAGACTCCCTCTAATCCGCACTACTTGGGACCAGATATTGTGCAGATTTTAGAATTTTGCAGATTTCTGGTCATTACTTTATTTTTTTCATACAGTTATTCAAATGCAATAAAAATTATAATGAATGAATAAAATAATTAAGTAAAGTAATAAACTAAAATAGAAGCTTAGATAATTTTTAAAATTATTAAAATATTAAAAGCAAAAGTCTAGTAAATAGTCAATAATGTATAACCAAATAATCATTATTAAGATGAGATGTATTTTACCTAAATTATTCAATGGAACTAGCGTCATAAAGGTACACTACTAACTCACATCAAAATCATAAAATAATGGAGTTTTATTTCAGGCTTAGCCAGTCTTAATGATGAAAAAAGCTTGATTAACACATAAATACATTTGATAAAAAGATTAAGATTACCAGTGATATCAGTAATATCTTGAAATTTTTCAGAAATAAATTTATTCTTCTTTCATGAAATGCATGAATTCAGTAACATTAACGAAAATTATATATTAGAAAATACACTCATTGCCATAAAAATTTGCACACAAAGAAATAATTGTGGGATCATAACGAAACTTGACATGAAGGTACATATCAGGCAGATATGAAAATGATTAGAAATACAGCGTGATTACTCATGCGTAATGCCACTAGAGGGTGTTGAACTTCATCCTCCTTGGAGTATAAACTGGTAAGCAGAACTTCTCTGAGTGTACCTTTTCTTTTGCAAAGGAAATGCTGAGGTAGATATGCCATTAGCAGCTATTGAAGACAATATCAGCAGCTGTCAGAGCTGGAGAGGGGTAGAATCATCGGGATGATCGAAGCTGGGTAGTCAGCTCGGTGAGTAGCTCGTCAAACAGACCATTCTGATTTTACTGTAAGGAAGTGTTGGAACCAGTGGACTGAAGAGATGCCATTTACATTGCGACTAGGCTCAGGATGCCTTCGACAGACCAGTTGTCAAGACATCTGTCACATCATACGACACACACGTGTAGAGTCAACTGCCTCATTGACCGCTATCCAGACACAGGTAGCACCTGCACTATGGACCCTGGTGTCTTCCCGAACTATCACAAGGCGTCTGGTTGAAGGACATCTGTTATTGCGGCGCCCATTATGTGTGCTGCCAATGACACCCACCCACCGACTCCTCCATTTGGAGTGGTGTCACGCACCACGGGATTGGACTGCAACAGAATGGAACCAGGTTATCTTCAGCGACGAGTCTAGATTCAATTTGTGCAGCAATGACAGTCATTTTCGTGTGCATGTGTGTGAGGGGGGGGGGCTGTGTCAAATGCCTCAATTCAGCCTTCGTTTTACAGTGACACACTGCTGCCACAGCTGGTGTGATGGTATGGAGTGCCACTGCTTACGATACATGATCACCCATAATATTGATCCGGGGCATAGTGACAGCCCAGCGGTATGTCCAGGACACCGTTCAGCTACATGTGTTTCCACTCGTAGCAGGGCTCTTATGAACCCTTTTTGAGCAAGACAATGCTCGGGCACACACAGCAAGGATGTCACAAGCCTGCCTCCGCCACATTACTACCCTTCCCTGGCCTGCTCGATCCCCAGATTTTGCACCAATCGAACATATCTGGGATCATTTGGGACGGCAAGTTGGACACCCTACGAGTTTGATTGAACTCGAGCTCGTTTACGAAAACTGTGGAACAAGATATCTCAGGACTTCATATGGATCTTGTATGCCTCAATGCCCGCTCGTATCGCATCGTGCATTCACGTTAGACGGGGTCCAACAGAGTAATAACATTTCCGTTCATCTGTACTATTTTCTGCAATAAATGATCCTCTTTCTTTGGTTTTTTAATCACTTACTTATATCACAGTAGTACTTATGCATGTAAAATTTTGTTTCATTTGGATGTCTTTTACTTGGTGCGCAAATTTTTATGGCAATGAGTGTATATGGTATTGATACAAAAATGACAAAGTCATATTTTATCCTTACATAAGAACTAAAAGTTTCGTTGTTTACATCTACTAAATTATGTGCAGATTTTAGGATTGCGGATTAAGGAAGTCTACTGTATAGCTATTGTGTAAATCATTAAAAAATACAGCATAGCAGTGCCACTTGTTAAGCAATTTATATTAAAAATTAATCAGCATCAGTATATATCAGAGACTACCTGATTATAATTTTTTATTAAATTTCGGTCATTAGTTCTTGAGATAGAACGCCCAAAAATTAGTCACAAACAGACATTTTGTAAAAACATGCTTTTTGGAATCTCGAAAATTTTCACAAATCCAATACTTTCTTCTTGTAAAGACAGAAGAAAGTAAAAATCCAGAGGAGATAAATCAGGTGATCTGGAAGGCCAAGTAATATGACCATGTGCTCAATCCAGTTATTTTGAAATGCCTTGTCCTTATGATCACATACACACTTTCATTGATGAGATGGTGCCCCACCCTGTTGAAATCATATGCGGAGATGAGAAGGTGCAGGAACATCAGTAAGCTAATCAAAAAATCTGAATTAAGAAAAAGTAATCCACTGGCAATTATGTGTCCACCTTGAGAGCTCGCATACAGCACCAACTATCGATTTTCACCAATGCTTTCCAATGTAAATTATGTTTCCTAATTATGCTCTCTGCTTCCCCTCCAAGTTTGTACATGGTATTTGGAGACACGCTGTATAAGAAAAAAGAAAAGTCCATTAGGTTTGTTTTCATAGCTGTTTGTATCATTTAATAACAAGTCTCAATTTCTAAAACTGAACTGCAGCAAGTTTTTTTTTTTTTTTTTTTTTTTTTTTTTTTTAAATTTTAAAACTATTGTAATAGAAAAGCGCCTGACAGATTTATTTATTCAAATAAAAATTGCTATCTTAGTCACTTTGATACACAAACATTATTATTATTTTATGATCAGTTAAATGTGAATGTTGCCTAAATTAAAGATCCCAACTTTGTGCCATGTGTGAAGTGGAATAATTCAAGTAGCCCTAAGATTTTAAGTAAATGGATGAGTTAGAATAGATGCTTCTGTGGAATAATGAATAAGTTTTATGAATTTTCAAACATGCTCCTTATTAATTTATATCTTTAAATAACAGTTCCAAAATTTGAATTATGGATGTTCAGAGGATGTCTATATATTGAGTAAGATGCATTTGATTTAAAAATGTGTTCAAAAAATCAAAACATTTTGTGCAATCTTACTTTTTTAGTAAATTAAAATTTCATTTGCCATAATTATACAATGTGAATAAAACTGTCATGGAAATTAAAATATATACACAACACAATTCTTTTGATTACTGATTTTATTTTTAATAGGCACATTTGACAGTTTTCCATAAAACACATTATAAAATGTCATTAAAATGCAGGGTTAACAGCACCTTTAATAATATTTTAAAGTATAATTTTCACAAGTGATGTAACTATTGAATTGTAAGTTTTTAAATGTTATAAAATTCATTTCATATACAGAAATATCCAAGTAATATAAGAAAACATTATACTACTTAGTGAAAATTTCTTAGCATCATTGTAAACAGTTTAAAAATAAACTACCTAGAAAAGGATCTTCTCAGTACATTATCTTTCTAGTATTCTTATATATATGAGAATTTCAAGCTCAAAACAAAAAATTCTTGATATTTTTATAATAATCAGGCACACATAACAAATTGGCAAATATTGTATTAATTTTGTTTAAAATATAAACTTTTATTTTAAAATACATAAGTTTATTTTAAAATGCATATTAATATTAAAAATATTTATCGCATTTAATTTAAAATTGAAAAAAAGAAATAAAGAAAAAAATCCGTAAGCTAAAACATTTTATCTCAACTTCAAAGCATTTACACAAGTGAAAAACAAAAGCTGTTAATAGAAAGATTTATGCCAGACTAACATAAAAGTACCATATTTTCTAGTTATAGCATTCTTATTGCAGAAAAGAATATTCTTAAAATATCTAAATTTAGCAACTTATTTTTAAAGTAAGAATACACAAAAAATTGAGAAAAACAAAGGCATTTTTATCTACCATCTTTAACAATTATTAAAGTTTTTTTTTTTTTTTTTTGTTATTTAAGTATGGGTACAATATTTATCATTTTAAATATGAAAAATTGGAAATACTACAGAAAAACACTTGTTTAATGGGAAAAAAAAAGTTTTATTTACAATTACAATATTTATTCTTAAATAGATATTTATTTTTCAAAAAATAGCTAAATTAATTTGAGCATTTCGAAAATGAAAGCTACTCATTTCTTCCTATCCCCTCTCCCATTCATCTTCCTTTATACAAAATAGAATAAGTTGGGGTTCTCACTGCCGCTTGCAAAATCATGACAAAATTCTCTATTTGATGACTAAAAAAACAATCGGACTTACCAAATTACAAGTGTTCAATTTCTGTTCTTAGTGTGCGTGTGTATATCAACATCAGCAAGATCTTATCCACATTTCTTAACAATTAATGTTATTTTACATATTCAATCACACCGTGTTATTTAAATTGATTTAATTTAAAGATACTAACTTACCACCAATTTAGTTTAGACACAGAAAGAATTATGTGATTGGTATTTATTTCCCTATAGCCACTTAATCACTATCTACAGCAAGGGCATGGCACCGGTAAAAACGCAAATAAAATTACTCGCATGAAGCAAAAAAAAAAAAAAAAAAAAAATGTTTTGGAATGCAGTGTCAAAATTAGCTATAGCATCATTAGTTGATTAATTTTTTTTCTATTGGTTAAGAATCAATATCTCATAGCAATTTTTGTGTATATTTTTACAACAGTAAATCAAAGATAGCTGTTTTCAATTTTTTTTTTTTTTTTTTTTTTTTTTTTTTTTTTAACTGTTAAACCATGCCTCAAACAATTAAATATTTAGGAATTATTTAGAAGATTTTCTTTAGTGGATAGTTGAATTTCTATTTTATAAGCAATTACAAAAAACTAGAATATTTTAGAATATTTTGATAAAAGTGGATACAATAAGGGGTTAAAGATAGATTTTTCATGCAGAATCTACTTTACTAACTTTTATTTTCATTTGGCTACTGTTTTTTATTTTTCATTTGGCAAATTGCTAATAATATTTGTCAAAAGCCAGCGAGAACCCTAATAACAGTATCAATGTTTTGCTTGTTAGCAATGCTACAGTCTACAATACAACAGTATAATAACAATAACAGTTTAACTGAAAGAGCTGATAAAAATGTAATACTGAATTTTCAAATCTTGAAAATAAAATAAAAAGAACATTTACAAATAATAAATGGCAAACTACAGATTGAAACTATTTTGTTTGATAATATGTTTTCATAAATTTTTTAGGGGGTACTAAATCATCTTTTATGCCGCTTCTTTTTTTCACAGGTTTTTTTATTTTAACATCAGGATCCTTAGAGTCATCTTTTTCACTGATATTAATGTTTGGATTTTGATGAAGAAACAAACATTTATCACCAAGTCTGCACTTCCCTTTATTAAATTTAAAACAGATCTTCTTTTGTTTAACATTCTCAGTTTCTTTAATTGATGTCATTTTCACATGTTGCTCAAGCAGTGCTTGCTCATAATTTTCAGCTTCACGATAAGGATTGCTAAACACTGAACTTGATATGTTAGAGTTATTTTCTGCCAACATCTCTAATGCAGATGCTAATGGAACAGTAGTTTCTTCTTTGCTATTTTTTAATAAAAAAATAAGATTAAATAATTTCATAAACATGTCAGTAATATACAAACATCTACTCAGTTTTGATAGAATAAAAGGTATACTTGCATCATGTTGACAATATGCCAGACTAGCATTCAAGCAACAAAGGTTTCATGAATTAGTGATGCAATGAATAATCGTTTGGCCAAATAACCAAATACCAATTATTCGGCCGAGTTGTGGCTGAATATTTGGCTTATTTGATTGACGAATAATGAACTCATTTTTATCTAAAAACAAAATATAGCTATATGCTCAATTCTTGTACATTTCACAATACAGTAGACTCCCTCAAATCTGCAACTCTCTAAAATCCGCACATAATTTACAGATGTAAACAATGAAACATTCAGTTCAGATACAAGGGCAAAATTTTAATTTTTTTGGTTTATATCAATTCCATATACATTATAATTTAAAAAATTTTATATATTACTGAATTCATTTATTTCAAGAAGGAAGAATAATTTATTTCTAAAAAAATTCAAGATATTGTTGATATCACAGATAATCACAATCATTTTACCAAATATATTTATCAAGCTTTTTTGGTTATTAAGTCTGGTAAACTTCAAATAAAACTTCCTTATTTTATGATTTTGATGTGAATTAGTAATGTACGTAATGTTAGTAAGTTTCATTGAATAATTAAGGTAAAATACATTCAATCTTTATAATAAATATTTAATCATACATTATTGATTATTAATTTGAACCTTTGCTTTTCATATTTTAATTATATTAAAAATTATCTAAATTTTTATTATTTATTTAAATATTTTATTATATTGTAAGCATTCATTATAGTTTTGATTGCATTATTAATTGCATTCAAATTATTGTTTAAAAATGTAAACAAAGCAATGACCAGAAATCTGCAAAACCTCTGCTCCCAAGCTGTGCGGATTTGAGGGAGTCTACTGTATATATATTGAAACTAAAAACATAACAATGTAATTATTGCTTTGTTTAATAAAATTTTAAATACACTTCTATCACTTGGATAATTATTATCAAACCTTGATTAATTTCTATTTTCCTGTCTTGGAATAATTCATCATGAAAATAAAGATCAAAACGAATAGTTAAGGAACATGAGCTCATTCCCAGCAGCAGAATTTTTTTCTGCTGTCTGCAACACAAGTGAAAACTTTAAAAAAAACGTCTGCAGACCAATCCCTCGCATTACATTATATGCACTCAAACCTCCCAAGTATTTGTGATAGACATAAAAGAAAAGTATACTTTAAAAAAGAAATTGCCTTTGTTCTCAGAATTTTTAACATCATACCAAAAGATAAGGGGGGGGGCTCCCCTTTGACAAAATTTGTGGGTTTTTCGCAACCTTTTGAATAAATTTGCCTTTTTTTGCGATCTTTTGACAAAAGCTGCTGTTTTTTCACGATCTTTACAGGAAAACTGCAGTTTTTGTGATCTTTTGAAGAAATTTGTCGTTTTTTCGTGATTTGTTGACGAAAACTGCCGTTTTTTGTGATCTTTTGAAGAAATTTACAGTTTTTTTTGCGATGTTTTAAAGAAATTTGCCGTTGTTTTCACGATCTTTTGAAAAAATTTGCTGTTTTTTCATGATTTTTTTTGACGAAATTCGCCGTTTTTTTTTGTGATCTCTAGACGAAATTGATTTCTTTTTGAAGACTGTTTGACAAAGGTCACGACACACTTTATGTCCGAATTTTTTGGATTTAGGGCCAAAATTTTTTAATTCTTGCTAAAATTTTAACAGTTGAAAAATAGTCTGCAGACCTCCCCAAGAATCTGCGACGTGTGTCGCAGCATTGCGCCGATTCTGCTCCCGGGAGCTCATTTTTTCTGAAATTAAAAATTACATTTATTCGTGCATAAATAGGTATATTTTTCTTTAAAATTATTCTATTTCAGCTTTTTTAATGCTATTTCAGATCAAAATGAAGTAGAAAGAAACGAAGCATTGCTGCATTGTGTTATTCTCTTCTAGTATTAGAATAGAATTTTATTTAAAAAGAAAATTTGGGTTATTTGCAGATTTATGTCTGGCATTTATGGCAACATCTAAGAAATTTGTATAACTACTTATGCAATGATGTATTGTTATAGCGCTAATTGAAGGACACATGTATAATTTGTTAACTGATTTTTGTTTGTGGTAGAATGATTTTTTAAAATTATTACATTTGGAATGTTTATTTTATTATTTTATTTTTAGAATGAAATGACCATTTTCTTTTTAGTCAACTAGTATTAGTTTAATCTTTGTGAATTCTTTCTTATCTATTGTGTATGAATCACAATCGCTTCGTTATTTTGAAATTGTTAAATAAGGTACAAAGCAGGGTTTGCAAGTTTCTTCTGCAGTGGAAAAACCACGGAAAAAACCAGCCAGAAGAAATAGGTTTCTTCCAAGTGGAAGAAACTGATTTTTCTTTAAGAATTTACCATATATTTTCAATTTTGTAAGATAGGGATGCACAACCTGTGGCCAGCGGGCCAAAAGTAGCCCGCGAACTTCGTCAATTTACAGCTAGAAAAATTTGCAATTTTTGTGGAAAAGTCGCAGATAAAAATCGTAAATTTCGTCAATTTACCGCAAGAAAATATAAATTCGTCAGTCACTTAAGAATCGCAAATTTCGTAGATCGGGCACAGAAAAATCGCAAATTTCATTGATCAAGTACGGAAAAATCGCACTTTTGGTTCATCAGGTATGAAAAAATCGCGAATTTCGACCATGAGGCTCGGAAAAAAATAGTAAATTTAACCGATCGGGCATGGAAAATATGCGAGTTTTGCCGATCAGGCATGGAAAAACAGCGAATTTTGTCGGTCAGATGTGGAAAATCGCACATTTCATTGATAAGTCAAGAAAAAAATCGTCAGATTTCTTGGTGATGTACGAAAAAAAACATTGACGTTTAAAAAACATTGACGAAATCGTCGTTTTTCTACGAAATATTGACGAAATGTGTGCTCTGGAGATTCTTTCACGAAATTTATATTTTTGCGCAATTGTTTTTTCCGTGTGCAAAATGCCGAATTCGCGTTTATTCCGCAATCATTTCACGAAATTCGTGTTTACTCCGCGATTCTTTTTAAAGAAATTAGCATTTTATCGCAATGTTTTAAGAAAAGTCGAGGTTTTTTTTTTTTTTTTTTTTTTTTTTTTTTTCTTTTCTTTTGGGATTTTGCGTTTTTATTTTTTGCAAACGATTGATGCAATTGATTGTGAAAATATGCAATTCAGCTCGGTTCAAAAGCTATGAAATATAGTTTATTAGTGCAGAAATTGGGACATCTGAGTTTCTGGGCTGATAAACGATGTTTCATAACTTTCGGAATCAAATGTGTTCAATTTTTATAAAATTCAAAACGGAATTACTCCGTTAAATCGCATGAAACTTGTCAATCGATCGCGGGGGAAAAAAAAAAATGCGAAATTGTTGTAGAAAAATATTGTGAATTCCAACGATTTTTCGCAGTAAAAAACTCTTCAAATTATGTCATTCAATCGACGCAAATACAGAAAATTCGCAAAAAGATCGCGAGACTCAATGGCGGTTTCAAAATGCAAAATATTTTGGGAAAATTTGTGATTTTTTTTTGGGGCGGGATTTAAAAATTTCGGGTGCGAATCCCGCCATCCCGCCCTGAAATTCAAGCCCTAAATGTATAATAATTACTGGATTAAATAGAGATTTTAATATATATGATAAACCAAAAATACAGTCTCGTTTTCGGCCCAAAATCAGAGTTGCCAAAAACATAGGCGAAAATGTGCCTGGACTAAAACACTCAGTATTCCAAAAATCTTGTTTCTTCTGCTGAAATCTTCAACATTAGTCATTGATTTGAAATGTATCGACTCAAATGAATGTATTGCAATGAACTTCATTGTTTATGATCAGTCATCATAATCATGTCATCAGTCATGAATTATCAATCATCTCATCGAAAATTTTTAGTTTAAGCTGCATAAGTGTTTCTAATAGTCTTTGAGAAAGTTCTAGAATACCAAATGATCATTTACAAAAACCAAGGTGTATAATACTTAAAACTAAAATATTTTTTAATTAAATTAAATTTGAATAATTAGGAAATCTTTCTGTGTCATGGATGGATTAATTATGTATTACTGTATATGAAAATATATTTTTTTATTATTAACAGTTGTACATAATTAATAAATACTATACATATAATTAATTTACAATTATGTATACTTATATATGTATACCATCCCTCTACATCTGGAGTAGTAAAAAAAATCCATCACCTGAAAATGTCTGCTGAACCTGAAGTTTGTTATTAAAAAATTAACTTTTCTTTGCAAAAATAACATATTTAATAATAATTAAATTTTCAAATTTAGATTTCATGTAATTATACTCTGTAATTCTTTTACATAGCTAATATACAGTACTACTCTGTTATCCCGTCGACCAAAATACTATCGCCAACTTATAAGATTAAATGCCAATAATGGATGATCATGAATGCCAATTCAATGACATTAAATACGATACACGTGTTTAAAATGTCATTAAGTGATTTTTACTTCAACTTTTTATTTGTATTTTTATTAATATTCTACTAATTATTTGTTTTTTCGTTGTTTAAAATAAAAATGATATTAATATGTATAATTTGGCTATTAGTTTGATGATTTGCATAATTTGGCAAAATCGGTAGACGGGATAACAGAGTAGTACCTAATATACTTTAACTTTGAGCATTTGTTTTGGCTTCTGGTGGTTTCTTCCATTTCTTCCGTTTTTTTTTTCCAGTTTCTTCCACTGTCCTGGAAGAAACAGGTTCCTTCCAGAAGAAACCCAACCCTGGTACAAAGTTTTAGAGGAAGTAAATGATATAAATCAGAGTCAGCTATTGATGAACAGGAATCAAATTTAAGTCTGGTGAAAGTATATTTTCATAAAACAGAGAAACATAATAATCGAGTGAGTCTAGTTGCTTTCTTTTTATATTTCTTTTGATTATTAAACTTTTTTTGCAGTTACAGCTCTCAGAAAAGAAGTCACTAAAACAATATAAAAAAAATGTTTATTTTACTATTACTTTTTAAAAAGAAGGTCTTTCAAAAATCTAGAACTACCCAACTCTAAGATCAAATTTCTCAAGTTCACAGATATTGGAGGCAAGTTTGTTCTGCAGAGGACAAACTGGCCGGAAGAAATAGGTTTCGAAGAATAGGTAGTGTTCGTTTGTCCAAGGTCACCAATGTGGCATCGAACCGAAGAACTCATAGTCAATAAGCGAGAACTTAAGTGCCGAGCAAAAGGCTAGCTCAATCGCTTCCTGTGAGAAACTCGTTTTACTGACCGCACAAGATGGCACTGCTACAAATGTTACAACATATGCAGTTACAAGACAGAATATTCTGTGAGTAATTTAAATGAATTATAATATGAAATCAATATAATTAAACATACTTTAAATTCATAACTTAAAAGTAGATGATTAGTACATTTCAATATTAACACATATTTATACATCTTCATTTTTAAATGTTTGATTTAGTTTAATTATTTGGGACAATCTGTTTACATTAAATTTTATTTTTATACATTATAAAATACTAGTGTTGACTCTAGAAAAAAAAGAGTTGCCAGGAGGGAAATTTTCAAAGACGGAACACTATTCTAAAAAGAGGGGTACACTTTTTCATTTTCACTATTCTAAAAAAATGAAAAGAAGAGAGCACAGGATTTTATGCAATTTAATGCCAATACAATGATGGGAAGAATCACACGAAATGCGCAAATTTCAGATATTTTTCCTAAAGTAAATTTTTTAGATAAAAATTGAAAGAAATTATTATGGTCATATCTCTTTGGTACCTATGTACACATATATACATACACAAAAAAAAAAAAAAAGAAGAAATTTTGAGGCTTAAGGGACATTGGAAATTTTATTTTGGGCGATTCGACATAGAAGAGCCGGATGGAAAAAGTTGCATTGTTTGGATCAAATAAGATTAAACTATACATATATTTAGAGAATTAGAATCTAACCTTATTTCAGCAGATTCACTTTCACTTTCGCTGCTAGAAGACTCGTAATCTGCAACAAGAGATAGCGACATAATTTGAATAATTAAACTTATAAACAAGTATTCAAAAACGTAAAATTTTTGTTTACATGCCTTTTTTGTTTTGGTTGATTGGTTGACTGTAAGAGTAGTATGAAATTAAGGAAATATGTTTTTACAATTATATAAATTCTCAGAATTATAAATTATTGTGATTCAAATGTAATATAAATGTACTTTTTGCTATTTTAGGATTACAGGTATTCAGCTAAATTCAGAAATGATGTCACATACGAAACTTTTGCAAACCATTTTTGGGTCCTGCTCCCTGCTGAGTGGTTGCATTTGCTTGTGTTATTGGACGGATGTTGTTGTTGTTGTCGCGATTGCGACCTTTTAAATCAAAGGATTTTCTATATTTTAAAGTTATTTTTTATGTGAAGGTGTTTTTTGTAATTTAACAAATCAGTATTTTGTTAGAAGTTTTATCCCAGGTTTTGTTTGGTGCTATGGTTTCAGTTTAAAGCCAGTTACGTATTTATTTTTTATTATTTTCTTTAACAGTTACCTGCTTATATTTTTAACACATTTTTTTTAAATTTAAGAGGTAAGAAATTGTATTAATTTATAAGCCTTCAAAAGCTAAATATTTTGAATGTTTTTTGAATCACTATAATGTGTAATCCGTTTTTAAATGCTTCATTCTCTACTTCATCCTCAAATTATTGTAAACCAGATCTCCACCAAAAGAACAACTTTATTTTAGGAATAAGCATCAAGCTTGACTAGTCAAGTATGATCATAAACTTTTATTATAGTTGAAAATTTTCTTTTAATTCGTCTTTCTGTCTTTCATTATGAAAGTGCTGAAGTCAATCTTGAGTAATTAAATGAGAAGATATGTATATACTTTTAACACTTTTCAACTCAGTGTTGTTGGTTCATAACTGTAAGAATATTAGTAAGATTAAGGATATCAGAGTCCAGCAAAACTTTTCCATTTTACATCCGCTACGTCGATAACTGTTTTGCGTTCCTGGACTCTGATATCCTTGATCTTACTAATATTCTTACAGTTATGAACCCAATAGATAATCATATTCAATTTACCTACGAATTTGAAAATAACAATCAATTACCTTTCTTGGATGTTTTTGTTTCCCGCGAAAATAACTTTTTTTCACACAACTGTCTATTGTAAACCATTCGCAGTATCTTTACCCCCTCCCCCCATCACCTTTTTTTTTCACCCACCCCCCCTAACCAGAAATTAGCTGCCTTTAACACTTATGTATAATGGGCCTTAAATATTTGCTCCTCCAATAGTTTACTTAAAGCAGAATTAAACCATATCAAATCCATTGCCATTGATCGGGGTTTCCCAATCGATATTGTTGATTCCATTCATAACAAATTAAGAAAACGTACTCCTTCGAATTTCAACTCTGACCGCAATGTTAATTTAATTATTCTTCCATATTTTCTAAAAATCAGTCATCAAATTTATAAAATTTTGTCAAAATTTGATTTTAAAATAACTTATACTCCTTTCAACAAAATGAAATTCCCAATCTCAAAGATCCAATAGATGATTTATCACATTGGGGTATTTATAAGATTTCTTGCGAATGCGATAGAATGTACATCGGTCAAACCAAGCAAGCTTTGAAAAAACATTTGGGAGAACACAGTGCTTACGTTAAAAATTGTGAAATAAAACGATCCGCTATCACTAACCTTTGTTGGTCCAATAGTCACAATTTTAAATTTTCCAAAGCCTCATTAATACAATATTCTTCATCAATTTATGATTTAGACTTTTGGGAAGCTTTTCTTATTTGGAAAAACTCTTAATAATTTAGTTAATGACATGTCCAGTACACCCAGATTTTCAGAAATTTGGTTCCCTTTCCTGTAATTTCACTCCCCCTTCCCCCTCCTTTTCCCTTTTATTTGGACTCTTCCAGTGAGAGTAGAGATATCTGATTGGTCTCCTTTGGAATGCGTGTGTCAGTTTGCTTTTGTTATTGCTTTGCGACGCTTTACGGCTAGTTTGCCTGGCGGCGAGTTGCGATGCACATTTTTCTTTTAATGATGTGACTTATCTTTTGCATTTTACGATTATTTTTTAGCACTGATGATGGGACGGTATTTACGTATTAACGCCACCGCAGTTATCTTTTGGATTCTTTGTTGCCTTGTTTTTGGCTGATTTTTGATGCAATTGTTTAGTTTTTTAGTGCCTTTAAATGCATTTTTTTTTTTTTTTGCTCATTTTTTGACGCCATTATTTTGTGCAAGTTCTGCTGCTGTGGCGTTAATATGTAAGTACCGATGGGACCTTAGAAGTCTCGAAACGGCTGTATGCCTTTTTAAACATCTATTTTATATAATTTGTGCTCCTTAACGTTGTATCATTATTTACTTACATGGATCAATGTTAAAAATTGTAAATTTTCTTATTGTTTAACTGTATTTATCAGCATCTTTCCTGTATATTAATAAACAGGAAATATCATTCTTCAATTTGAGTGAGTTAAGAAATTTTAAAAATGCTCTTAGAATTTTATAAAATTAAATTAAATTTTTATGTTCACACTAACCCCCTCTCCCCTACGAGTCAAGAGTAGAGGAGAGTGAAGACTCTGTAGTGAGAATGCAGACAGCAAAAAAGCTGGCACAACTATTCTTGGGATATGAACTGTACTTTTAACGTGGTTGCCACTGAACCCATAATTGTTAAATTTCTTATATTTCAATAATAAACCTTTTGGTGGAAAAGAATGAGGAACAGGTGCTTTAGCGTTCGGCCCCGTAAATTTGGCGATTTTTTTCGCGCCAAAAAGCCGTTTCCAAAAATGATCGCCAAACTGAAATTGCGGGAGAAACCCGTTTTCAAATATAGCGATCACTATCAAAACTCCTGAAAAAATGCATTTTTGTAAATATATTTTTAAAAAAATGAATAATTTACACTTAATCAGGGGGGCTCTGCCCCCCTGAACCCCCCGGTTTTTTTCAGGAGAAAAAAATTAAAATGTTTAAGTGATCGCCATATTTAAAAACGAATTTTATTACTAATTCAGAAACACGATCATTTTGAAATGGACTTTTTAGCACGAAAATGCTCAAAAAAAAAAAAAAAAATAGTACTTGCATTTTGTATATTTATTTTTATTTATGAAAAAACAAAAAGAGGGCTACAAATGGAAAAAAAATACATATAAATAAAACGAGCAAAATAATTTAAATTCCAAAGAAAATTAAAAAAAATCTATATACAGGGTGCATGTAAAAATTATAAAAACTGCCGATTCAAAATCGTGATCATTTTAAAAACGATTTCTTTGCACGAATAAACAGAAAATAAAATTAAAATAATGACAAAAATAGTACTTACATTTTGTAGATTTCTTGAAATTTTCAAATAGTAAAAGATCAGAAAACGGGTTACGACATAATATTTACATATAAATGAAACGAGCAAAATAATTTAAATTCAAAAGAAAACAATTTAAAAAATATATGTATACAAGGTGCAAGTGAAGATTACAAAAATAAAAATACGCTATTACAAAAAAGATAATTAAAAATTTTAAACCAAAACATCGATCTTTACTGAAAAACCACTTTCGTTTCAGATTAATCATTCTCATGTCCGATTTGCAGTTTCGGCAGTTTCGTTCAAAATGAATTATCCAAAAAATGAAAAAAGAAGCCATGCACCCCAATAAAAAAAATTTAAAAATGCTCTTTGGGCAAAATATAGCGTCCTAATCTATCCTTAAAAAGATCACTCGGAGTTGTTACTCACTGTCGACGGAAAGCGAAAAAGAAGCAGTAAAACACCGTTAGATAGTTCAAAAATTTGAATTTCAGGACTTAAATTGCGCAGATGTAAAAAAAAAAAAAAAAAAAAAAAAAAAACTTGCGCAGCTCGTAATCAAATTACATCACAGGCTCAAAGAGAAAAATCTCCCCCCTCCCTCACCTCAACCTCCCTCTAGCTCCGGGAAGAGAAAAACTCCTCCCTCACCTCAACCTCCTCCTTGCCTCTGCGAAAGCTGCTATTAGGGTTGCCAAAAATATGGGATTTGGCAACATTTTGACAGGGTTACCAGAATTAGGGGTTTATCGCCATACTTGGCGAGATTTTTTTCCCCATTAATTCTGGCCGAACGCAAAAGCACCTTAGCCAAGAATGATTCTCGTTTGGCTACCAAAGAAACACATCAAATTGAGGCGAGAGTAAATTCTTCATAATGGTAAATGGAATGATCCCCTCTTTTCTCCCACCTGGGGGGCATCACCAGTTTTGCCAAACGAACAATGAAAATAAAGAATTTCATTCAAGGATAAAAGAAAACAAATTTAGTCGAAAGATCATTTATAAAACACTTTCTTCAAATGATAGGGGAAAAAAAACACATACACATACATTTCTTTTAAGAATCGCTAGAAAAACGCTAATTTAATCAAAAATTCAAAATATCTGAATTCCATCAAAAGATCACAAAAAGATTAATTTTGTCAAAAAGGAATTTAAACTATGCAAATTTTGTCAGAAGAACTGTAGGGAACCAGAAAAAAGTTAATTGTATCAAAAAAGATTGCAAATTTTGTCTAAAAGCACGGTCAAAACGCAGAGCTGGGGGTGATTCCCTGCCTGTTATTTCTCCTCTGCTCTAAACTTTCAGAAAATTTGCTGTGAAATTCAGATTTTTTTTTTCTTCCCCACTCAGAATAAAAGATGTATTACTAAATTTCAATGTTGATAGAAAAAACACAATTTTGTATGAAATGAACTTTGTTACTGACCAGTAGTTAAAAAAAACTAGCCAGTAAAGATAAAATCAGTATATTGACCGACCAGTGGCCATTGGATAAAGATGTTAATTTTGATCTTTAGTTATGATTTTACCAAGATCATTGAAAATTGTATGTATTTCAAATGTTCATATGTGCCATATGCATCCTATACAAGTATCATACATGACTATAATTGCTATGCATTACAAAAAAATTATAGATACATGTGTGGAAAAATGTTAATTTATTCAAATACATTCTAATAACTGAATGCTGAAATCATGGCAAACTTTAATTCCTTTAAAGATAATTTTACAATTCTTTATAACTAGCATCTTCAACCAGATTAGGGTTAACACTTAAAACACATAATTTAAACAATATTTCAGAACAATCTGACTAGGCTTAATAACATCAATTAGTTTATTGACATCTCTCATGCTAATGTTATATAAATCACAGAAGAATAAGATTGACTCTCTTCTAATTTTAAAAATCAAAAGCCCTTGTGCTCGTAATCCATGAATTTCACTTTTAATATCTCATAAATCATAAACAATAATTGAGAGGTGCAGAATATGTCCGATCCGGCAATCTAGGATCGAGGGAAATTTTCCAGAAATATATACAATTGGTTTCGATTTTAACAACGAATTCCATAGTTTCTTGAGATAGAAAAATTCCCTACCAAAAAAAGATATGCATGGCGACCTTCAAAAAATCGATCTCAGAATAATATGTACCGTATATAGGGGTGATTCTGTTCTGAATTTTTTGAAAATTTAAGGCATTCGGTTTCGAAAATTAAGTGATCAATCTGAAAATTCGGACATAAAAATACTGGGAATTTTCTCAAGAATTGCGGTAAAAACTCTAATTTCATCACAAGATTGCAAAATAACTGCAAATTTAGTCACAAAAAGGCAAAAAACCTATGAATTTCGTCAAAATATCCCAAAATAACTGCAAACTTCATCAAAAGATCGCAATAAACAGCAAATTTTGTTAAAATGTTGCAAATGAACTGCAATTTTCCTCAAAAGAATGCAAAATGAACTCTTAATTTTGTCAAATCATCGTGAAATAAATGGACATTTCGTCAAAATATTGCAAAACAACTGCAAAATTTGTTAAAAGGGGTGAAAAAAACCATGATTTTATGGGGAAATGAATGCAAGTTTTGCCAAAAAATCGCGAAACAACCACAGTTTCCGTTAAAAGAATGTGAAATAACTGCAAATTTCGTTAAAATGGGCAAAATAGCCTGAATTTTTGTTAAAATATAAAAAACTCCCACAAGTTTTGCCAAATCACCACCAAACCGCAAATTTCATCAAATAAAGGCAAATCAGCTGCTAATTTGTCAAAGAACCACAAAAAACACATTGTTAGTGCTAGGAGTGGACCCCCACCCGCCACATTTTCCCTTACTTTGCTGCAACCTTTCCAAAAATTTGCTGTAATTTTTAGATTTTTTTTTTTAATTTTTATTTTAACTCAGAATCGCCCTTGCTATATATACTCACGTATAAGTTGAGAAATACTGGAAGTAGTTTTCATTCTAGGTCATTTTTGAAGGGTGGAGCAGGAGCACCCTGCCCTTTTTCAAATTTACAAAATGCACCCTGTCCTTTTTAAAAGTAGTAAAATGCACCATTAGTTTTTCTCAGAGATTTTTAATAAAAATTTTCTTTATTCCATAGTATTTGTAAATTTGTGTGCCCCCAAATGATAGAATTTTCTCATTACTTTAGGAAAAGAAACATAAAATCATTCAATCATGTTGTAATTTAGTTGTATTTCTTATTTTTATATCATAAAATCGTTTGAAATTAATTTTACTCGATTTATCATACCTAAAAGTTACTTACTTTTCTGCTTTTTTTTTGCCCTTAACTAAAGGGACTAACAAATTTTCTTTTGCAAAAGTGCCCTTTTCTGCTGCAGTAGTGCCCTTTTTATTGAATAGCACCATGCTCTTTTTCTTTCTAGAGTGAACACTACTGGAAGAATAAATTTTCTATACCTAGTGTTCATTCTAGGCCATTTTTGAAGGGTGCAGCACCCTGCCCTTTTTAAAAGTAGTAAAATGCACCACTGGTTTTACCCAGAGATTTTTAATAAATATTTTTTAAATTCCGTAGTGTTTCTAAATTTGTGTGCTCAAAAAAGATTGATTTTTTTGATTTCTTTAAGAAATAGAACATAAAACTATTAAATCATGTTTTAATTTAATTGTACTTTTAATTTTTATATCATAAAATCATTCGAAATTAATGTTACTTGATTTATTATATTTAAAAATTATGTGTTTCATTGCTTTCTTTTTTCCCCTTTAAAGGCAATAACAATTTTTTTCTGGCTAAAGTGCCCTTTTCTGCTGCAGTAGTGCCTTTAGTTAGTGAATAGCACCATGCCCTTTTTATTTCTAGAGTGAACACTACTATACCTATGGTAATGCAGCATTTACTTATAACATACTGTAAAATTTTGGGGAAATTTTCATGCGGATTGGGAGAAATATTGGGAGTAGAAACATTTTCTGCACCCCTGCAATAATTAGCATAGACTTTATTGATTTGAATTCATTTTGTGATTTTTTTTTTCTCATCTTTTTCATAAGTGAAATAAATTATGCTATCTAAATTCAAATCTTACATACATCATATAATAGTACCATTTATACTTTGGTGATTAATAATTGAGGCCCACTGTAACCCAAAAGTATCATTGCTTTTAATAATTAAAGGAGCATATTAAATTTAGAAGCTTGGTGTAATAATTTTTTAATTAAAAAATGAAGCAAGATTAGAGATGTAAATTTTCCGGAAAAATATAAGTGGCGGGAAAAAACTGGTTTTTTTACCGGTTTTTTTCGGGAAAAAAATGGAAAAATTGATTTTTCATGACTGTTTCTCCCAAATAAATTATATTTTCTTAAAGAATATTAAATAATAAACATTTTTTCCCATTTATTTGTATTAAATGAAAATTATTTTCACTTTATATTACAAAATAAAAAGAAAGCAACAAAGCCTGCTTTTAAAAGTTTAGTTTTTTTTCCCCCACAGCCTAAGAATTTTTAAAACACTATTATTTGTTATATCATATGTCTGTTGAAATGATTTTTCAGTTACATGCTTAACTACCAATTGATCTAATGTAAGAACCAGAGCCAATATGTCTGCAGTTTGGAATGAAATAAATTATGCATTCCATTTACATAAATATAGTTTTTAAGTAAATGATACTAGTTTAAAGAAATTATTGCAATTTTGTCATTATTATTAATATCAGTATTAAAAAAAATTCCATTGTTTGTTAAAAAAAATGTATATTTTTACAATATTACACTTTTTTTCTTACAATTATAATTTTATTTCCTTTAAAAGATATGTTTAGTTTTGGTATAGCTTTCCAATCTCAACTCAAAGTTTTGATTTAGTTTTATTATCTAAATTCAAACAAAACTAAGTTTTAGTTTAGCTTACTCAGGTCTGCAACTAAAAAATAGCATAGGATTTATTGACTGTTAGATTTTTATTCACTGAAACCAGAAAAATATTTTTTTTTAAAGTTTAATTAAACGTAATTTTTTTCTTTTTATCCTTTTAATCTGGTATTCTATTCTTGAGTAAGAAACCATATTCAATAATGTTTCCATATGGTAATTTCATATTTCTAAGAATGGAACTCAAAAGTTATGAAAACAGAACACTACAAATAGAAAATGCTTGCTATTTGAGAGAAAATACCAAAAGCAGTTACACAGTAAGATAAACTTCTACTATGCTTTAGAAAACTACTTAAATTCAAAGTTTAATCAAGAAGGAAATTATAATTTGGAATGTATTTACTTATAATAAAATATGGAGTTTTTTTTTTCATCGCAGTTGTACTTTTCTAATGCAAACTGACCATGTTTTTGCAACATTACTGTACATTATGGAGATCAATTTTAGATTCAGTACCTTGAAAAAACATTCAATTAATCAGCTATAATGAAATCTTGAAAAATGCAGCATAGGTGTGTCACCTATAGGGCAATTTACACCAAAAACTAAACAACATTAATAAATATCAGGAACTGTCTGAATCTGTAGTTTGATAAAAAATCGTCCTTGAGATAGAGCTATTGCGATAATCATGAATAATGCAGCATAGCAGATAGCAGCGTCATCTGTTGAGCCATATACACCAAAAAGTAATGTGCACAAAGTTATATCAAAGATTAACTTAATCTGAAGTTTTATGGAAATACATACATTAGTTCTTGAGATAGAACTATTGTGGAAATTATGAATAATGCAGCATAGCAGCGCCAACAGTTGGGCGATATACACTAATAACTAAACATCTCGAGTTTATATCAAGGTGTAACTGCATCTAAAGTTTTGTGAAATTATGTGCGTCAGTTCTTGAGATCAAGTGCCCATAAAATTTTTGTCCCATACAGACTCACAGAGTGACAGATATTTTCCAAAAACTATCAAATCATGTTCAGGACCTTCTAAAAGGTTTAAATACACCAAAAACTGGAAGTCAAAATTTCACGAATTCAATACTTACTTCTTGAAAAGATAGAAAAATGTAATAAATGCATGCTTCAAATTTTATGTTAAATTTTTAATTTTACCATTTCCATTAATTGGCATATTATTGAAATAATTTTGCACATGAATTAATTTTTAAAAAGAGAAGTTGCATTTAATTATACATCTAGATTTTTTTCATATAATCCTGTTTTTGTGAAATTGTGAATTTCTTGTATATATACTTATACAAAATATATTCAGAATTTGTGAATAAGAAATTATTACTATTTTTAGAGTCCTATTTAGACATTTTTGATAAGGTTATTTATGCATATATACTGCATTTGCGAAAAATTCAATTTGTAGATTAAACTTTTTTCTGAAATGTCTAATTTCAAGAGAAATTTTGCGAAGGGTCTTGTGTTTCAAACAAGAAAAAAATGTGAAGGATCCTTTCAAGTCTTCTCAAACAGATTTCTGCTCAGAGATCAGATTACCCACATTAGTTTTCATGTGGGACACTCAACATAAAAATAAATAAAATAAAAAGTATATGAATGAATTATTACAAAATTTTCACTATATTATTTCATAAAAAAAATTTCAATTTTTCCAGTTCAGAAAAATTGAAAAATAAGCCTTCGGAAAAAACCCGAAAGAAAACTGTTTTTTTTACCAATTTTTCCGGTTTTTTTCTGAGCATTCCCATCTCTAAGCAAGATTATTCAAGTTACACATGGGAAAAATCATGAGGCATTTATTGATCTTTGTAATAATCTAGATTATATAAAAATAAAATCGATAATTTTAAAAAAATGTTTGCTGTAGTTATCTTAGCTTTTTTAATTAAGACAATCTTGAAACTTTAGGATTTCAGACAAAAGGTTAATGTAGCCCATTAGATTCACCAACATTTCGAGAAACTTTTGAGCCAACACTTGATTTTTTCCAACTTTTTGTGAAATATCCTCACAACACCCAGTGTGATAGCAAACAGCAATGTCCTCCAACTTTTTTCTACAATCCAAAAAAAGTCTCTGCTAGCCAAGACTTTTCATCCAACATTGAACATTTCAACAAATCAAAGATAAGCGATTGATACAAATAGGCGATAAATGTTAATGTCTAGTACTGGTAGTATTGGTTTTTTCCCTTTTTCTTTGACTTTTTTCCAGACAATTCTAATCTTTTTCTCTCTTTGAACAAGAAAATGTTGGGGTTAAAATCAACTGAAAAGTTTGTTGCTTGTAAATAGAGATGGGAATGTTCTGAAAAAAACCTGGAAAAGTTGGGAAAAAAACAGTTTTTTCAGTTTTTTTCCGAAGGCTCATTTCAGCGAACTAGAAAAATTGAAATTTCATTCGTAAAATAATATATTGAAAATTTTGTAATAGCTACATTCTGATACTTTTAATTTTATTTATTTTTATGTTGAGTGTCCCACATGAAAACTTTAATCTGGGTAATCTGATCTCTTAGCAGAAATCTGTTTGAGAAGACTTGAAAGGATCCTTTACATTTTTTTTCTTCTAGTTTGAAACACAAGACCCTTCGCAAAATTTCTCTTGAAAATAGACATTTCAGAAAAAATTTTAATCTTCAAATTGAATCTTTTACAAATTCAGTGATTGAAGAAAAAAAAAATCTCATGCCATATAGTAGCTGAATTTTATCAAGTTGTATATATGTATGAATAACCTTATTAAAAATGTCTAAATAAGAACTTAAATATAGTAATAATTTCTAAATCATAAATTCAGATTATATTATATATCAGTATATACAAGAAGTTCAGAATTTCACAAAAATAGGATTAAATGAAAAAAAATCTAGATATAGAATTAAATGCAACTTCTCTTTTTAAAATTAATTCTTGTGCAAAATTATTTCAATAATATGCCGATTATTGAAAATAGTAAAATAAAAAATTTTGCATAAAACTTGAAGCATGTATTTATTTCTTCTATCTTTACAAGAAGTAAGTATTGAATTCGTGAAAATTTTGAATTCGGGTTTTTGGTGTATTTAAGCGTTTTAGAAGGTCCTGAACATGAGTTGGTGGTTTTTGGAAAATATCTGTCACTCTGTGAGTCTGAATGTGACAAAAATTTTATGGGCACTCTATCGCAAGAACTGATGCACATAATTAAACAAAACTTTAGATTCAGTTACGCCTTGATATAAACTCGAGATGCTTAGTTATTAGTGTATATCGCCTAACTGATGGTGCTGCTATGCTGCATTATTCATGATTTCCACAATAGTTCTATCTCAAGAACTAATGTATGGATTTTCATAAAACTTCAGATTAAGTTAATCTTGATATAATTTTGTGCTCATTATTTTTTTGTAAATCGCTCAACAGGTGACACTGCTATGCTGCATTATTCATGATTATCGCAATAGCTCTATCTCAAGAACAAAAAAAAACTACTTTTCATCAAACTACAGATTCAGCCAGTTCTTGATATACATTAATGTTTTAGTTTTTTGGTGTAAATTACCCCCTGTAGGTGGCACTACTATGCTGCATTTTTCAAGATTTCATTATAACTGATTAATTGAATGTTTTTTCAAGGTGTTGAATCTAAAATTGACCTCCATAATATACAGACAGTAATGTTGCAAAACATGGGCAGTTAGCATTATAAAAATACCACTGCAATGAAAAAAAAAATATCCATATTTTATTACAACTAAATACGTTCCAAATTATACTTTCCTTCTTAATTAAACTTTGAATTTTAGTAGTTTTCTAAAGCACAGTAGAAGTTTATCTTTGTGTATAGCTGATTTTGTTAATTACTCAAATAACAAGCATTTTCTATTTGTAATGTTTTGTTTTCATAACTTTTGAGTTCCACTCTTAGAAATATGAAATTACCATATGGAAATATTGTTGAATATGGTTTCTTATTCAAGAATGGAATACCAGATTTCAGGATAAAAAGAAAAAAAAATTAAGTTTAATTTAAAAAGAAATTTTTTCCTGATTTTGGTGAGTAAAAATCTAACAGTCAATAATAAATCTTATGCTGTTTTTTAGTTGCAGACCTGAGTAAGCCAAACTAAAACTTAGTTTTGTTTGAATTTAGATTATAAAGCTAAATCAGAACTTTTTTGAGTTGAGAATGCATAGGCGTAACTAGCGGGGGGGGCCGGGTGGGCCGGGCCCACCCCAGACAACCCAGTGCCCCCCTAGAATTTTAAACTCTTGTGGTAATGTTAGAAGGTAAAAATTTTATTTTTTCGAGAGATTACACATGTCTCAAAGTGGGACGCTAAACTGTTTTTTTTTTTTTTTTCATTTGTTTTAAGTCTATATTTTTCAGATTTAGTCTCTTTTCTCGCTTTTTTACAATTATTTCTCACTCATTGATCGCCCCCAACAGCACATGGTAACAGCATCAGCTGTTAAAGAAAACCGGTCACTCCTTTTGAAAGAGGGCGGAATTCATTTGTACTATTGGAAATCAGCCGCAGGCTAAAAGGAATGGTCATTTCCTGTCACTGTCTCGGGTTTTTCAATACTACACCATTGGGGTCTTAATTAGTTACATCTATTTCTTGTTCTTTTTTTGTAAACGGGGCTGGACACTCAAATACCAGGAAAAACACATGCTCGCATACTCTGAAGGGCAAATTTAATTCCTCAAACATTCCGTTGGTTGCTGTAGTGCTAAGGTATTTTTTCTTTTATTGTGCGTTTCGCTATGACTGATATTAAATCCTCTTCAGAGAAGAAAATTATGAAAAAGGTGGATGTATGAGATCATTTTTTTAAATCTTCAAATTCCTTCAAGCACTCACTAAATCCAGGTATGTTTGGAAAATATACTATAATTCATTTATATTTATGTTTCTGGAAAGATATTAACTTAAACGTTACAATTTTCGTATATTATCCTTTTGATAAGTTTGTTCTCAAATCCAAAGGGACTACTTTCAAACAATTTTTAGGTGCGTTCGTAATTATGTAAATACGTAAGCCACATATAGCTGTCCTTCAGTCTGTTTGTCTGTCCGTCCATCCGTCCGCATATAACAACGCAGAAACTACCCAACCGAATCGTTTGAAATTTAAAATGTGTAATTATTACATAATTTTGTCGTGTCATTTCAAATTTTATGAAAATCCGATGTATAGATCAATTACAGGGACAATCAAAAGTATTCCGTGACATTACGGTCACTGGGGAAAAAAAGTTTCAAATGCATTTTAATCGTTTGAAATTTAAAATATATAATTATTGCATAATTTTGTAGAGTCATTTTAAATTTTATGAAAATCGGATGGATAGATTAATTACAGGTACAATCAAAAGTATTTCGTTACATTACAGTCAATGGGGGGGAAGTTTCGAATGCATTTTAATGATGTTACACTCATTCGAACATAATAAAATTGACATGCATCTATGAAGTACATATTATAATATACATTTTGCATAATCTGTGGTGCAAAGAACATCTGTTATTGATTTACAAGGCCAGACAAAAGCGATTGATAGGAATAGGCGATAAATATTAACGGCTGGTATTATTAGTACTGCTTTTCCTCCGATTTTTTTTCCAAGGCAATTGTAACCTTTTTCTCTCTTTGAACGGAAAAAATTTGGGCTTAAAATCACCTGAAAAGTTTGTTGCTCGTAAAGTTTGTGAATTTTATAGTCTCTAAAGACAGAAGAAAGTTTAGTTTCTTTGATAGATTACACGTTTTCAGGAATGTATTAACAAGTGAGCTTTCCTTTGAGTATTATCAGTTCTAACAAAACTATTTTTACTTTCTTCTATCTTTAAGGAAGAAAATATTGGATTCGTGAAAATTTTCGAAATCCAGTTATTGACGGATTTATCCGTTTTAGGGATCAGAGATCCCTAGTTTTTAGTAAGAACAAGTTTTTACAAAATATCTCTCTGTGTATATGTGAATCTGTGATTCTGTCTATATGTGATATAAATTTTGTGGACGGCCTACCTCAAGAACTAATGCACGGAATGTAATAAAAATTTATATTCAGTTAGTCCCTAATACAAATTGATACTGATTAGTTTTTGTTGCAAATCACTCCACAAATGACGCTTCTTTTTGCGCTGCTTTTTTTTTTTTTTTTTTTTTTTTTTTTTTTTTTTTTTTTTTTTACGATTAACACAACAGCTATATCTGAAGAACTAAGGCACGGATATCAACCAAACTTCAGATTCAGTCAGTACTTAATATGAATTGATATTGTATTCGTTTCTGTGTAAATCGCTCAACAGATGGCACTGGTATGCTGCATTTTTCACGATTTTTGCAATAGCTCTATCTCAAGAACTATCGCACGGAATTTAATTAAAAATTATAATCAGGTAGTTCTTGATATAGACTGATAGTGATTAGTTTTTGATGCAAATCGCTCGACAGGTACGATGCTATGGTGCATTTTTTACAATTTACGCAACAGCTATATATCCATAACTAATACACGGATTTCCTTTAAACTTCAGATTCAGTTAGTTCTCAAAAATCGATGTTATTTGCATTTTGGTGTAAATTGCTCACCAGGTGGCACTGCTATGTTACATTTATCTTGTTTTGCGCAATTAGCTCTATCTCAGGTGCACGAATTTTCATCAAACTTTAGATTCAGTAAATCCGTGAAATGAACTAGTTTTCTTCATGTTTTGTTGTCAATCTCCTAATATGTGGCTCTGCAATGCTGAATTTTTCACAATTTCTGCAATAGCGCTATTTCAAGAACTAATCAGCGAACTTCACCAAACTTCAGACTCAGGTATAGCTTGATAAATATTGTTGCTGTTTATGGTTTGGTATAAATCGCCCAACAGACGGGGCTTTTATGTTGCATTTTTTCACATTTCCGCAATAGTCTTATTTTAAGAACTAATGCAAGGAATTTCATGTCTTTAAAATCTTCACAATGATCATAAATTGCTATTTAATTTTGTCACTGAGGTAGCAAATTTTGACGCATTAAGGATGTATTCGAAAAAATGTTTTTTCTCTCTCAGCAGCTCAAAATTTTCCTATACATTTTCAGATTCATTTAAAAAAAAAAAAAAAAAAACATGAAACTTGCTATGAGATAATTTTTGAAGACATGTTATAAGATGCCCTATGACTTCATTTTTCACTGAATTCATTAGAATTTGATTTATCGACAATTATTTTCTCAGCATGACCCTTTTTTTCGTTCCCAGATCTCCCGCTTTGGAAAATTCGGTTCAAAAGACGAACTTTGACTGCGTTTTTCGTAATTTTTTTTGCATTTATCAAAAAATCGCAGTCATGGACCTAATATAGTTTCTAAATAAGAGAATTTCCCAGTTTGGTGCGATTGAGAGCAAAAGTGAATCTTAAAATAAATCAGAAAAAGAAAGTTTTGGGATTGCCGCATCCGACTAGTTACTAATACTATTATTGTTTAGAAATTATCAAACATTTTACTAAAAAACAACATTGTTACACTATTATTGTTTTCCAAACAATAATATTTTTTACAATTATTGTTTAAAAATTATCAAATAGATGGGGCCGTGCCCCCCCCCCCCCTAGAAAAATTCTCTAGTTAAGCCTATGTGAGAATGGAAAAGCTATACCAAAACTAAACATATTTTTTAAAGGAAATAAAATTATAATTGTAAGAAAAACATGTAATATTGTAAAAATATACATTTTTTAAACAAACAATGGAATTTTTGAATACTGATATTCATAATAATGACAAAACTGCAATAATTTATTTCATTAAACTAATATCATTTACTGAAAAACTATACTTATGTAAGTGGGATACATAATTTATTTCATTCTGTAGACATATTGGCTCAGGTTTTTACATTAGGTCAATTGGTTGTTAAACATGTATCTGAAAAATCATTTCAGCAGAGATATGATATAACAAACAATAGCGTTTGATAAAAATTTGTAGACTGTGGGAGAAAAAAATAACTTTTATAAGTAGGCTTTTTTTCTTATTATTTTGTAATATAAAGTAATATATAGAAAAATAATTTCCTTTTAATACAAATAAATGGGGAAAAAATGTCTATTATTTAATATTCTTGAAGAAAATATAATTTATTTGGGAGAAACAATCATGAAAAATCAATTTTTCCAACTTTTCAGTTTTTTTTCTGAAAAAAACTGGTAAAAAAAAAGTTTTTTTCCACCACTTATATTTTTCCAGAAAATTCACATCTCTATTCATAAAGTTTGTGAATCTGATAGCAGCTTTAATGTTTACATCCAAAGATTTTTTTTTTTTAATGATTGTTGAAATAACATCAAGAATAAGCTGAAGTAGGATGCCTGGTATAAATATGCCAAAAATATAAACCTGAAATTTATAATGTTCAGCCCAGAAGTTTATTCTAAAGAAATAAAATTAAAGAAAAATTATTGAAGGAAGTTTATAAACTTTGACACTAAAAGCCTAAATCTCTGTATTTACAGAATGCAATTTCACGGAAAATTGCTGTCTAGTACAGCAGTACCCTTTCATATTATTTTTTTTTATTATTATTAATAGAACTATTTATTTTCTTCTAACTATCATTTTCATCTGTGAAATGTCCCAACAGAAAACAAAAATTCAAGATGTCATCCTTGCAAAAAATTTTAAATCCCCCTGTAACACAATAAGTCTTAAATTTTTATGGTATTTTCTTAAAATACAAATTATTAAATTTGTATTATCTTAAAATACAAATTTATTGAAGTTTATTAACATTAACATGACTTAACATTTACCTACTGTAAACTTTGTGTGTGTGAATAGAAAAAAGTAAAAAAAACTGAGGTTATTCACATAAGCATAACTTTAATTTTGTATTTTATATAAGCTTTAAAAACAGAAACTTTTTTAAATGAGTGCAGACAAAAGTAAAATTAAAATAGTTCTAATATAAATGAAATTTAAGATCAGTTTCAAACTTTTTATCGATATAATATTTTAAAAATTTAATATTAGACCATAACAAAAATAATTGCAGAGTGGGGAATTGTCAATCCTAGCCTCTTTATTATGTGTGCTGGCTGTCACTTAGTGGATATATTTATTTTTTACCATTGCTTATTTTAGAAATTTTAGGTGTTAATTTGCTGAGGTAGACATAAGTTATTTTTAACATCAAGGTTTTTTTTTTATATACATACATTTTTTCTCGCTATTCTAAAAGAAAGTAATGCTGTCACTACCACCCTGCCATAAATTGATTTTTTGTGACTGGGAACCTTCACCAATATCCCAGAAGTAGAATTTTTTTGTGTCAGTCTGCAGTATAATAAAATTATCTGCGACCTGACTAGTGCTATATTAAGCCTATTAAAATTATACCCCATAAAATAAGAAAAATGTGCCTTAACAAAAAGAAAAAACTTAGGTGAAGATTGTCAAATTTAAAACAATTTTCTTGCAGTGTTGTAAAAAATACCAGGATTCGTGATTATTTTAATAAAAATGAAAATAATCTGATTTTTTTTATTTAAATCAGATTTTTTTTTTTTTTTTTTTTTTTTCTGAGATTGTCACACATTTATTTTTATTTTATGACTTTTTGTTTAATTCAAAAAATATATATTTTACATGCGTAGATATGCATGTTATAAGTATTATCTATTAATATTACACAGGTTAAATAAATGATTCATATTATTTCATTCAAGGTAAAATTTTAGACTGAAAAAATATTGATTACACAAAATGCATAAAAAACTACAAATCAGATGTCAAAAATTAATTCAACCTTCAGTATTTTAATTAAAATAAAAACATCTGCAGCACATAAAAGTTTTAAACAAAATTGCAAGTAAACTAAGTTTTTTAACTTTTGTTTTTTTTTAAATGCTGGCTGAAAAAAATAAGTTCAATTGCTGCCATCAAAATACTTAAGGCCAGAGGACACAATCGTCATCAATAATTGACTGACTTCTCAGTAGTGGAATTTACTCAAGAAAATTTTCAATAGCAATTTTATTTTATTTGTGGAATGCCTATCATCTTATAAAACAATAACTATTTAAACTTACTAATGAGAACTTGGAATCCCTAAATAAAAATTCAGCCAGAAAAGGAATACTACAGTGTTGCCACATCTAGCTGATTTTTTATTGGGTAATCTGTAAGTGTAAGAAGTAATTAATCATAAGCTGTTCAGTAAGTTCATTGTTTTATAAGATGATAGATAATCCACAAATAAAATAAAAGGAAATTGCTATTCAAAAATTTCTGGCGTGAATTCCATCACTAGTAATAAACTGATTAAACCTTAAAATCCCTCAGTAAAAGGAAAATGAGTTTAAACTTGTTTATATTGATATTGGCTTTATTTTTTAATTATAATTCAATCCTCTGTAATCTTTTTAGAATTTGAACAGGGTTTATCAGACATACATCATAAGGGTCACAGCCTCTAGTGTTTTAGAGGGAAAAAAAATCATTAGTAAAAACTCCGAAAATTTGTTTTACATGCATGAATATCTTATCAGATAACAATTATTTCATTTCTTATACAGTAGAACCTCGATTATTCGAAGTAATTGGGACCAACCCTAATTCGGTTAATCGAAATTTTCAGATAATCAAGAATTCATCAATAATCATCTAGTTTAAGATGTAGTATCGTCATTGAACTGTTATTATGACTTATTTTAACTGTTAAATTCTAAATAAAAATTCTAAATGAAAATAAATTTATTTCTAAAACAAAATCTTACAATGGTGATTCACAGCAGAATTTGAACTCGGAGAAACACACATTTTATTCTTGCAGTGATGTTCGCGAATACAGTAGACTCCTTCAAATCCACAATCCTAAAACTGCATATATTTTACAGATGTAAACAACAAAACATTAAATTCAGATATAGGAACAAAATTAGACTTTTATAGTTTTATATCAATTCTATATATATACTTTAATTTGTAATGTTTGTTAATATTACTGCGTTCATGTTTTTTCATGAAAGAAGAATAAATTTATTTCTGAAAAATTTAAGATATTGCTGATATCACTGGTAATCACAAATTTCTTAGAAAATATATTTATGTATTAATCAAGCTATTGGTTATTAAGTCTGGCTAAAACTAAAATTAAACTTCCTTATTTTATGATTTTGAAGTGAATTAGTTATGTAGCTTTATGAGACGAGTTTCATTAAATAATTTAGGAAAAATATATTTCATCTTTAATAATGAATATTTAATCTTGTATATTGATCATCAACTTGACTTTTGCTTTTAATATTTTAATCATTTTAAAAATTATCTATATTTTTATTATTTCAGTTTCCTTATTTTAATATTTTATTATATTGTAAACAGTGCCGTGCGAAAGGGCAGTCGCCCCGGGCGTGGAAACTTAGGGGTGCCAAATTTATACTACCGTCATTTTTTGCTGTATCTCAAGAAAAACTTGGGGGTGGGGGGTGCCAAATTCAACCTTTGCCTCATGCACAATTTTCTCTTTGCACACTCCTGATTGTAAACATTCATTATAGTTTTGATTGCATTATTAATTGCATTCAAATTACTGTTTATAAAATGTAAACAAAGCAATGACCAGAAATCCGCACAACCTCTGGTCCCAAGCTGCGCGGATTTGAAGGAGTCTACTATATTTTGATGTGTGTGCTTTATTAAAGTCTACATTTTTTATAATACTCTTCTGATTATTGAGTTGCAATGTTATTACACCACATTATGAGTTCGTAAAATGACCTTACCTAAAAGATTGTTTTAGTAGAGGCAGAAAAAGAATAGCAAAGAGGTTTTTTGTTCACTTCTTCCTTTTCCCTTTCTGGAATAAAATTGTCCACAAAGGATAAGTGACACAAAGTGACTCCTCTCCCTTTTCAAATTCTGCTGCAATAAAAATTTCTCTGTTCTTGAGATGACAAAACAGGTTAGATTTTTTGCACTTGCTTATAATCAGAGGGTGCAATAACATTAGATTGTTCTGAGACTCGGCAGTAAGACCTTCCAAATTTCGATATGGGGTGTGTTTTTGTTTAGAACAGGGACTTTTAAAAATGGGGAAGAGTATACTTATACTGAGAATTGAGCTTGTGAGAAGTTGTTGTAAAAATGATAATGGACCATAAGCATTTCTAACGCCATGATGGATTATAACTAATCAGCTTTTCGATTTATCCCACAAGCGTCCACCAAAAGCCAATCAAATATTGCAACGCTTGTGGGAAACATTACAAACTCCGCCCCATACTAGAGGTCAATTCCAAAATATTTATCTGCACTCGTCCTTTGGAAAGGATGGCTTGCATACAAAAGGAATGTGAGGGGGAAAAACCCTTAAAAATGATTGTTTGTTAAGAGAAAATTTTCGGTGATAGTAGAAAGTGGGGGAAAAAAAGTGCAGAAGAAATTGACTTTGGTTAACAGAGAGTTTCAGTTAATCGGGGTTCTGCTGTATTTTTTTTCTCTTTTATTTAGCCCTCAAACACTTTATTATTATTATTTTAATGTACATTATTAGCTTTATTTTGAAGAGTTTATTTTATTTTGCAGGGGACAAAATAAATTTTGGTAAAAGACTATTGAAATGAAAAATGATTGATGAAGAAGTAAAAAACAAAGTTGCAGAAATACTCCATACAATAGAATCATTGGTAGATAGTAGTCATTATAACAGTGATGCTACAGGTGATGATGATCCACCTCTTATCATGCAATCGTCCAATCTGCCCTTTAATGGGTTGGACATTAGGCATGAAGGAGGTGGAAATAGAACTTCAGATGAGGGTAACAATGATGAAAATGGTGATAATGACACTGAAAATGAGGATGATGAAAATTTTCAACCACCTATGAAAAAAAGAAAAATGAGTTTTGATGATTCTGTTAATGGAACTATGCCAGACTATAGTTTGGACACCTTTGATGACAAGAACTCGTTTGACTCGGTTTGTCCGTTTTCAAAAGAATCTAATAATGCCAAACTGACTGAATCGGAAAATGACAAAACTTCTGATGGTCAAATGAGGTATATTTAACTTAAATTAGTTTTTATTTTTATGAATTAGATTCTGTTTTGTAGTCTTTAGTTATAATGTATTATTTTAAAACTTACTTATAAAATCCTGAAGGTGGTAAAATGCTTGTTTTGCTTAAAAATAAGTATTTATATAATATGATTTACAAAACTAAGTTATATATATTATGAATCTCTAAAAAATTTAATTTAATTTTTTTTTTTTTTTTTTTTTTTTTTTATGCCTTATTTCTTTCTTTTCTTTTTTTTTTTTTTTTTGTATTTTAAAATAGTTTGGTACCTTAGTTAATTGTTGTACTTGTTCTTCATTTCATTCTTTTAAGTATTTATGTAATTATTTTGAAATGAATATAATCTTTTTATCAAAGATAATAAAATGTAAATGTGTTCTTTTTTTTCTGTAATTTTTTGCAGAAAAATATTTAACCTGTTTAAAGTTTTATATGCTACTTACGTAAAAAAAAATAAAGAAGAATATTAAAAAAATAATTTAAAGTCAGATACCTTATGATATGTAAGGTCTCAGTAACACCCTTTTCTCTGCCAATTCTGCAGCAAACCGAAATTTATCATGTATCAAAAATGCTGGACCAGGTCTGTTAGAAATAATAGTAACCCATAAAATAAGCAAAGTTTGTGTTTACAAATAAAATGTAATAAAAATTATACAATAAATCTCAAAACTTAAAATATAGTTTAGCAATTTTTTTTAAAGCTGAACATTTCTTTAAGCTGTTGTATTAATTTGCAAGCAGTGTTGAATTCAGATATTTTTCTCTGTGGGGAGGGGGGAGGGGTAATTGCAACTTGGGGGATTGTCTCCCCCTCCGCAAGGCCACCCTCTGAATTAACGCTGTTTGCAAGGTTAAAATAATCTTCCTCGTCTGCTTATGATACACTGTTTCTGCTACTAAGTAGAAGATCTAGTATTGTCCATGTCAAAAATAGGTATATGCTGTGTAAAAATTTAAGTGCAGGGGTTGGGAATTTTTCCATATTCTTACCAGCCAAGGAATTATTTCACCAGCCTGCAAGATGCAACACACACACAGTTGAAAATAGTTATGACAAAATCGCACATGATTACAGACAAAATTACTAATACAATGCATTTTTATAATTCTTTTTTCTATAATATTAGGAATTATATATAACAGAGGTAAGATTAATATTAGAATATTTACACTGTAATAATTTTGAAAGTTAAAATATCTAGATTAAAAAAGTGAAAATATCTAGATTAAAAAAGTGTTTCTGATAATGTGCCTATTGCCTAGTTTTTCAAAAACTAAAAATGCACTCGCCTTGTGAGAAAATCCACTCGCCAATGGCAAGCAAAGTGATGTTTTTCCCCACCCCTGTTTAAGTGTGTTTCTATTTGAATGTAAAGCCTTTTAATCTTTATTTGTAGCTAAATATAGAAGGCACAATTTCCAATCGAATCATCATTTTGTGGTTTGCTGTGATAATTTAATAATAAAAGCAAGTGTTCGCTTCATTTTTGGAGGAGGGAGTGGGAAGAATGTATTTTGAAATTCATTAAATATATTTTTTAATTTAAGATTTTTTTTATTTATTTCCCAGAAATGACAGAAAACAAGATGTGAAATTTTCTTCTTGTCATGTCTCTGTATATTAATTATAATTAATTTGTATATAGTATCTATCTAATCCTAGTGTCCTTATAAAATATACTAAAGGGTTTTAGTACCCTTATTCATTGAAAAATGACAAAGACATAGATTCTCTAATTTTTTGTTGAAATTATACTTTATTATCCGTAGTATATTCTCTTAAAGTTTTGTAAAAATCGGAGCATCATAAATGCAGTTTAAAGCAATTTTATTGCATCATTGTGCTTGCAGAGTCTGAGTCGGGCCTATTTTTCAGCAAAGGAGTCGGACCCCTAAAAAGCAAGCCGACTCAGGCTTTTCTTTTTGTTAAACAGTTTGAAAATAAATTAAACCATTTATATGTAATTTTAAATCCATAAAAAGAATTATTATTGTTAATTTTGGATCATATTGGGGCTACTGGGTTAGATTCTCAATTTATTGCCAGGCATGTATAGTAGATGAAAACTGTTTTTATTTAAAAACCAATAGATTCCAAATTATTTCCAAACAAGTAAAATTTTCATCTTTATTTACTTATTTTTTTTTCCCATCAAAATTTTTCTGCTTTGGAGGACATGAATTAACATCAAAATTGTATTGGTATCCACTTTTCAAGTCTTCATATTCGAAATGGTTAAATTTCTTTTTTAGATTTTGATAGTTTTATTTTTGGTGGTCGAGGGACAAAAAATGGAAAAATTAGTATAACAGGTTTCCCCCCCCCCCTCCTTTTTCCTTTTAAAGCTCTAAAAACTGAATTAATACTGAAAAGTGAATATTTTTGCCTTATTTTTCTTGTGTTCCCTCATAATTATAACTAACAGCATCACTAATATATTAGCCAGCCTGAAGTCGTTAAAATTTCTAGTGTTGTATTCTACCATTTTTCCTGCTGGCTATGCAGCACTGCTGCAATCCACTTCACTTTAAAGTTGTTTTTTTTATGAATAGGAATGTTTAAAGTAAAAAAAAAAAAAAAGTGAATAATGTTCAATTTACTCGATTTTTTAGAGGGGGGGGGGTATTCCTTATGGTCTATTCAATAAAACTAGGTATTGAATTTACAACAAAGTAAAAAATTCTCTCTTTTATACATAAAGATGTAAAAATAAATTCAGTTTTTACTTATTTTTTAAATGTAGTTGTGCATTTTATTTTTTTTTCTCCCAAACTAATTAGGATAATTAGTCCTGTTAGGATTAGTAGATCTGATCTGATATGTAGAATTATACAGCACATTTCTATGAAGTTTTTTTAAAATTAGTTCAAAATGTTTTAAATTGAATTAGAAAATACTTTTAAATTTACTTAAATTTTTCAAATTTTGTAAGGAAAATTAAACACTTTCTTGATAGAATAATTTTCCTTTATGCCAAAAATGTACCTTAAAATGTTTAAATAATAATTTAAAAAAAAAAATTTCAAAGTGTACCGAGTCTCTTTATCTTGAATGCTATTTATTTAGATTTACATTTACTTTTGTTTTAATATTATATTATAAAAATTTTTGATTGAACTCAATTGCATATTAGTTAAATATCTTAAAATCTGTAATTGGTAAAAATGATTTTTCTTACAATTTCTTGAACCAAACATTTAATTTTTAATGTTTTGTTTATGTCTGTAATATACAGAGGAATTTGTAATTCCTTGTAAAAAATTTGCATTGAGGTCAAAAATATGACAGCAAGCATAATCATATAGGAATATTGGTTTACACATGCAACGCAGATGTGTTTATATAGCCACAGAGACAACAAGATGTGACACTAGAAGAAATAGCCCAGACGGTACTTAACCAGAATGACTACTTCTATGTTGGTGCTACAGTCCATTGTATGAAAGAGTCCTAACATTGATGAATTTGGTTGTGTGCCAGAAAATTAAGATACAGTTGCCTAGCAGTTAATCGTCTACAACTTGTTCTTTCACAGATAAAATTTCAAGTTTGTGTAATCATGTACTCTTCTGCACTCTCTGAGGCTTGATTGATGCTGTCTACTTCACCTGCTGGCTCAGCATCCTTGTGCACCTCACAAATATGATGGAGTACCATTGTTTCTGTGTGATTATTGCTTGTTGTTGTGTTGATGAACTCATTGCAATTTTTATACAAGTAATTCTAAATATTTTTAAGCGGAAAATTCTAAATAACCAAAATTTTAAATGAGTATATAATTTTAAGTACATTTAGAATTATTTAAATTATGTTTGCATTGTATTTCTCTTTCCTGTTTCATATATTTAAACTTATAACCTGACTTCCCAATAGAGCATAAAATCGTGACAATCTTATGCTTTACCAGTTAAGGCAATTTTCTATCTCTGTATCACTGTATTGCCATTGGATCAAATTGTGAGATCTTTTATCTGGTGAGGAAAAGATTGCTGTAGATTGCTAAATTTACTCCCACTTCCTAATTGTGAGCAGGAGACCCTTTTATTAAAGTTGCTGAATGATTAATGTTTGGTCAATTCAGTTGTGCCATATTATTTACATCACTCTATATCAAGTGTCAGGATTCCCTTGCATGATGACAGATATCTGCCTTTTTAAACACTTCCTCGAACTGTTTTTAAAAAGTTTCTTGCATTGGATGATTGGCTTTGTTTAAGTAAAGCACTTTTTCAATGATTAGATTATATGGTTAGAATCACAAAACAAAACTGTATAATTCTTGATGATACAGCATTATTATCCGATCTAAAACAGTGCTACTTATGATCTGGCTAAAAGGTACAACCTCAAGTTTAATTTTTTTCACAAACTATTAAAGGTGGCATAAATAATCTAAATCGTCGGTACTGAGTAAATTTTCTTTGAGATAAAATCTACAGATAATTGAATTTGAGGGCTGCACATGTGATTTTGCATTTGCAGCAGGGTTGGGTTTTTGACATCAAAAAGTAGCTTTTCACATACGTCAATAAGTGTATAAAAATGTCTAAAAGTGATAAAAACCTTATATACATTTTTTTAGCAATCAATTAGTGTTATTAAATCAAGCTAAAAACTGATTGACTGATAGTTTGTGTTATATAAATTATTTTTACTTAATTGTACTATATTTATGCTGTAATAAAGTTTATGTATCATAATTCAAATTATTTGTCAATTGTCAAGCTCAGAAAAATAGCTCAAAAAATTCAAACTACTGTTTCATGCATTTTCCAAAGTACTTTTATATCTTTATTACTATTATACGTTCAGTTAGATTGCAAAATTATTTTTTGTAACAAATTTATGCTTTTAATCCTTTAAGGGTCATTCCATGTCAATTCAACCAATTTTTCCCCCATTTGTAACCCGACCCACAGGGATTTGGATGAAACTTTGTGTGCACATTAATTCTATCATGAAATGATTCCATCAGAAATTTTTCCTTCCCAGACCTCATAGTTTGTGAGATATGGGGGGTCCAATTCTTAGGTTTTTCTCAAATCGCACATTTCTGAGTCTGTATTCTGAGATTGCAGTTCCATCTTCAAAAAATTGTTTCTATCGATCTAAAACATGAATCATCCTAAAAATATCACTGTAAGAAGATAAAAAGATGCAGATTTTAATAAAAAATATTAAAAAAATTTATTTGTAATATTTAGGATAAAAAAAGTCAGCCAAAGTTGAGAGTTATGGTTATTTTTCCAAATTTTTGTGACTTTACGAAAAAGGCTGTACACAAAAAGGCAAATTAAATTTCCCATTTCTTTTTGTTTTAAATAAAAGTTTACACTTTGGGCTTTCTATCTATGAAATAAAAATGATGTGTTTCGCATGGCTTATGCAAAAATTTTGGGTACTTTCCAATTAGCCGGATAAGTGCTTTATATTTACATATTACATATGCACACAAAAAAGCAAATGAAATTTCTAATTCCTTTTTGTTTTAAATAAAAGTTTACACTTTGGGCTTTCTATATATGAAATAAAAATGATGTCTTTCGCATGGCTTATGCAAAAATTTTGGGTACTTTCCAATTAGCCGGATGCGTGTTTTATTTTTACATATGTACATATGTATAGATCTATATAAATGCAGATGTATTATAGTACATGTACATATGTATGTATATATACAGTATATTGATATATATATGTATAACACTGGTGCCCGTCTAACCGAAAAGTACCAAATTTTGCCTTGTTTTAAGAATCTGCACCAATTAAGAGGAAAAAAAAAATCTGACTAAGTTTAGCTGTGGTACTTAAATAATTACTGGAATTTCTATAAGTTATTGAATTTAATGTTATTTGATGCATGGTTGGTTTTTTTTTTTATTCTCAAAGTAAAGTTTAGGCTTTGTTTTTTCTGATTAAAAAAAATCTGACTGTAATATGTTTCCCCATTAAATTTAGTGAACGGTCCATATATATTTCATTTCGGTATTTAATAATGGGCATTTTTTGGTAATCTATAGAATCTCTTACTTTTATTTTCAATAATTAAACTCAAAACAGATTTTTTTTGTACAGTATAAAATAGAAAATTTTTGCTCCTCACATTTCCATTCTTTCTTTTGAATGCTTATATATTAATTATTTGTGTTTAAAAAATGTTCAAAACCTTGTATTTTCTTTCCTTGGTTAATTTTAATCAGTTTAAATATTTATATTGGCAAGTTTAAATACACAAATATTTAACAGAACTTAAATTTGTTTCTATAGTCTGAAAGATTTAATTGCACCTGCCTTGTATAAACACCTTCTGATAAAGGCATGGTAATGTTCGTTAGTATGAAAGCAGATGTTTTGAAATCAAGTTAATCAAATTATTGTCATTCTGTTGTTTCTTATCATAGAAGAATGATTTAACTTTTACTGTGATACTAAAAATATATTCTGATTGTTACATATTTTATAGTTTGTGATATGTATAAATATTTTTTTGCTTTATTGTTGTAATATGGAGCCTGATATTAAACCTTCTACTAGTCTTAAGGCTTGCAGTATTGTAATATTAAATGGTTTAGAATGTCACAAAACTAGCTATACAAATAACAGAGAAATAGACTACATTGATAATCTCTTTGATTCAGAAAAAGAACTTTTATTAGTTAGGACTATTGCATTTATAAAACAAAAATTAAATGAAAACCGTTTGATTAATATATGTGAGCATTATAGAATTTCGCTCTTAATGAAATATGAAATATATAAATGTGGAGAACCATTTAAGCGGCATAAAAAGCAGGTGAAAAAAAGCAATTAGGGCAATTAATAGAGATTTATATAGGGCCGAAAAAGTAAACCAAATTTGAAAGTTATGATTATTTTTCCGAAATTTTGTGAGTTTATGTAAAAGTCTACACAAAAAGGCAAATGAAATTTCCAGTTTGTTTTTGTATCCAATAACATTAAATTCAGTAACTCATAGAAACTCCAGTAATTATTTAAGTACCACAGCTAAACTTAGTCAGATTTTTTTTCCCCCTTAATTGGTGCAGATTTTCAAAACGAGGCAAAATTTGGTACTTTTCGGTTAGACGGGCACCAGTGTTATACATATATATATCAATATATTGTATATATACATACATATGTACATGTATAATACATCTGTATTTATATAGATCTATACATATGTACATATGTAAAAATAAAACACGCATCCGGCTAATTGGAAAGTACCCAAAATTTTTGCATAAGCCATGCGAAAGACATCATTTTTATTTCATAGATAAAAAGCCCAAAGTGTAAACTTTTATTTAAAACAAAAAGAAATGGGAAATTTCATTTGCTTTTTTGTGTGCATATGTAATATATAAAAATAAAGCACTAATCCGGCTAATTGGAAAGTACCCAAAATTTTTGCATAAGCCATGCGAAACACATCATTTTTATTTCATAGATAGAAAGCCCAAAGTGTAAACTTTTATTTAAAACAAAAAGAAATTGGAAATTTAATTTGCCTTTTTGTGTACAGCCTTTTTTGTGAAGTCACAAAAATTTGGAAAAATAACCATAACTCTCAACTTTGGCTAATTTTTTTTATCCTAAATATTACAAGTAAATTTTTTAAATATTTTTTTATTAAAATCTACATCTATTTATATTCTTACAGTGAAATTTTTGAGATGATTCATTTTTTAGATCCAGAGAGACAATTTTTTGAAGATGGAACTGCAATCTCAAAATACAGACTCAGAAATGTGCGATTTGAGAAAACCCCAAGAATTGGACCCCCCATATCTCACAAACTATGAGGTCTAGGAAGGAAAAATTTCTGATGGAATCATTTCATGATAGAATTAGTGTGTACACAAAGTTTCATCAAAATCCCTGTGGGTCGGGTTACAAGGTCTGGTTGAATTGACATGGAATGACCCTTAAGTGTTTGGAACATAATATTCCATTCACTATGCCCCAGGTTTCGCTGCAATGCAAGGAATATTTAAGATAACATAATTCTATAAATTTTAGGAATTTTCAATACATTTTAGAATGATTAATACTCCCAAGGATTACATTCACATTTGTAACTAAGTTTTTTTATAGTGTTGAAAGAATCACATTTTCTGATCATTTAATATAAAATGCAGTGAAAATAGCAATACAATTTAACCCATTTGCAAGATGCTCAGAGGGTTAAAAAAAGCTCATGTAAAGCTAACAGTGCCTCTATTTAATGATTGATAATAAATTACCTAGATTTTCAAAGATTCTAAAGTTTTTTGTATTCAAACATTAGATATAAACTATAGTTGCAATACAAATGTTCTCTGAATCATTAAATGAATTATAATATTAAACCAATGTAATTAGATGTTCTTTAAATGAATAACTTAAAAGGAGAAGGTTTATTAGTTTCAATATTTACACACATATAACGTCATTTTATTATGTTAGATTCAGTTTAATTATTTAGAATAATTTGCTAATGTTAAATTTTATTTTTATGAATAAAATATTTTATAAATTTTAAATTTCTTATTTGAGCATATTGTTTCAGGTTTTTAGGTGTAAATCTAACCTTAAACGTTTTTTTTTTTTTGTGGAAAAGTCTTAGAATGAGACTAACATTAAAACAATAAAAAGAAAAATATGTATGTTATTTATGTGTAATTTTATATATTAAATTATACAAGTATTTTTACCATGTACTTTCATCTTTAAAAATTAAAGTATTTTATTTGATTAGTTTATAGTTTTAATGTAACAATACTTTTAATTATTTTTTACTCTATATCTATAGCTTACAATCCTTTTCTTTTTTCTAAACAGCTTGTTGAACCAAAAACATGTTTTGAGTTTTTTACATATGTAGTTTTTAATGCATAAAAATGTCAAAATTTATTAAAGTGTTTAAAATTAAAAATTACAAAAAATCGTAAATTTAATTCTGTTGTAAAAATAATTTTAAACGGATTTTGACTCAATTTTAGGTTATTAAGGGGTTTTAGACATAATGGCTTGAAACTGCCAAACTGTCAAAAACTTACCAACCCTGTTTTGCTGCCATAAGTCTTTGTACTATTTTAAACTACCGTTACGTACCAAACATCACCTATTAATCTGCAAATATTAATTTTAATCAATGTTAACAATTTTGAAATATTAACCATATTTAATATTAACCTTATTATTGTAACTTGTATACAGTTGTAACCATAATTTTACAAAGTTTTCAGTGTCATGGATAGTCAGGGAATTTACAAATATTTTCTAAAAGATCTTGGAGAAAAATGACATGAAATTCATCAAATAGTATTGGGGGGGGGGGGGGGGTTAGAATCACAAAATTTATCAAATGATCATAGGAAAAATAAAAAAAAATTCAAGAATGATCATAGGAAAAGAAAAAAAAAAAAATGTTAACTTTTACAAAGGATTGGGAAAATAAGTGTAGCAAATTTCATGGTAATGCATGTTTTGCATGGAATTTTTTGAGATTTGGCCAGGAAAAGTTAGTGAATTTGCTGGGAACCCTGTTCTAGCATATGAGAAAATGAGTGTGAATTTGTTTGCAAAGTTTCATTTTTACATACAAATGTACCAATTTAAATAAAAGTGGAAAAAAAGAACAAATTGTAACCTTGTTTTCATGTAGCTGAAACAGCTTTAATCTGATGACGGAATGAAACAACTCCAGCATGTAAGTACATTTATTTTTCAAATTTCTAATGCAATAAAATCTGTGGAAGCAGTCTATATTATAATCCTACTTTTTAATAATATATATTGGTCATGGCAAAATACGATAAAATTATACTTTCTAAGAGGAAAACCTGTAATGAAATTTTTATTTTTTTATTTTGGACCTTGCAATTTCACTTAGCATATTTTATTATATTTATTTAAAAGGACTGTGGCTCCTAGTAGAATTTTTAAGATTGTTGGTATTTTATGTTTTTTATTCTTTAGTATTTTATGCTTTTTTTTTTTTTTTCATATTAGTTCTTACACAGCAGTTTAATTTATACATACAGAATGTCTTAAAAGTTAACATATTTTAATATTCAATCTAAAATCAAGTACTTATTGTACAAGGGTGCGGTTTGGACTAAAATACTTCTCACAATGAAAAGTTTTCTTCAAGTTAATGAAAATAGTTAGTTCAAATTTTGATCATAGGTGTTACCATACATTTCCTTTCAAGCATGTTTTCACTGCCCGCTGATTTTCAGATTAGTTTTAATGCTGTGACACAGATATAACAACTCTCAATTTTATTTTTTTTTCTCAGTCTTAATTTCTGTGTCATAGTGTCAAAACTAATCTGAAAATGATAAACATATTTGAAACCAAACATACGGACAAGTGGCCCAGTATATGATCAAAGTTCGGAACTGATTATTTTCAATCATTCAAACTTTTCATTTTGAGAAGCATTTTAATCCAATCTGAACTCCTGTAAGACAATTACTTGAATGTATATTAAATTTTAAAATATGTCAATGATTATCGGGACCATCCTCTATATTTGTAATTTTTAGACTACTATGCTCTCAATAGAAGTTCTCCCATAATGTTTTACTTTGTTTAAAATGTAAAGTATAAATAGTTAAAGAATGTGACACTTTATAAAGATAAACAAGTAATAAATAAATGAAATCTTAGACTTACGCTGTAAACATTATAAGTTAAAAGCAAAAATCATTACTTATCAGCGTAAAAAACAATTTATTAAAGATTAAAAATTCCTAACGTTTCGAACTCAATGAGTCATCTTCAGAGGTATATTTTTAAAGGAGAAATAATTTACATTAAAAACAGATTGGCATACTATAAATCGTCTAAAATTATACTAAATAAACATTAAAGGCCAAGATTCAAAAATAAAAACATTAAACTGGTACATGTTTTTATTTTTGAATCTTGGCCTTTAATGTTTATTTAGTATAATTTTAGACAATTTATAGTATGCCAATCTGTTTTTAATGTAAATTATTTCTCCTTTAAAAATATTCCTCTGAAGATGACCCATTAGATTGAGTTCGAAACGTTAGGAATTTTTAATCTTTAATAACTTGTTTTTTATGCTGATAAGTAATGATTTTTGCTTTTAAATTACAGGTAATAAATATTTATGAAATATTAGGGGGACCGGAAAGTAATGTCATTTTTTTTCACTTGCCATTGTTTGTTTATCATTAATCAGATGATTGTGCACTTCAATGTCCTGTCAAAGATATTTTACGGTTAAAGTGACTTGTTCACTTATAAAGTAGTAATTCATAATTGTTTCTGCAGGCTTACAAGAAATGGCGAGTCAAACACTAGCAGAAGTACATATCCGGTATTGTATGATTTTTGAATTTCATAAGGATAGTAAAACTACAATTGCTACCAAAAGCATTTGCGATGTTAATTCATGGTTCATTAGACATTCACAAATGCCAAAAAGGGTTTTCCAAATTCAGATCTGGCAATTTTGATCTTTCTAATTTGCATCGATCAAGAAGACCATCATCTTTATACAATCATATGTTAATGGCAAAAGTAGAGGCAAATCCTTGTCAAACGAATATCAAATGTTCTGTACTAACCTTGGTCAACCATCCAAGAACATTTGTAACAGATTGGTAAAGTAATCAGAGCAGATGTATGGGTCCCACATAAGTTATCAGAAGAAAACAAAAAGATCGATCCAAACATGCAACTTATTCCATCAATGGCGCAATAAAGAACAGTTTTTTGATCGTTTGATTCCTGGGGATGAAAGATGGGTTCTCTGTGATAATCCGTTATGCAAAAGGCAGTGACTATCTCAGATTGAATTGCATGAAGCCAAGTTTACATCCCAAAAAGGCACTTTTGTGTGTTTGGTGAAGCATTTGCGGAATTATTCATTTTGAAGTGTTGAAACCTGGACAAACTGCGAATGCAGACTTTTATTGTGAACAATTAAATTGAATAAATGAATCTCTAATTAAAAATTGGCCAGCAAATGTCGACAGAAAAGGTGTTATTCTGTAACACGATAATGTCAGACTATATTGCACAAGACAAACCTTGGAAAAAATTAATGAATTTACATGGGAAATGCTGTGTTGTCCACCATATTCGCATCATTAGATTACCATTTATTCCAATCTCTACAGCACTTTTTACCTGGTAAAAAAATCGAAAAGTTGGATGATATCTAAAATGCCATCTCGAGAAATCTTGTTTAACAAACAATTGATTTTCATTGTTCTGGTATTGAAAATTATAAAATTAGTTGACAAAAGGTTGTTGATAACGAGGGTGATTATATCATTCATTAAAAATTAAAACTTCTAAAAGTTTATTTGTTTGAATTTAATGTTAAAAAACGACATTACTTTCCGGCCCCCCTTCTAGTTAACATTGACATTCATATAAAAGCATAACTTCAAATTTTGCTGAATAATATTTTAAAGAAACATTGCACATTTATTACATTTTTACATCTGTGGATCAACAAAAAATATATATATATATATATATACAATGAAGCACCGTTTATATGTTTTTCAAGGGACCAGTGGGGAAAAAACATATAAATGAAGAGTATAAACGAAATTCACAAAAGTAGGAACATATCCGTAAAAAAAAAAAAAAAAAAAAACAGATATAAATTAAAACAAATGAAATACAAGAGGTATCCAATACAAAATTTCTTATTTAGGATATAATTTACAACTTACTACTATTCATAATCATTCACTATGTACAAATATTTTGTTACTTTAGGTTGTACGGATTTTTTTGGATTGCTCAGTAAAAGGTTTATTGTTCACAGTTAAAGTGCCATCTTAACATTATCATTCAAATCACTGCTAATGAGGTATTCTTGCATGGTATCAAAACCCGTCAAAGCTTGTTAAAAACTTGGCAATGGCTTTTCAGTGCAGTTGTCTTCTTCTTCACTGTTAGTATCTTCATTTGCGATCATTTCATATTGTTAAAAGAGAACATGTTGCAAGTTTCGAATCGCATTGCTCATAATACTCAAATGTAGCAACATCAGTTAAATTTGACCAGTTATCTGGTTCAGCATTTTCAATGGGATTGACATCCACTGGAGTTAAAAAATCTAGCAAGTATGAAGCAGTTTTTTATCGTTTTGGGTAAAATGTTTTGCCAAGCCATCATTATGAAAGTCATGACTTATAAGATGTTAATGTTTACATTTTTTAAATTTCTGTGGTCTAAACTTAGCAATAGCTGTTTTCACCAAAAGTTTTCGATAATATTGTTTTAGGAATTTTATCACTCTTAAATCTAGTGGCTGCAATTTTTAGGGAAGAATTTCAGTTATGTTTTTGAGAAAGTCTATATCAGGTAGATGAGCTGGACACTGATCAATGAATAAAATGATTCGCTGCTTCTGTTTTCACATTTTATCATCTAATTCTTTTTAATAATCGGTAAAGAAAGGCATAGTCATCTATGATTTTTTATTTGCCAGGTACATTATTAGCAATGTTTTCACATTTTTGAAGCACCAGGGCTTTTTTGATTTGCCAATAATCAAAGAAGGCAATTTTTCAGATCCATCTGTATTAGCACACAATAACACTGTTAATCACAATTTACTCTTTTTCCTGCCATGACACATATGATTTGATTGCATGAGTTTTAGATGGCAAAAGATTATAAAATAAACTGGTTTCATCTGCATTGAAAGTCTTTTTGTTTATATCCTTTTATCAGATCTAAAGACGCACCCATATTCGGTATTTGGCCATGTTACCAAATATTCAGTTAGGCCGAATATCAAACTATTCGGTTAGGCCGAATATCAAACTATTTGGTTAGGCCGAATATCAAATTATTCGATTAGGCCGAATATCAAACTATTCGGTTAGGCCAAATATAAACTATTCAGCTTGGCCGAATATAAAAAAATTCAGCTTGGCCGAATATCAAAAAATTCAGCTTGGCCGAATATCAAAAAATTCGGGCTGCCAAATATTAAACAATTCGACCTGCCGAATATCAAAGTATTTGGCCAAATCCAATATTTAATAAAACCTTTTAAAACACATTTTTAAAAACTTTTCACAATTTCTACTTTTAACTGTCTCTTTATAAATGTATTTAAAATAATTAGAAAGAAAATCCTATTTAAATAAAATAGTGTTTTTATCCTATTTATTTGGTGTTTGTAAAATATAACTTAAAAAATTAAGCATGGGAAGAATTAAAATGGTGATTTATTAGGATTCTCCTTAAGAATAAATGGTTTGCAGATGCAAGCTCCTAATTTTTTTTAGTAAATAATCTGTTTCTTGTTTTTCTCGAGCCTTTAAACAAGAAAGAAAAACTTTTGAGATTAGTAATAGCTATCAAGGCAGACAATTTTTGTACATGAAACCATATGCATATTCAACTTATTGAGCCATAAGTATTTTACAAATATTACAATTGACTCAATAATCAGAAGGATTTATATAAAAATAGACCTTAATAACTTAACACACTCATGCATCAAATAATATTCGAGAGAATGTCACTGCGAGAATAAATGTGCACTTCTCTGGTTCAGAATCCCGTGTTATGTGACTCTCCGGAGCGGAGGAAGGAAAATGCGTCTAAATGCTAGTAGCTGAAAATAAAAATTTCTCCTTCACGGAGAGAATTACAGCCAAGCTGCTACAAATACATTGTATTTCATCTCACTCAAGGTCAAATTAGTGTTTTCGTTTGTTGCATTAACAATAAACAGGGGGGTAGCTTGAAATTTTTATTGGGGGGGGGGGGAGAACCAAAATTTGGTGCCTTTTAATGTTTTGCCGCCCTTGAATTATTTGAACACTTTTTAGGAGAGGGGGGGGGTAGTTATGCTAATTTTTATCTTTAGCTATTTATTCATGGCAATGGCATCTATTTAGGTGATATAAGTGATGCAGCCATGGTTGGATTTCCATCTTAAGCACGCATGCACATGTGCTGATAAAATATCTCTCCCAGCTCTTGTTTTTTCAAGGTCTAAAAAGGCAATGTAGAATGTTTGTAGAGAATCCGAATCCTGGATCCTTAACCCTGACATTTTCCTGAGATGATAAGAACAATTGTATTTCGAAGAAAAATAAAAATACAGAGCGTAAAGTTAATTACAATAGTTATAGAGGTTTCAAAGCCGCAGCTCCTGCCCGAAACTTGGTGGTCATTTAGCCTTCAATTTTTTTTGGTGAGATCCTCCAAGATCGGGCCCACTACTATTACTCCCACCTATGTAAAAAAGGAATGTTAAACCTCTCGATGAATATTCGACCCCTTTTCAATCAAGTAACGGTCGTCTATATACCAAATATACTGAATATTCCAGTTTCTGTAAAATGGAATAACATATTTTTCTTTTATTATCTTATTTCCCCAGTAAATAAATATAAGTAAAAAATAATCTATATCGTACTGCAATTGTAACGCAAAACTTTAACGTAGTTATTTATTTCTAATGTGTATTTTTTAAATCGGTCGCACGATTATTCTATTAATTATTCATTAATAAATACTTCAGTAATTCATTAATGAATTCTTTTTTTTCCTGTGTCTTTTTAACATTAAAAAACAGTCGTTCAAAGTAAATTTAATTTTCTCTTTTGACAATAGCTACTTTAAAAGCAAAAATCAATTATTTCCAAATCCCTTTATCAAGTCAATGGAATAAAAACTTATTTAACCCCTTAAGCAACATGTTCAATTTAGCAATAGTATGCTGAATATCGGATATCATTAAATTTCGTAAAAAGTAATTTATCACAATAACAATTAGCGACGCAAAACACTCAGATGCGTCGTACATTTCAATCTCGATTCTCGAGTAAAATAAAGACATATGCACATATATTTTGGAATTTCAGATAGAAGAGTTCACTTTGCACGTCGATACATTGTGATGTTTATATAGTTAATAAAAAAAACTGTTATATTTCAGATAAATCAAATTTAAGCTGTAATGTCCACCTCAACAGTATTGCCAGTGGGCTACTTTTTTAAAAATTCTGATTTGTTGATTGGCACCACTTTTTTGAAACTGTAAATATTTTTTTGTTTTTGCCTTAATTATCATGTCAATGAATAAGCCACCTTTTATCATTTGTAAAAAGTGGTGCCAATCAAGAATCTGAATTTAAAATAAAAAGAATATTGCCCAGTTAAACTGATGGCATTGAGCTCGCAGGCTACGCATACTAATTGTACATTACAGCCTTGTATTTTCGTTAATTCCGTTCGAAAAAAAATTAAGGGGAAACAGCTCTCCCCTTTCTCCTTTTTTATACTTAATCATTGAACCTCCTAAACTATCAAGTACATGCTTTATCATATTAAAAAATCTATATCCAAAATTCAGAGCAAATCGGATAATTCTTAATAAAAACCCATTTAGCATTTATATAATTTAAGAGGAGTTAATTCCCCTCTTTTATACTTAACCATTAAACTTCCAAAACTATTCAGAGATTTGAACGAAATCTGACAATTCTGATTGAAAAATTCATTTATACAAGTTAAGGGGAGGGGCATTAGAACCCCCGTTCCCCCTGTTTATACTTATTCAATGAACACCTAATAACAGCCACAGACTCGCCTCATCAGAATGATCCAATATCTAAATTTTTAACGAAAACTGTTAATTTTGCTTGAAAATCCCGTTTATATCAATTAAAGGGAGGGGCATGAGCCCCCGTTCCCCCTGTTTATACTTATTCTATGAACACCTAATAACAGTCACGGAATCGCCTCATCAGAATGATCCTATATCTAAATTTTGAACGAAAACTGTTAATTCTGCATGAAAATCTCGTTTATATCAATTAAGGGGAGGGGCATGAGCCCCCCGTTCCCCCTCTTATACATATCGAATGAACTCCAAAAACTAATCAGGGAAGCGCCGTATCAGGATGTACCTATATACAAAATTTCAAGTGGGTCGGATATTTTTATCATGAATTATCGTGTTACTCACGAACGAACATACATACATACAGAACGAACGGGCACATAAGCTCTCAGGCTATGATAGCCTGTGAGCTAAAAAGTAGCCCATCTGGCAACACTGCACCTCAAAGCAGAAAAGGGCCCATCAGAAAAGTGACAATAACTTGAAATATACACAATTGATAAAACATTACAAAATTATATTTAGGAATTATAAAACAAAAATAGAGCCAAAGAAAAAAAATCTATTGCTCAGTTGAAAACATTTTTGAAAAATAATTTTTTTACCACTTGATCAGTAACCCTTGAAGAATGCAATCAGTGCCACTTGATCAGTAACAATGCATTTTTAATTATAATGTTACAATTTTAAATACAGTGTTTTACACAATAAAATCTATAAAAATGCAATATCTGGATGCCAAAAACGTAAATAACAATAAATCATGTAAAATTGACTATTTGTTTGGTTCCATTCGATTGCATCTTACTATGTTTGACGGCTTTTTCGAAAAACATTTGTAAGTAAGGGTGTATTCCGATCCAAACTGCTTATTTTCGCATTTAATTTTGAATTCATTTTTGCTCTCAAATGCATCAGACTGACAGATTCTCTTATTCAGAAACTATACAAGGTGCTGTAAAGCTCGATATTTTGATAAAGGCAGAAAATGGTTTTAAAAAATGCTGTCAAAGTGGGCATTGTGAACCTAATTTTCCAAAGCGAAAGAGCTAAAGACGAATAAAAGGACTATGCTGAAGCAATGATTGTTTATCAATCAAATTCTAATAAATGAAGAGAAAAATAAGATCATACGGCACCTTGTGCATCTCATCGAAAATCAGTCCAGCAAGTTTCAAGTTTCTATTTTTAAAATTGAGTCAGAAATTGCATCAGAAAATTTCGAGGTGTTGAAGATGGAAAAGTATGTTTTCGAGTACACCCTTAAACATATATTTCTTTTAATTTTGGGGAAAGCTTCATTCTTGCCCAATTCTGGATTAAAACTAGGTCTATTATTATTAATGTAAAAGTTTCAGAAATCGCCATTTATCAAAAAATAGCTATCTGTTTAGGAAATAAATAATAAAAATAATTTAAATTTACCGGAAAACTGAGAATGCTATTCGATTTTTTTTCCACTAATAATAGCAATGATAATAAATGAACTCACAATTGTGTCAGAAATACAAACATTGTGCTTTAAGAACATGCTTAACTAAAGGAAAATATGTACATTTTTTACCTTCGACTACATCATCGTTTTTCATCTACTTTTTTATAAATTTTCAGCATTTCTACGCTTTATAACTTCTTTTTTTGTTTTGTTCTCCATAGTAAGATTCTGATTTTTTGTTTTTATGTTTTATTTCAGTCATCCCTCATGACTGAATTTCTTCTCTCTGGACGATTACAAAAGACAGCTTTTTATTTTTATTTTAAAAATTGGGCGAAAAAAATCGCCAGATTTGAAAAGTCGCGTTATCAGCTTCAGTACAATCTGACAACACTAGATACTGGACAACCAAGATGTATGTAGGTGACGCCTGGAAATTAACTAACCTCATACAAGGAAGGAGTTAAAATAGTTAAGGTCAGATGACCCTGTCGAGGACCACCAACCTTGGATTAGAATAAGATGAGAGCTTTTCTCCGAAAGATCAAATTATATGTAGTGATCGAACAATGCCCATTTCCGGAATGTGTTCTTGTTTTCGCACTGGGGATAGCGCCTGGTAGTAATCTTAAAATGTCTCAAATGTAATGGATCTCCTATACTTTTTTAAACCATAATTTATTTTCTTATAAATTTACAAAAATATTAATTTCAAATCATATTACTGTTATTTGATTATTTTTTTCCTTTTTTGTGTGTGCAAAAAATAATCTAAGAATGCTACATTAATAATAAAAATTTTAGGTGCCTAACGGCACCCTTTTCGAACTCCCCCTTTTTAGGTGCATGACTGCGCCCTTAAACCTTCTGTGGCGCCCTACTACTGAAACATATTATAGAACTATTCAAACGAGCTACAGTTGCTTCCACACTTCTTTTCCCTTTCTATCTATTTCTAAGGGTGACCAACAACTACTATAAGAAGGAAAAAATTGTACATCTATCCTGTAATTGATTACAAGTTTGTTTTTGAAATTTTTTATTTAGGATGCATAAATTTTCTTCGGGATAGGAGTGGGGGAATAGAGGTAGCAATAAGTCTAAAATTAAATGCCTTTTTCATGTTTTGTAAGGGAAAAATAACTTTGTAATTTTACATTTAAAATTAAGTTATCAAGCAGGACGGTTGTTCTGCCAAGCCAAGCTAGAAAAAAATAATATGCCCGCCAAACAAACAAATGCCAAGAACATAACGATCGCTTAACTGCTTAATATACTCGAGACAACTTTCTCATGTTAAATCGACCAAACATGGCATTTTAAAATTTGGGATATTTAAAAATTGAAGTATCATAGAGAAATAAAACAAAAACTAGAAGAATTTAATGATGAAAAGCTTCAATTTGAGATCAAACTCATCTTTACAAAATAATTATTAAAAGAGATACAGGATTTTTTAAAAACCGTCGAGATACTGAAAATGATCACTTATTTCTTCGTCAAACAATTTTATTTCAATCAAGGTACAGACTTAAATAAGGGACAGAAAGAAGTATAGAATGCATTTTCGGATAGGTAATTATTCAAGCTACATGCTTTTGTAAAATTCAGTTTAAAAAAACAAAATTTCTATCACTAATAAGCAAAAAACAACTAATTAACAAATTATGCCAAAGTGTGATAAACCGCCAATCGTGTACTAGCTACATTATAGTAAAGCAAATCATTTAAAATGCTGCCACTTCAAGTTTCATATGCCAATAAGATATTTTTCTTCAAGATTATTTTTTCGAATAAAACAGTGTAAAAGTTCATTTTTAGAAAGATCTTTAAAATAAATTAATTTAAGAGATATCTTCTAAAGTGTAGTCATTTAAAATTATTAGCATTTAAAGTTTCATATTTTATTTATTTATTTGAACAACATACATCTGACTTGTGTGCTTGGCATGAAAGCCTGCTTATAAGTCATTGACAGTATACAAGGACGAGATTGCAGAAGGAAATTTACATCACAAGAGAAATACAACTAGGAGCTCCACACAAAGTGTGGTTAAAGTTTCATTCCTAATGTAAACAAAACTTTTGAAAAAAAAAATGAGTGATTTTTATATAAAAAGAGAACCATGGTAAACGATATTCGCTTGTGTTAGAGCAAAGAATCAACATAGATAACAACTTTGACATTATTGTATGATAAAATACAGTTTTACCATAAAATATTTATTTAAAGAGGGTAATCTCTGGAACTACCGAACCAATTGTACCAACCGAACCAACTTTGTACAATTATATTAACCAATAGTATTTTATATCATATCGATTTACGGCCATCTTTCCATATTTTCCATATCTAACCAATATTTAACCCGTTATCATCCACTGATACCATATAGATTACCTACAACTGGACAAAACTTTTAAATTTCAATGCGGAAGTGTCTGCTATCTAAATGTCTGAATAAGTAAAAATTTTGGATTCTAACAACAAATTTGGGTACATTAGAATTTAATGTCAAATGCGAAAAGATGGCCTCCAGACCAATATTAACCAGTTATAATCATCAATAATAAACTACAGGCATTTCATTTGCGGGAAGACAAACCAATCAGAAAACATCTCTTTCGCTCCATTTTCCTTGGAATAAATCAATTCATGTTTTTAATAGCACCTTCCAACAAAGTTGAAAAGTGCTTATGCATTCGGTTTGTCTGTCCGTATGGCCGGATGGCCGTCTGTCCGAATTCTAACTCTCGTAAATATACTTGGATTGCCATGAAATTTTTGGACTTATTTAGGTTTACTCTAGCACGAGTCCTATTGAAAATGAAGTTTCTACTGTGATTAATTTGTTTACAGGGACAGTCAAAAGTTTTCCATTACATTACGGCCTATCGGGAAAAATCGCTTCAAATAAATTTTAACGTTTATAACACTTTTCAAAAGTTTGAAAAGTGCTTATGTGTTCGGTTTGACTGGCCGTCTGTCCCTCTGTCAATCTATCCGTCTGTCCGCGCTTTAACACAAGTAAATATACTCGAATTGCCCTGAAATTTTTGTATGTTCTTGACGTTTACCCTAGCACGAACCCTATTGAAAATGAAGTTTCTACCATGATAAGTTTATTTACTGGGAGAGTCACAAATTTAAACCATTACATTATGACCTATGGGGAAAAATCGTTTCAAAGGTATTTTAAAGATGTTATACCCTGTCAAACATATCAAAATTTACATGCATTTAAGAGGTGCACTAAAATATGCATTCTATAAAATACGCGGTGAAAATATAGTATTATTCCTTTACAGGGCCACACAAAAGAATTCCATTGGATAATGGTAAAGGGGGGAATAGTGTGCGACATTTTAAAAATATGTATAACAAAAATGATGTATGTCACCGAGGCTTAATATAAATTATAACGATACTGTCTTGCATAATATGAAGTACATTGCATTTACAGGGACACACAAAAGATTTCAAATAGTATATTCCTTCCGACGGACTGTATATGTTTCCAATGATGGCTGATGGATGGATGTAATACATTTTAATTATGATATACGCATTTAAGTTTCCTAAATCTTTGTACATTATAAGGGTGTGTGTAAATGTTATAGTTGATATACAGGGCTACCCGAAAGAACTTGCCAACGTTACTGAGTAAGAGCGTAAATTACTTAAAGGTGATTCTTAAATAAGGTATACATTTTTACGCTGAACTCCATTCAATTTACAAAGAAATATTTGCAGAATATAGATAAAATGACATACAGGGCCACGCAAAGAATTGTGTACATGGACACCTATGAATGATAATTTATAACAATGTGATTTCAGTTGATTTAAGAGTTTTAGTTTAAAATAAGTTTTAGCTTTTTACTAACGTATAAGAAAGGTACAAGGTAAACTACAGGGCTGAACAAAAGTTTTCAAGTATGTTTCCCATTTATTAGTAAAAATTGCTCAAATGAAATTTTAAGCTTTTTTCTTGCTAAACTAAATTTTCCCATTTTATAATATGTATATCAACAGACAGATCAAATACAGGCCTTTTCAAAAGTATTGGAATACATATTTGGCTATATACTCTTATTTCCCTAATTAACGAAGTTTTTCTTAAAGATTTCATGAAGTGTTGAAAAGTGCTTCATAATCTATGCTTAACACATGATTTTTCTTACTTATTAAATTAGCTATGCATTTTTATGCTGAATTATATTTAGCATACTAAAAGATGTTTACTGAATACAGATAAAACGATTTACAGGACCATGCAAAAAATTTGATATATGACCATCAAAAGATAATTTTTGGAAGTGTAATTTTACTAGTTTTAAGAGTATTTTAGTCTGAATAAATTTAAGCTATATAGTAGTGTGAATGTAAAGATAGCAGATAAAATACAGGGCTGTAGAAATGTATTCAAGTAAGTGTCCGTGTACAGGCACAAATTGCTGAAAGAGAAATTTCAATTTATTACTCATTTGCTTGCTAAACTAGATTTTCGTATCATATCTAAATAAAATAGCAACTATAGATCTATATTTTATTTCGATTCTATCTGTTTTTTTACAAAATTTTCATACTTATAAATGATAAATTACTCTAAGAAACAAATGATACATACAATGTACACATATATTTCTTACTTCTTACTTAGAGGTTTTACGAGAATTCATTCCAATTTAAGTGAGCAGATTATTTAAATTTTATATAATCTCTTAAAAAAAAGTGATATCTACTAAAAAACACTTTTCAAAAGTAAAAAAAAAAAAAGCCAAGCAAGGAAAAAAAAGGATGAAAGTTGTGTCTAAAAAATGGTCTGATATCAAATTTCCAAGCTTATGTTATGGTAATTATTTAACATTTTCCATTAAAAAAATTACTATTTCTAAATCAATGCCTTTGCATATGTTGATAGAAATAATTTTTTCTTGTACTAAATACATTGTAAACGTGTTTTGAAAATTCAAATGTTTTAAAATTATGCATGATGCGCTTGGCAGCCATCTTTTCATATTTTGCGCAAATTTCCAAGCACCAAGTTTGTAAAGGAAAGCGTTAGTAAGTTTACATTAAGTACAATTTAGAACTTCTGATTTTAATTATCGACAAATATATTTAATACATTACCACCCAGCGATCTATTTATAGATTGTCTACAACTAAACAAAACTTTTAAATTTCAATACCAGAATTTTAGTACAGAAATATCTGTTTAAGTAACAATTTTGAGTTTTAAATTTTAACTATGGATTTGTGTACATAGAAATTAGTATACAATATTTAAAAATGGCCGCCAAGCCCATCACGCATAATTTAAAAACATTTGAATTTCCAAAACACATTTACGATGTATTTAGTACAAGAGAAAATGATTTCTATCAACATATGCAAAGGCATTGATTTAGAAATAGTAATTTTTTTAATAGAAAATGTTAAATAATTACCATAATATAAGCTTGGAAATTTGATATCGGACCATTTTTTAGACACAACTTTCATCCTTTTTTTTTATTCTTGTTTGGCTTTTTTTTTACTTTTGAAAAGTGTTTTTTAGTAGATTTTATAGTTACTTGTTACTACTAAAAAAGCGCACCCTTAAACCTTCTTTGGCGCCCTACTACGTGAACATATTGGGAGGGGAGGCTTCCCCCCCCCCCCTAAAGCTACGTTCCTGACAATAGATATTATAACTATATTTTCAACTCTCATGCTTTGACATCTGTAAAATATGGTATGATGGGAAGTGTGGAAAATGCTACTATTCATGAGAAAAGAATTAAGAGTTAGGCATTCCTTTATTCAGAATTAAGTTGGAAGTATTTGTACTTTATATTGAAAAAAACTCTACTTTGAGTTATTTTAAAAGGACAATTATGAGACTGTAAATTTTTCTTTGACCATTTTTTCATTATTTCTCTTTGATTTTAAAATGTTTGTTTTGATTCGTAGAAGATATCATGAAATTTAAAATTTTATTTTAAAAAGTCTTATAATTGTGCTTCTTAAATAACTCAACACAGATATTTTTCAATACTAAATATTCTTATAAAAAAACTCTTGTTTATCAAAATGTAAGTTTCTTTTATTAAATATTATGTAAAAGTAACATTCTAATATCTTTAAACTTTGAAATATAAAAAGTATTTGGAAAGCCGAATATTCGGTATTTGGCCTATCAATTACTATTCAGCTAGCCCAATAGTTAAATGAAGCAACTTAAGTAGATTACAGGGGTAAAAGAATCGGAATTTCAATAATAATAGTTTTGAAAAGGACTCTAGAATATGCTTCATTTCTTGTGAATTCTGTGCTCCAAGGCAGCATTGGTTGGCTGCAAAAGTTCAAAATGGTTGGTTGTGTTTATGATGACCAATTATAAACGCAGGGGAATATAGTCCGTAAGGGGGGGAGGAATGCCATCCTTGGATATTTTTTTAAGGGAACCTAACCTGTATTTATGCAAGAAAAATATAAGATTCAAAGAAAACCATGGAAAACTCCTAACGATTAGGCCGACGGACTCAATTGGATCGAACCCAGCGCTTTCCATCTATCCGCTTTGAAGGCAGAATCTTTTTTTTGACCATTAGAAAAGTTCAAGAAAAGACATGGATTATTATAGATAACTGTCTGTAGTAAAAGTGCAGATACTCCAATGACAGTATGTGAGAATTAGAAAATCTTGAGAATTCTTGAATAATTTTTAATGCTGATGAAACCAGGCTCTTTTACAAGTGCCTTCCAAACAAAACTCTAGTATTTAAATCTTAAAGATGCTGATCACTAGCAAAAGTAAATCTCAGTCATTTAAAGGAATGAACACCTTAGAAGTGTACTATGATTTCAATAAAAAGCCATGGTGACCATTAAAATACAGTCATCTCTTACTTATATGTGTTTGAAGAAACTGATTAGAAATCATGCATAAATCAGAGTGGTGCTTAACTGAGAAGATGTTATATATAGCAATTATTTATACATTTTATACACATTATGGGAAATAAAAACATTAAAGTGTAAGAATTAAAATTATGATTAATAAAATTTTATAAAAATAAAGGGGATGTAGCATTAGTATAGTATACTCTAAAAAAATCCTTATACTTTCACTAAAAAATTTAGCTTAAAAAATAAAAAAATCTAAAATTTCACTTTACATAGAATATTATATACGTACATTGAAAATAAATGCTAATTATTCCTCTTTTAATAAGTCATGTGTGCTAGTTGATTTTTTATTATTCATATTTTGTACAACAATCTTCCTTAGCACATTAAAATGCATCATTGTATTTGGTGCTACATCAGAATTTTTTAAGTTAATGCCTCAAAATATCCAGCGTGGTGTCATTCAGTTTTTCACGTAATTTTGATGTCATTCAAGCTTTGGTGCTACTTGCATAAGAACATGGCAATTTCTCCACATTTTTTAAACCGTGTGATTTCTTGAATTTACCAATCACTATTTGTGGCAACTGTTTTTTGATCCATTCACCTTGCAACATAAAAATACAGTCACTCTTTCTTTGTTATTTTAGTCATCATATGATTTATTCTCTTAAAATCCAGCGTTTTGTTTTGCAAAAGGCGATACAATAAATGTTTCATCACAGTTTAAAATGTTTTTAATATTAAAGTTTTGAATTACATTTGTAAGGTTAACGATTTATTCATTAAAAGTTGAATTCGTAAAAACTGCACTTTCCCAGACAATGATTTGTTGAATCATGTTTTTCCTCAAGTTTTTCTAGTCATCCCCAAGTGCCGAAAAGTTTGATTCCCATTTTCGATGACAAAAGGACTCCATTTCTTTGAAAAATTCATCAATAATTGGTAAAGAGAAGCTATCATTTCTCTGAACTACTGAATTAAAATTGTTTCTAAAATATAAAATTTTTCATTCTGAATTCTTGATCATTTCTTTGCTTATTTAGAGTGAAATGAGCAATTATTTTTCTGTATAACTGAGATAGACAATTCTAAGTGGCGCTTACAAGTGAGAGATCTATAGTATTATTTTCCTATTCCACATGGTGGGACCTAACAAAATTCTTGTATAAGTGAGAGACATGTGTAATCGAGAAGTGCATAAGTGAGAGATGACTGTATTTGACAAATGGTTAAAAGTGTTTGGCAAACAAATGAGAAAAAAGGATTGAAAAAATGCTTTCATTATTGACAATAATCCAACTCACCCACATAACAATTGAGATAAACTTCAAAGAGTACAAGTAATTTTTTTTTTTTTTTTTTTTTTTTTACCGATTTCACACTGAACTAGGGACTTCGATGCGCAAGTAATGAAAAAAATTAAAGTTGCTAGAAGAAAATATTTTTTTAAATAATAATTCATAGTTACTGACAAAAAGTGATTCTATGCAAGACCTTATTAATCTTTGAAAGGGTATTGAGGAACTTTATAAAGCTTGGAGGTTCCATATCACTGACTGATTGATATAATTGTTTTAAAAAATTTGCTTTTTTTGAACTAGAGGATTCTGTGGATTTTAAAGATGACAATAGTAGACTAAAAAGAGAAATGAAGAACTTTGAGTTTTTGAAGATGGTTAATAATGCCATTATTGCCTAGTATCTTTACTGATAGCAACATTTTAAACAACATTGTCAGCAATGCTAGTGGAAAAGATTATCATGAAAGTAAAAACTTAAAACAGGGAGAAAAAATTCATCACGATAAATTCCTTTGACGTTCAGCACCATGCAAAAGGGTAAGCAAAGGGGGTGGTCACCCCGGGTGCAGAAATTTAGGGAGGCCAAATTTATATTATCAATGTCATTTTTGGCCTGCCATAAGAAAAAGTTGGGAGAAACAGAGGGACATCAAATTCTAACTTTGACCCTGGCAAAATTTTCTCTTCCCAAGTGCCTGTTGATGTTACAGGGTTCATATGCTTCAAGGACTTTCAATCATTTTTAGGAGAATATTTGTAAAGTAATATTTGCCCTATTTAATGAAAAACATTCTAACTTCAGAGATAGCAAAAAATTCTTTATTTATTTTTTTTTTTTTTAACAACTAAAATTATCTGGATAAATTGATGCAAAGAACACTGCATTGTAAGGAGGCGATGTCAAATGGATGGAAATGTTGCCCTTTCATTCTTAGAAGTGCAAAAGTTTTGAAATCAAATCAACCAAAAATTACAGATTTCTACAACTAAAATAAATGCAAGTCTTTCTTATGTGTGTGTGTGTGTGATTTTTTACTATGTTTTCAAATAAAGGTTCATTTTTTGTTTTGAAACTGTTAAATAAATAAAAAATAGATTATCAAATTAATATTTAGCATTAAATATTTCAAAATCTTAATTAAACAGCTGAAAAATAATTTTCTTCCAAAATTTATAACATTAAATGAAAAAAATTTTGTCATTTTCTATTCAACAAATTTTTTATATAACTGATTTTTTGACTGAACGATGGATTTTATTATATAGAGACTCAATTGTATATATATTTTTTTTAATAAAATCATCTTTTAAACAAATAATGCAACCTGAAAATCTTGAACAAAAAATTTAAGATCAAGCAAGTAATTTACGACATTTGGCACTTCAACACAAAATTGTAACTGTCCTCCAATATCTCAAAGAGTAATAAAAAATACATTCATTTGTGCAGCTAAAAGAAAATGTTCTTGATCATTAAAGATTTTCTTTTTAAACACAGTCTCTTTTATTGCTTCTGCTTGCATATTCATTTTCAGTTTATTTAAATCTTTCTTAGTTCTAACAATGGGGTGATGGAATTTGATATATTAGATGAATTTGAGAGTAATGACAATGACAATGAGGAGAATTCTTCTAGCGATTCATCAGATATATCTCTAACTGAATTAGATGCTTTGCTGGATGAAAGTTTACAAAATGTAAAACCAGAGCCTTCAAAACCTAAAGAACCACAACATGAAGAAAAGCAGAAAGTAATACTTAAAGGTATTTTTTAAATATATATATTTTTTAATATTTTTTTAGCTTCAGTAAGTTTAACACTAGAACGCCGGATGGTGTCATTTCGACACCGAAGCGTGTAAATTTCTATGTAAAATCTGTAAATTATAAAGGAATTTTTTTATGACTCTCGGCTTTTACTAAATATGTGGGTAGAACTCGCATCAAAATTTTTTTGGAAATCGATTTATTCAAACGTGGTTTACGGGCAAATTTACCTAGAACGTCGGGCTGGTGTCAATTGGACACCGCAATAATTTCATTTCCCCTAATTTTAATTTCGTTCTTCTGTGCGATAATGCCACACACTATCGTAGTTCAGGGGATCTCAGAATGTTTTTTCAACACCTGGTCATCACGTGATTTGTTTCAGCTACAACAACACCTACCACTGAGGTTTTATTTCTCACAAAGATAGTACATATACGATGCTTCAGAGTTATGACTAGTAAAATTTCGTGAGATTTTCTTTCGTTCTTTTTACATTTTATGAATACATTTAAAATGTTTCGTAAAAGGTGGCTTACTGCGGATGAAATTACCGCGCATCTGAGAGAATTGTCAGATAATGAATCAGAACGTGGAGAATTATCAGAACTGTATGATGAATCTGATAGGGAAAATTTTATTCCTGTTGTATCATCTGAATCGGAAACCGATGAGGATATTGAAATTAATTATTCTCGAAATCTGACTGAATTTATGGCTCGCGATGGCTCACGCTGGAAAGAATGTGGTTCTGGAAGTGCAACCGGTAGATTAGCAATACAAAATATTTTGCGGGAAAATAGTGGTCCAACTAGTTATGCAAAAAGAAATGTGAATTATGACACTGTTTTGAGTGCTTGGTTGTTTTTTGTAGGATTTTAGAGCATATAATTAAATGCACATACACAGAAGCTCGCCGAGTATTAGAAAATAATGCTTGGTCTCTTTCAGAACAGGAACTTTTAGCTTAAATTTCAATTTTGTATACACGTGGAGTTTCAGGAGCTAGTAACCTCGAACTTTATTCATTATGGTTTACAGAATGGGGTAGAGATTTTGTAAAGAAACCATGTCCAGAGACAAATTTTGTGAAATATCAATGTTTTTGCTATTTAATATCAAATCAACTCGTCGTAATCGAATTAAAGATGATAAATTCGCTATGATTTCCGAAGTATGGAATCGCTTTATTGAAAAATGCATAAGCTGTTACAAACCAGGCCAGAACATAACAATTGATGAACAATTGTTTCCAAGTAAGACTCACTGTCTGTTTACTCAGTTTATAGTATCAAAACCTGATAAATACGGGCAAAAATTTTGGATAGCTGCAAATTTAGAAAGTAAGTATATTTTAAACGCATTTTCCTACTTAGGAAAAAATGAAGAACGAGAACAATGTCAGAGACTTTCTGAAATTGTGGTTTTAAAATTAATAGAACCTTTTAAAAATATGGGAAGAAATGTCACAGTTGACAATTTTTTTACTTCTCTTGAGTCGGCAAAGAAACTAAAGGAAAGGCGGATGAGTTTAGTTGGCACGGTAAATAGGGCCAGACGAGAAATTCCAGATTGTGTAAAATCAGGAAAAGAAGAGCTGCATTCAACAAAAATATTGAAGAATGAAGAATGAAGAATCGGTCTCAACAGTTTATCAATTAAAAAAAAATGTGATAATTCTTAGTTCTATGCATTCAAGCATCGCAACTGCTAATAATTCAAAGAAAACACCTGAAACCGTCAGTTTTTATAATGAAACGAAATGTGGCGTAGATATTGTTGACCAAATGGCAAGACAATACTCATTCAAAGCAGGTTCAAGAAGATTGCCAATTCACACATTCTACAATATTTTAGACTTTGCTTCCATAAACGCTTGGATTGTTTTCAAACGTGTAACAAGAAAAAACATAACAAGGCGTATATTTATACAAACACTATCTGAAGAAATGTGAGCAGAATACATTGAAAAATCCACTAAAAGAAGCAGAAGAGATGAAGAAGGACTGCGGACTGAAAATTCTTCTAAACGTAGAAAATGCGAAGTTAAAAAATGTCATGGAAATGTGACAAATAAAGTATGTTCTTCTTGTAATAGAATGACATGCGGCAAATGCACAAAAAATGTCACCTATAAATGTATTGGCTGTTAGTAATATAAGTAGTTATTTCACTTCTTTATATTTTCATATTATCTTGCAAAAATATTCTTAAGTTGCAGACATAATAATTATTTGTGTGTGCCATATGTATGCTCTTAGCATCTAGCAAAATTGTTTCTATATTATAGATAAAATATAATTTGTGTGTGAAATATATTTCTCTATATCTCAAAAATTAAGAGTATTTTACAAATATAATAATATTTGTGTGTACTTAAAGCATTTTAATTTAATGTTGTAAAATTTTTCTTTCTTTTTTTTAGATTTAACATTATTTGTGTGTTCTACATGTATTCGTAAAAAGAATATTAATCTGTACATTTTTTTCGAATTTTTTTGCATAATATCGACCAGTGTCAAAATGACACCTGCCGGCGTTTTAGGGGGTAGCAATATTTCAGGCGTTCTAGTGTTAAATACTGCATGTCTTTTAGAAGTGAAACTTTGCCCTGTTCGCCTTAACATTCATAGATTGATAATGCAATTATCACAATTATGAAGTAATACTTTATTCAGTATTTCAGTCATAAACAGGAAATATTTTACATCAATAGTAAAGATTTCAAACTTTTTTTCTTTGGCAAGGTGGTAAACAGGAAAATATTTTAGGAGAATTTGAGCTCTTGAATTTTATTCTTTCTTAATTTAGATTTACTTTATGCTTATATAATTGAAGCAAATATTAAGAGTCTCATTAAGCTTTATTGAGAATTAAAATTATTTAATATAATTAAAAAAGAAAATTTAAAACTTTTTCATTGAAAATAAAATTATAATCTCATTGAGAGCTTCTTGGTAGTTTTTGATGTTGATGTCAACCAAATTAATATTTGGCATTTTTCACATATACTTTTAAGTGTTTTATTGCCAAAAAATGTCTTCTCAATAGAACATACTAGAATAATGTTTAGACATCTTAAATGACTTTCCTTGAATTCTTCAAGAATTTGAGCTATACAAGTCTAACAATCTGATTAAGCTGTTGTGATAGTTTTTATTTTGACAGTGTTAATATTGTGCTTCTACAAACTGTTTTTCTTTAATTGCATTAATTTTCTTTTAAATACCAACGAAATCAAATAATAAATATATCCTAGTGTACAACTCTGTTTATTGTATCTTTATCAGTTTATTCTAATCTTTGCAATCTTGATTGATAGTAAATGGTATTTTTATAGTCATAAAATAGAAATTTTAGAGGTAGGATCAAACCCTGGTGATGCCGCCTTTGGCTTTATTCTTTGGCCTTATAGAGACAAAATTATTTTATTAATTGGGTTTTCCTGCCTACACAACATATACTTCATCATGTGAAAAGCAGCCTTCCAATTGAATATAGCAAAAAGATCTTTACTAACTGTGGTAGCAAATGCTGATTATACTTGTCTTCCTGTCCATAGATCATGCATAAAGTAATGAGACAATACAATAGCTAGTAATAACAGCTAGTTTAAATCTTAAATTTAGACCATAAATAAAACTTTTAAATTTATTCTACAGCCTTTTGAAATTAAAATTTACTTATTGAATTAAAATTTACTTTTGTCCATCTATTCAACATAAACCTAATCATGCAGAAGACAGTCTTTAAAACAAACTTAGCTATAGGAGTCTTACTACCTTCAGTAGATTCCCTCAAATCTGCAACTCTAAAATCTGCTCATAATTTATGGATGTAAACAATGAAACATTCGTTTCAGGTATAAGGGAAAAAATTGACTTTTTAGTTTTATATCAATTTTTTATATATTTTAATTTGTAATTATTTTTAATATTACTGAATTCATTTTTTTTATGAAGGAAGAATAAATCTATTTCAGAAAAAAAAAAAAAAAAATATTGCTGATATTATTGGTAATCACGATGTTCTTACAGAATATATTTATGTAGTAATCAAGCTTTTTTGCTTATTAAGTCTGACTTAACCTGAAATAAAACTTCCTTCCTTTATGATTTTGGTGTGAATTAGCAATGTACCTTTATGAGGCAAGTTTCATTGATAATTTAGGAAAAATACATTTTATCTTTATAATGAATGTTTAATCATACATTATTGATTATATTAACTTGACCTTTGCTTTTAATATTTTAATCATTTTAAATATTATCTAAATTTTTATTACTTTACTTTATTACTTATTTTAATATTTTATTATTTTGTAAGCATTTATTATAGTTTCAATTGCATTATTAATTACTTTCAAAGTATTGTTTAAAAAATGCAAACAAAGCAATGACCAGAAATTCACAAAATTCTAAAATCCGCACAATCTCTAAACTCAAGCTGTGCAGATTTGAGGGAGTCTAATGTATGAATCCCAAACTTCAGGAAATCACTTAAAGGTTGCACTCACATAAGTTGAAAAGAAAGAATTTTTATGTCTCAAGTTCTGCTGCATGCAGAGGTGATCATTGTTAACAAGATCATTCGTAAATCAATTTACCATTCTATAAAATTTCATAGCTGGAATAAATGAATGAAATTAGTTAAATAATTAAAAATGAAATATTAAATGCTGCTCACTAAACAAGATAAAATGATGTAACTATTCTCTTTGAAATAAAAACCAATTTTTACTCTCTACTGAATAATTTTCCTCTAGTCAAGTATATAAAATTTACAGCCTGCATTTGCAATCCAATAAGTTATAACTAGAGCCCAAAAATATCACAATTTTAAAGAACTGATAATCAAGACACAAAATTGTTTTCTGATCCTGAATGTTGCAAAATTTATTCTTCATGATAATATATCAAAACACTTTAAAGATTTAAATTTATTTATGCAAGGAAAAGATCAAAATACAGTAGACTCCCTCAAATCCGCACAGCTTGGGACCAGAGGTTTTGCAGATTTCTGATCATTGCTTTGTTTACATTTTTTAAAAAGCAATTTGAATGTAATTAATAATGAAATCAAAAGTATAATGAATGTTTACAATATGCTAAAATATTAAAATAAGTAATAAACTAAAATAATAAAATTTAGATAGTTTTTAAAATGATAAAAATACTAAAAGCAAAGGTCAAATTAATAATCAATAATGTACAATTAAATATTCATTATCATCATGATGAAATGTGTTTTTCCTAAATTATTCAATGAAACTTTCCTCATAAAAGTACATTACTAATTCACATTAAGATTATAAAATAATGAAGCTTTATTTCAGGTTTAGCCAGACTTAATAACTAAAAAAGCTTGATTAATACATAAATGTATTTGGTAAGATTGTGATTACCAATGATATCAGCAATATCTTTATTTTTTCAGAAATAAATTATTCTTTCTTTATGAAAAATCATGAATTCAATAATCTTAACAAAAATTACAAATTAAAATATATGGAATTGATGTAAAACTAAAAAAGTCAAATTTTGCACCTACATCTGAACTGAATGTTTCATTGTTTACATCCATAAAATATGTGCAGATTTTAGAGAGTTGTGGATTTTAGGAGTGTGGATTTGAGGGAGTCTACTGTATTATGAACATGTGCACTCAAGTTGAAGCATAAGTTAGCTCTTTGGGGGAAATATTTGAAAAATGAAGGTTTAATTCAATACAAGATGTAATAATACAACAAATAAAGTTTAGATGAAATTGCATTTTATTAAAAGTATGTAAAAAAAAAAGAAAAAAAAAAAGACTGTGTTGTTCTGAGTTTGAAGGAAGATTTGTTTTTATTCCAAGTCTTTAGAAGTTTTTCTTTCTTTGCTATCTTTAATTTCTTCTATGTATATAGAGGCAGTATCAAATTATATGCAAGTGCGATTTAGATTTTAATATAAAATTAAATTTGAATGTCTTTCTTTCATTTTACAAATATTTTCCAAACAGTAAAAGAAAGAATCATTATTGATAATTTAAAAATTCAGACATGAAATTGAAATTTTCTCTATATTCAGAAATACTTATCAGGTCAAGTTATTATTTACACTAATGAAAAGAAAAAGATAAGACATGACTGGGATGCTGAGTTCACTCACATTAATTTTACGCTAACATTCTATACTCATTTGTTATATGTAACTAAATTTTATTCAAGTTTTTATGTATACTTAATATTTAATTCATGTGTTTGATGAAACTGTACAAGAACTTCACACAAGTTATAAGTTTCTGAGTTTTTTAGTTTTCAAAAAATTGCAATTTTCAGCTAAAAACCCCATTAACTGTGGCAAGCAGTTTAAAAAATGTTATATTAGATTCAGCAGGGAAAAAAAAAAAAAATGAAAAATTGCCATTTTTCTAAAATGAAATTTTAGTTGCAGGAAAAACTGTCTGCTATAAATCTTGAGAATAATCAAGTGATTGTGAATCTAACTTCATCAAAATTAGCTGGGTTATTCCTGAGGAAACTGCTCTTAAAGCTTGCATATTTCCTATAGGATCGCACCCAATCTTGTCTCTCCTTAACCTCTTCTTCTATCAAGAATTACCGATATTAGTCATCATCAATTTTAAAAGCAATCGCTGCTAATAAAATTTCTCCCCCCCCCCCCCCAAAAAAAAAGTGCCTGTTAAATATCAGGACATTTTAATTATTATTTTGTTACTTTTTTTATTTTTTACTCAGGATTTTTCAAAATAAACATAAATTTCTATGAAATATTATGTTTTTGTTTTGTGGCCCACATAAACTCAAAAACTTGTTTTAGTGTCTTATATCAGCTTTTGAGTTTGACATGCTTGCTCTTGATAAAGTGAACTTTATCTTATTGACACTTTTGGCTGTTGCCTGTTGAAAGGAATCTTGTACATTCAATAATTGTTAATATTAATCAATAATTCAGATTTAAGAAAATCACTTTATTCATATTAACTGCTTTATGCTGTTTCTAGTCAAATGTGAACAAGCACAAACTTATTTTTAAGCCAAAATTTTATATACTAAGATGTAATTCGTTTCTATAAAGTATGTTATTGCTTTCTTAAAAAAAAAAAAAAAAAAAAAAAAAAAAAAACTTCTGGTTGAAAACATATTTGTTTGATCTGTATCACGTTTGACTGCCAGAAATTGCAAATAATATAAAGAAATTTGGTGTTATTTAGTCATATTTAACATATTTATGCATATTTTTTTATTGCAGTTAGAGGCCGAGATCATTTTGATGTTTTACCTGAAGGATGGATTGAAGTTACTCATAATAGTGGAATGCCAATCTATTTACATAAAGCTAGCAGAGTTTGCTCTGTATCAAAGCCTTATTTTTTGGGACCTGGAAGTACAAGGGTAAAGTTCTCTTCAATTTTGTTTGAAAATCATAAGTTTCATATTAAAATTGGAAATTTTTGTCTCCCAGATATTTAGCTTTACTTCAATTATGTATTTAAAGTGATGTAAATTTTGATTTTGAGTACATGGTTATTAAACTCTTCTCCCTGCCGCTCTATTATCTCCCATCTATTTCTCCTTTTTAACATTTGTTACATAAGTATTCCATTAAATGTTGTGAAGAAATTTTGTGATAATGTTTCTATGTATATCTTAAAAGGTCTTCTTGAAAAATCATAAAGTATAGTAACTCGAAAATACTGCAATGTAGACAAACTTAATTTTTTCTTTTTTCTCTCTCTTTTTAATATTTTAATATAAATTTGTTTCATTATAATATTTAAATAAAATATTCAAAAATCTCAATCAGTTTTAATTATGTATCATTCCTGTTGGATTTTCCTTTAAATACTTATCTTTACAACAATCAAGTTTTTATGAAAGAGAATTACATCATATTTTTTCTTGTATTAATGGCATAATCAGAATTCTCTTGACTTTTGGTGTCTAAGTAGCATTTTTGGAACACTTAAGCATTAAAATTTTAATGTTTTTACTGTAGCAGCATGATTTTTATTAATGATGATGTACATGGCATTTATAGTTCTTTTTATAGGTGGGTGATTCTCAAAATAGGGGACTATTTCAAAAATGAAATCTTAAAAAAATTACTGTTAGCAAAATTTCTGAAAAAAATAGGTGTTGTTAATATAGTATTAGGTATACTTTCCATGTAGTCAGCAGAGCTAAATATTTAAAAATTAACTTAAAAAAATAATTAGTATTTTTTGAGCCATGCTAATGACAAAACAAATTGCATGGAATAAATATATTATGAAATTTTTATTTTCTTCCTGTTTAAATATTTTTTTTTCTATATTTATTAGCCTTCCTTTTCAGCAAATGGTTTCCATTTTTAAATATATACATATAAGGAGAATAAAAACATTACCAAAGAGCAAACTTTGTTACATGAGCAACATTCTGACACTAACAATGTAAGAAGCTGTCTTAGTGATTTTCCTATAGATTTAATGCATATTTTAGGGATAATAAATGTAATACCTAAATTTATACATAAAATTAAACTTTATAAAGGATACAATATAAGCACTGGTTACATTTATGTACATGAGAGTCTTTAGCATGGACAGAAAAACCATGCTAATGACACTAATATCTGTCCATGCTAATGACAACAGGGTGGCTACAGATTCTGGAAATCAGGGAAAAATCAGGGACGTTTAGCAATCTGGAAAAATCAGGGAAATATCAGGGAACTTTATAAAAAAAATACTCAAAAATCAGGGAAATTTTTCTCTATGCAAAAATATTTCTGTTTTCACCTTAACAGTGACAAACAGGCTACGTTAAACCAATAATTAAGATATGATTGTGCCATAAACCCAAATTTTCAAATGTTAGTTCATTCGCAATCTTTTGACAAAATTCGTCAATTTTATCAAACTTTAGACGAAATTTGCACTTTTTTGTAAATTCTTGACAAAATGTACACTTCTTTGCAAGTTCTTGACAAAATTTGCATGATTTTTTTTTTTTTTTTTCAAAATCTATGTTTTTTGGACTTTTTTCCCACGAAATTTTGTGCATTTATCGCGATTTCTTCACAAAATTTGAACATTTTTCGCGATCGTTTGATGAAATTTGCATGTTTTTCACGATCTTTTGACAAAATTTGCACATCCTTTTTTTTTTGGTAGGCATTTTTTGCGATCTTTAGATGAGATTTGTGCGTTTTCTTAATATTAAGATGAAATTTGCATGTTTTCCGCTGTCTTTTGATTAAAATTGCACATTTTTCATGATATTAGGAAAAATTCTTGCTTTTATGCAGAACCTTCATAAAGTTTGCATTTCTTTACGCAAAACTTAATGAAATTTGTATTTTTTACACGATCTTCAGGTCTAATTTTGCACTTTTCCGCAATCTTTTGATTAAATTTGAGCAAAAATTTGAAGAAATGAGAGTTTTATGTGATTTTTTGACAAAATTTTATGTTTTTTCCACGATCCTATGTTGAAATTTGCATTATTTCAAGCAATCCTTTGACAAAATTAGCAATTTTTTTTATCCAGTGCCTGTATCGCCTTTTGTTGCATATCAGTAATAATTACGCATAAATTGTAATACTTGGCACCTCTGCTAATTAAATACTGAACGATTTTTGTTTATTCCTCTCAAAAGAGATATTTTCAAGCTAGGTAAGTGTGTCTTACAAGAAAGCAGCATACATTAAAAAAATATCATGCATTTTCTTTAATTTGCACATTTTTTAAAGCATTTTCTACGTTTTTCGCAATTTTTAGACGAGATTTCCATGCTTTTCAAGATCTTTAGATTAGGGATGCAACGGATATCCGGCCAATATCAGATATCTGGCATATCCGGCTGATTTTTCAATATCCGAAATATCATCGGATATCCGAATCACAATCACCGGATATCCGACTTCTATATCGGATATCCGGCAGAATGCAACAAACCAAATATATATTAACAGTAATCGTTTGATCCCAAACAATGCGAAAAACTTTTGTTTATAATGCAAAAGATGAAATATTATTATAAGTTCCCTATCGATGAATAAAAGGTAATTCTCAAAAGTTTAAAGAATTGCCAGCTTTCCAACTATTTATATTTAAACTCTGTAACAAATTTAAAAGCTTACATTTACATCTTTTAGAAAATTGTATCTACTTTCAGATTGTAAAACAAAATTTGAAGTCAAAATAGCAAATGAAGCTTTTGTGCAAAAATGTATAAAGATAAAAAACTAACATTGAGAAATGCACAAATAACGCATGAAAAGAATAGAAAACAGCCGTTTCGAATCTACTATCGAGATTCTTCATCAGTATAAGACTCAGCATGCTAGAAAAAACTAAGCTGAGCAAAGCGACAGGGAAGCACAGTCTTATATGCCTATTACGGGAGCGAATGGTAATAGATTCGAAACAGCTGTTTGCTACCTTACATGCATTTCTAAACGTTGGTTTTCTATGTGATTTTACTAATTTTCTTTCTTTCTTTTAATTTAAACAATGTGTTAATTAATTTTTAAGTTACACAACTAAATAAACCTATTTTTAATTTCTTCTATCTTTCAAAAAAGAAATTATTGTAATAAATTTTTTTTGACGAATTTGCATGTTTTAGGGATTAAATATCCCCAAAAACATGTTTATTCAAAACATCTGTCTGTCCCAGTGTCGCCAAAAGTGTATGAAGTTATGCATAGAATGATCCAAATATTTTGTGCATATTTTTGACTGTAACCAGCAGGTTCTTTTTCAATATGGAAACATTTCGCTGTAAGGCAGTGCTGTAATTGCAAATTTTGTGCCATTTTCATTGTTCTACCATCAAATACTGTATGAAGCTATGCATAGAATTGAACCAAATTTCTTTGGATACATTTCTGGGAATGACTGTCTGGTCTTCCTTCAATTTGAAAATAGTTTGCCCAAAGATGGTACTGTAATAATGATTTTTGTAAAATAATTTTGATCTTTCATAATCCTTACAGAGAATTGGCGGTTTATGCAGCGATGCGAACTTCGTATCTTTCTAAAATTGGCTATTCGCAAACAACTGATGTATAGCAGAACAGAAAAGAATATTGATTTTAATAAATATCATGATCGAGATTAACTCATTCTTAATCTAATTAACTGACTGCAGCAAAAATTCTAGATGAAAATAAAAGTTGGTATAGTACTAAACTAACAATATTGAAGTAGTATTAATACAGTTGACTCTCTCTACAACGAAACTCTATCAAGCGAATTTCTCTATTTAATGAATTTTTTGTAGGAACGGTCAATTTTTTTCATGATTACATTAAAAATAATCTACATATAGCGAAATATATATCTCCATTTAACGAATTTTTTCAAAAATGTTCTTTTATATGTTCTGAAAACGCTTCAAATTATTTGTAGAGTACATTTTTTTCATTGATTTCTCATTTATAAGTCATAGCTACATAGCATCCTCTACCTTATTCTTTATGTCTAAAAAAAGGCATTCAACACCCCCCCCCCACACAAAAAAAAAAAAAAAAAAAAACATTATTTAAAAAAAACATGGTTATACTTGACTTTGTTTTAGCCAAGGTGAGCTTGCGTTCTTGGAAAAGAGTGAAATATTTGCTTGCAATTGGAATGATTTGCAATAATCACAAAGCATCTTAAAAGATAAAACTATTCCATTATCGTCTTGAAAATGGTGTTTATTTCTTGATTTGGATAGTAAGTCAGAAATAAGGAAGGGGTGAGGGGGCAATTGCAGAAAAGGGTTTTCATCTATCTAAACTAACTCTCATTACTTTTAGAGTTTAGAGTTTATGTTTGTTGTTTGTGGCCACTTGGAATATTTTTTGTTGTGAGAGATCATTTGAATGAAGAATTGTTACTAAATGTCATATATAGTGGTGTTATCTTCTACTGCATCTGCATAAAAACTCCTTTGGGATAAGCATAATGCTTTCTTATAAAGTACAAAATTTTTTGCCGTTTTCTATTCAACGAATTTTTTGACTGAACGATGGATTTCGTTATATAGAGACTCGACTGTATTTGTAAATATTTTTTTAAACATTCAGATATATGGAATAGAAGAGAGTTTTGGGATTGGTGCATCCAACTAGTTATTTTCATGATTCCATTATAAATATTTAAAATTAAAAGTTTTTTTTTGGCTTATAAATTTGAAAGTGATTTAACTTAAAGTAAAATTAAATGTAGCTTAAGGTAAAACAGTATTAAATAATTAAAACATGAAAAAAAAAATCATTAAGTAAATCCATGTTTGGAAATAACTCTTCAACCATTGGTATATTCGTAAGCCTTTTTATGTTTACATTATAAATGGAAGCTATGTATTTCTTTGTGAAATTACTTTACAATTATAAAATAAACATATTGATAAATGTGTAAAATTTGCTCTATAAATTATCTGCATTTCATTGTACAAATTATTAGCAATTATCAGCATTTCATTGTAATTATTAGCCATTATCAGCATTTCATTGACAGATAAGCAGAATATTTAAATGTTTGAAATACATTTTTTATTCAATATTATTAATATACACATACAGGGCTTGAACTTTGGTATGGGATGGCTGGATTCATGCCTTAAAAAATCTTATGGCCAAGACATTCCTGTTACCAAAAAAAAAAAAAAAAAAAATCCCTTTTTGAATTTTTTTTGTTTTTTTCGTTAAATGGTGATCAAATCTCAGGATTGACTGACTATTTTTGTGATATTTTCTGCTATCAGTTGGCAAATCTCACAGTTTTCTCTTGCGGCAATTATACAAAATTCATGATTGGTTTTTTGCATTTGATTGAAAAACTTTGCAATTTTTCTCACAATTTTCACGCTTGCTCGCCTCGTAAACTTTTGCAACTTTTTTCTCGAGACCGATTGCCAAATTTCACAATTTTTTTCTCTCAGCTGAATGTGACAAATTTAGCTATTTTATTCTGCGACTGATTGGAAAATTTCCCTTTTTGTTTTAGTGACATTCTGCTGAAATTAATAATTATTTTCCTGTGTCCAGCTGAAAAATTTGTTTTTTCTCTGTTTCCTGCTGATGATTTTCATGATATTTGCTTGTGACAGGCTAACAAATTTCACAATATTTTACTGTAAATGACTGATGAATTTCGCTATATTTTCCCACTGCCCAAGTTCCCTCAAACTTAAAATTTTTTCAGACCGATTGACTATTTTTAAAAATTTATTTTTGCCATGGTGGACAAAATCAGCGATATTTTTTCTATGGCCGATTTCTGTATTTTGTGAATTTCTTTTTCTAATTTATTTTGTCTCTTTTGCCAAAACAAGAAATTTCTAAAAGGGCAGTAATGGTCACTAGAGTCTGAGCTCTATCTAATTAGCCTGGAATCAGCATTAAACAAAATGAGATTAGATCTTGTGTTGCACATTGGAAAAAAAAAAACATGTTTTTTTTACAATCAGCATTAGATTTTTTTTTCATTTTTCAAAATCATCGCACATTTTGTAATCAATGGGCTTGATAATCATACTTCTTTTTTCATTTAAAAGATAATCTTTCATACGATGTTTCTGTTTGGATTCGTTTTTTTTTTTTTCCATATCTGATAATTTGCATCTGCCCACATTGTAACTTTTTATTTTCTTTATTAAAAATGACATTTATTTCCTATTCAAATAAAAATTCTTCTAAATTTAAAGAATTTTGTAAAAAAAATAATAAATAAATAAATAAAATGAGGACATCCATTGTCCAAAGCAAGATGTTTAAATGTTTCCCATTGAGTTAATGAAAATCAGTAAAAACATTATTTTTATGATGATCAAAACATGACTCATGTAATAAGAGTCACATACTACATATGTCATGGATTTCCTGGACCAATAATAAACAAAATAAAATGCAGACACCACAAGGTCCATTCTCAACCGATAACATCAACCACTTTCCAAATGATTGAAAAAAAAAAAGGCAAACTTTAAGGAAACACATTTAGAAACAATAAATAGTTTATGTGCATAGTTCACAGAAATTAGGACATGACCTTTTTAAATAAACCATTTCTCATGGAATAGAAGAAACTTACTGATTATGCCCTTTTCAGAATTTCATATGGGTTTAAAATTCCATTGCATAGAAGAACATAATTCAATTAGCTAAAATGTCAGAAATTACAGTATTGATGATAATTCCACTAAGTGGTATGCAATCACCGCAGGATATTGACAATACAATCATCTAAATGTATTATTCTTGCAAGTAAATTAAAAATGAATGCCTATCAGATTTTACAAAAAAAAAAAAAACAAGTTGGAAATTGCACGTAAAGCATAGCAAATGAGGTGCGTTTGTTGATAACGAAGTTTTAAAATATTCAGATCTTGCTGATATATCAGGTAACCAAGAAAGTTCGTGCGGTTTTTGAGAATAGATACTTTAGTTGCATAGGCGTGGTCATACTGATTCTGATGACGTCATTTCTGTACCTTGCCTTGAAACTGCAATCAGTAGAGAGTTGTTTAACGTATCTCACATTTCGCTATCAGTTTTGTAGGAAGTACAATCGTTGACAAAGGAGATTTTGAGGCCTATTTTGCTCTACGAGTTCAAATTAGGAAACAAAGCTGCAAAGGCCGCTAGAAGAATATGCTCTGTGTTCGGAGAGACTTCAGTGAGTGAACGGACCGCTCAAAAGTGGTTCAGTAGATTTTCGTCCGGAGATGAGATCTTCGAAGACAAGCCCCGTGTTGGTCGTCCATCCATCTTAGACCAAGTCCAGCTATAAGAGGAAATCAAACAGAATCCTGACTTAACATGCCAGGAGCTTGCGCAAAGGTTTGGAGTATATGACGAAACCATCCAATCGCATCTTCATAGCTTTGGGATGTCGTGGAAACTTGATAAGTTGGTTCCTCATGTCCTGTCCGAGGAAAACAAGCTCCAACGATTGAACATCTGCTTGTCATTGCTGTCGCGCCACAACAAAGCCTCTTTCCTGGATCAGATATTGACATGTGACGAAAAATGGGTAACATATAATAACCGCAAGAGAAAACATCATTGGTCGACTTCTGGTTCCGTCTGATTGGTTGCTAAACCGGACATCCATCAAAAAAAGATAATGCTGTGTATTTGGTGGACTAGCGCTGGTATAGTTCACTATGAATTGTTAGAAAGCGGGGAAAAAATCGCAGCCGAAGTCTACTCGTCGCAGTTGAAAAGGGTTTCAGCTGCTTTGCTCGAAAAGCAGTCAGCGCTGGTCAACAGCACAGGAGTTCTTCTCCTCCACGATAACGCCAGACCTCATTCGTCCAAAGCGACCAGGGATGTTATAAAAACATTAGGCTGGGAAGTTTTGCTTCACCCACCTTACTCCCCGGACATCGCCCCATCGGCCTATTACTTGTTTTTGGTCATGGATAATCACCTGCAGGAACAGCAGTTCCAAACCCAAGATGATATCACAAAAACTATAACCCAGTTTTTGGACCCTAAAGCAAAAGATTTTTTCAAAAAGGGTATTTATAAGCTTGTGTCTCGATGGGAACACATAATTAAAGCCAATGGTGATGATTTCAAAGAATAAAATAAGTGTTTGAGATTTATGTGGGTCGTTTTTTATGTCTGATGAAAACTGCACAAACTTTCTTGGTTACCTGATAGTAGAGCGTACTTTGGATACAGTATAGTGGTCGAAATCTTTGTGTTCCTGTAAATATGCAGGGAGTAATTTTTATTATACTTCATTAACGTATATCTTATTCATAAAATGTAAAGTAGTTTAATATAATTAAAACACCCCCCAAACAATGTTTCCCCGTATAACATTATTTAGTGAAATACATTTGTGTGGCCCTGTAATTTAATAATAAATATTTTTTGCTTCACAAATTGTACAAAATGTATTTTTTTAGTACATATTTCATAGATTCATGTCAATTCTGTTATATTCAAATGAGTGTAACACCATTAAAATGCATTTGAAACTTTTTTCCCCATTGACCGTAATGCAACGGAATCCTTTTGATTGTCCCTGTAATTGATCTATCCATCCGATTTTCATAAAATTTGAAATGACTCGACAAAATTATGTAATAATTATGTATTTTAAATTTCAAACGATTCGGTTGGGTAGTTTTTTCGTTGTTATATGCGGACGGACTGAGCGACAACTATAGGTGCTACGTATTTACATAATTACGAACGCACCTAAAAAATAAATAAATAAAATAAAATAAAAATTAAAAAGTGTAACTTACAAAAGATTCTAAACCACACAAAATCGAATAAAATCTAAATTAAAATATTCATTTAGCAACTCAATTATTAATTGTTCATAACACTAAATGAAAATTGAAAAATAGATATGATATATATAAGGCTTGATTCTTTTCGTTTGTTTTAATTAAAATAGACATTTTGTATAATTATCTTGAGTTTTTGATTTAAATTATTTTAATGGAATTTTGTCATGCTGGTATAAATTAAATATTTAAATGGCATGTAAAAAATAATAGTTTTTTTTTTTTAATTTCTTCCTTCTCATATAGTTTAACACCCCTGCATTTACAAATGTTATGAGGAAAACTCTCTCTGCCTGGGAAAACCTGAATTTCAAGCCCTGATAGTCAAAGATATATAGTTTCTGTAAATTATATTCCAATAAGTTTAAAAGTTGCAATGGTGTGTGAAACATGTTTGCAATTTATTATTTCAGATGGCATTGCATAAAGAAATAAACAAACATTCACCATAACTAAAAACATATTCAGTACCGGATATCCGAATCCGGCAGGCAAATCGGATACCAGGTATCCAGTATCCGATATCCGGCAAAATCAGTATCTGGTGCATCCCTACTTTAGATGAAATTTGCACGTTTTCCCCGATCTTTAGGCTAAATTTTTGCTTTTACGCCAACCTTTCATGAAATTTGTATTTTTTACACGATCTTTAGGTCTATTTTCACACTTTTCTGTAATCTTTTGACTAAATTTGCGCACTTTTTTTTTCAGAAATTTTAAAAAATGACCTTTTTTTATGATCTTTTGAAAAATTTTTATGTTTTTTCCACAATTCTACTGCGAAATTTGCATTATTTCTAGGGATGGGACGAATAGTGATTTGGCTGAATAGCCGAATACCGAATATTCAGCCAAATTTTAGGCCGAATACCAACTTTTTTTTCCAATAAAGAAAATAAATTTTGATTATATATAATTAAAAAAATAGGAGCTCATTAATACTTATTACTCTTAATTGTGCTTTTAAATGTATTTTTAAATTTAAAAACTTATTTTAACACAAAAAAAATTATGAAATTGCATCATATTCTTTTTATCCTAATGTACATCAAATTGATTTTCAGTAAGTCAGGGTGGTAAGATATTTCCATTAAAATATGAAGAATGTATACTTCACTTTTACTATCAAATGATACTTTTACCCTTTCTTCTATCCAAAATTAATAATATTCTTAAGCTCTCTCTCTCAGAACTCAGGAGGCGATATTTTCTGAAATAACCTTTAATGAAGTACATTTGATTATTTAGAGTTTGTGTCTCAAATGGTAAGCAAATTCGTAAGAATGGGACTGTTCTGAAATCATTTGCCAAGCTTTAAATTACAAATTACGTTAAAGCAAAAGGTTATGCTTAAAGTAGAATGCATATGTTAACAAAATCTTTGATATTTGAATCGGTGCATACAATATTCAACTTCGATATTCCACAAGCATTAAAATGATGAAGAGAAATTGATAACGTGAATGAAGGAAGATGTAAATTAAAAATATATACATAATAATGTTACATATTTAAGTCAGTAATTATTCAAATAATTATTTAAAAGTGGAAACTATAGAATAAAAAATTTATTTTGTTCAGTATTTAGAATTTATGTTTAAGTATTTATAAAACCATCTTCATAAAGCAAGTTGTGTCATCTAATGCTTATCTAGTTCGACACTAGCTCTGTTATTAGATGTACTGTTGTATTTGGAATAATGATATTTGATATTTAATCTTGAAAATGAATATCCGTTAATACATCTAGTAAATGAATTTTTTCATTTCTTACTTTATACAAAATAAGTTATGAATTTCACAGCAGCCTTTTTTATATGTGCATGGAATTTGCAGGCATTAATAAATATTCGAGTGTTTTAGAATAAGGCAGTGTTTTTTTCTTTTCTTATAAGTGTTTTTATATCTTGAATTGTAATACATCATTCTCTAATGAAGACATTTCCTGTACAATTAAAACTCAAACTTGGACAGCATTTTCTAAAATATCACTAACTTTTATAGTAAATACAGAAAGGCTGTATATTTTTTAGTATCTGAATAACTGTATATTTTGTAAGTAAGAATAAGAATGACTTCATAAATTAAGTAGCCAATTTGGATCAGAGAAAAAAAAAATGCAAGAAATGAAATTCTTTAAATTCTAAATTTATTTGGCAAGATATCTTTCACTATTCGGCGAGATTTTAGCAATATTCGATGAGATATCTCTAAATATTCGGCTACAGGTATTCGGTCAACAAGCCTTCAATATTCGGCCCACTGAATATTCGGCAAAAGGGCCGAATAGTGGCCGAATATTCGTCCCATCCCTAGTTATTTCCAGCAATCCTTTGACGAAGTAAGCGATTTTTTAATCTGATGCCCGTAATGCCTTAACTTTTGTTGCATATCGGTAATAATTATGGATAAATTGCATCTCTGCTAATTAAATACTGAGCAATTTTTGTTTTTTCCTCCTAAAAGAGATATTTGCAAGCTGCATAAGTGTGTTATATGAGCAAACAGCATGTGTTAAAAAAATACCGTATATGTTCTTTAATAATAAAAATCAGGGAAATCTGTTACAAATAATCAGGGAATCAGGGAACTTTTTTTCATCATTTCTGTAGCCACCCTGGACAAATTTTAATTTAAATAAGATTATGAGCCATAATATAATCGCAATGCAATAGTCCTTTCTAGGGCTTTTCAAAACACAAAAGTTCTATGCAAATAAATAAAATAAAAATTTTAACTATAAAATAAACATGAAAATTATTATCCATTCTAATGATATACAATTGATGTACGCCCCTAATATTCAACTTCTATTCTTACAATACAATACATGCTTCTATTTTCTGGCTAAGATAAAATGGCTACTTGTTGCCATGGAGAAACTTTATATTTTCAAACTATTGTCATATGTGAAAATGAAATTTTGATTAATAACCAGCTGTTTTAGTATGACCTTGTTTTGAAAATCGAATATGGAGGACAAACATTAATTCTTTTTTTATGTACTATAATTTTATTTTTAAAAAGAAATTTATTAGATAAATCCTCTCCTTGATTAATATAAAGAAAGAATAACATTTGTTTATTTTATAAACATGATATTAACTCTTGAAAAATGCTAGTATACACAAGGCACAGCTGCTGTGGACATCCATGCTAATGACATTTTGAATCTTTATTCTGTTATTTTAAGGTGTTTTTAACTAAAAAGTGAGTAATTCTTGAGTGCAAATAATGAATAATATTAAGAAAAACATATCTAAATAAAAAAACATGACAGAAAACCTCTCAATTTTTTTTTGTATGCCGAAAGACATAAATTGTCCCCTATTTTGAGAATCACCCAGGTAAGCACATAAGACCAAAATCCAACTTTTAATATGATTTCTTTTTCTTTTATAAAGCATCTTTTTATGTTCTTTTTAGAAACATGAAATTCCTATAACTGCTATTCCGTGTCTCCATTATTTAAAAGAGCTAGAAAAAGAAAAATTAGAGGAGGAAGAGAAAGAAAAGACAGGTAATCCCCCCCCCCCCCATTTAAATTCAAATTTATTGTTGCATTATTGAATTGCTTCTTTTAAATGAAATGTATAACGTTTAATATTTTTATTGTTTGGAAGTTGTGGTGGTATATTTATAGCAATCATCCCTAATGTTGCATGAAGAAATTTCTTTGGCATCCAAAAAATTAAAATCTGATAATCATTTTTTAGTTTATGTTGCCATATCTTAAAATCACTAGTTTATCTTAAAATCACTAGCTTTTATCAAATAAAAATAAAAGCAGTGATTTTTTCATAGTTGGAATGTTTGCCAAATTTGCATATTGTAATAATTGCATGTTGGAACAACATGAATTGTAGTCATAAAATTAGGCATGATTTTAAAGGTAAATGTTAAATGCTTATGAAAACATATTATGTAAAAATATGTTTTTACTTTTTTATAGTTTATCCAGAATTACTATTTGACAATAATAAATATAAATAATTTTAGAAATTTTTAACAGTATGTATTTTACTTCTATTGTCTATTTAAATTAGCTTTTCAGATACGCCAACAGTTGTGTAGATTTTCAGTAATCCTTAGGCTTTATAATGTGTCAAATTATATATATTTTTTACAGTAATAAGACATAATTTGAGTAAATTTTACTAATTATTCACCATAATATTATAATCACTCATCACAAACCATAATGATTGATTGCTCATAATTGTAATTATTGTTATTTCTTGCCTTTTTATTATATTCATTAAATAAATTTTCGATACTATCCTTGGTTATCCTTTCGACAAATTATATAAATCTCCAAACTGATAGCCATATTATACATACTGACATAATTTTTATTTTAAATATCAAAAAACAAATAGTAGAATATTAATAAAAATACAAATCAAAAGTCGAAATAAAAATCACTTAAAGACCCTTTAAACATGTGTATCGCACTTAATGTCATTGAATGTGACATTCACAATCATCCATTATTGGCATTTAATCTTATGGTTTTGACGATAGTTTTTTGGTCAATGGGATAACCAAGTAGTATCAAATTTTCTAATTAGATCATCACATCAACAAAATTATTTAATTCATTTCATGGTGAAAAAAGCTGCTATTATATCTACATTTCTCTGATTTGAATTTTATAATTGTTTAATGAACAATTTTAACTTAATGTAGTTTTCATATCAATAACAGTTATTAATGTTTTCTTTGCTTGCATTGGTGTGAGTTATTTGTATTTTTGTGATAGTATTTCATGTAATAATATATGAAATTTTTTCTGTTTAGAAGAAAACAATGATGCACTCCCTTCTGCAAAATTAGAAAGTGTGAAGGATACCAAGGAGACTGGTTCATTAAGTTAGTAATTTTTATGAAATACCACAAAACTTATTTTTTGTTTTTAAGATATTAATCATTTGATCATTTTGTAGTTTACTGGATATGTTGATAATTTTAAATATATGAAACAATACTTTAAAATTTAAGTTAATTAGGTTGAAGAAAAAATAGTAATTTGGTTTAACATTTGGATAGCACAAAACTAATTTGCATTAATATTTCCCAATTGTACCATAATATGTCACAAGAAAATGTAATAATTACTATTATTTAATATGATAATTTTTTTTAAGCTGTCCTAATCTCCACCCATTTAAGAAACTCTTTGGATGCATGAGAAAGCAGCTTAGAATTCAATACTTTTATGTGCTTTGGATAATATAAAAAATATAATTATTAATCATAAATGCAATGATAGAAGTGAATGGTTAAATTGAAAATATCATTTAAAATAATGTTTTGTTTGTCTAAAATAAAATCTTACATTTTTTTCTCCTACAAAATTGATAATTGTAGATGAAGAAAAAATTTGCAAGCTAAAAAATACAAGTTGCTGTAAATGAAACATTGGTAAAATATAAATGAAAATTAACACAAAGATAAAGCTAATCCTTATTTAAATTCCCAGTATTATTAAATATTTTCCCAATCCCGACCCCCAGAATGGTGGATTCAACCAGAGATGCACTATCAATTGATCATCATACTCATCAGTGTCTGTGAGGTTTTGCAGTGATGCTAAAGATGCTGTAAGCAGACTGGAATTTCCTGTACAGCTTATTAACATCAGCTTAAGTTAACATATCTTTTATTCCCATAAAGAGCCAAGTTATTAGGGTTTTACTCTATCAAGTACAGGGTGATTCAAAATAATGGACTCAATTTCATTTGTTTTATTTCCTCAACTGTACATTATACATGAATGATATAAATTGCATTTTACTAATATACACATTGAATTTTATAGATTTTTTTTCTTCCCTGCTTAGTTTTTTCTTCCCTGCTTTCTTCCTTGCTTAGCCTTTTCATTCCACTGCCAGTAAAAATTTGTTATTGCTGAGTTCAACAAATTTGTGTTATTTTGTTTAGGTAATTCTAAATTGTTGTTGGAAATATTACATAAACTGTTTCTTTCATAAACTTCTACAAGAAAAAATAAAAATTATATTGAATTAACAAAAGTCATGTGTTGCATGGTTGCATAATTGCTATTCAACTCAACTAAAGCTACATTAACACGTTTGCTGCCAATAACTCCGCCCTCTGTGTTAAATGATTGAGAATTTCATGCGCTAGAGAGTGACCGGAAGCAAATGTGTTAACAGGTACTGAAGTTAGGCAAGATTTGGAAACACTCTATTGGTAGTATTAGAAAATTTAGATAACGTATTATTTCATTCAAGTTGTAGATCATTCATATGCAGTGTATTGTTTAGGATGATGTATCATGCAAATTTTTTGTTTTCTATTTTATGTGATCAATTTTCAAAATTAAAATAAAATTCAAAGTAATAATTTTTTTTCTCTTTAAATAATACATGTTTCATAATTATTATATTGATAAATCCAGTTGCAACAAGCAACCACAGCAACACCAACCAAAATTTATAGTTCAAATAGTAATGGAAAGCTTACTATTATAGAAAATTATATTTACTCACATAATAAACAAAATTTGAATTTACAAAGAATATGACAGTTAAATAATTTGAAGACAAAGCAAATTTTAATTATTTAATTTTTTTGTCTTTTATATTCAAGATTTAAAATAAGCTGCATGTCTGCTGTCATGCTGCACTGCTTGTGTTACTAGGTTGATAAATTAGAATAGCCCAATCCCGGCTCTGAGCATAAATTTTGTATTTAGTCATCTATAATAGTAACAAAAAGTGCTATTCCAAGCATGCATACAAATAGGAATAATTTAAATATTAATGTTTATTTTAGTTATGTATTTATTTCAATCTTTTTTTCTTTCTTTTATCTTCATAAAAGATTATATGGCTGTTAGAGAATATTGTTCGAAGAGGTTTGAGTTCCAGACTATCACTGTTAAAAGATTTAAGTAAGTCTTTATTTCATATAACATACCTCTCATACTTAAGTATTTATTAATAGTGTATTTTGTTCATCTAAGGTGCTGTTGTTTAATTTTTTAGCGACTAAGTACAACTTAAATTAGTTGTAGTTGTAAAGAAAAATAATTTTTAATAAAATTTTATTTTGTTTAATGTTGAGGATGAAGGAAAATGTAAGGTATTTCTGCATTAGATTTCCAAAGAAAATTTTAATTAACTAAATTTAGTGAATTTCCTTATTTTTCCCACCTTGAGTTCTCAAGATTTGTAATATTTTTCCATAACTAATTAACGAAATTTTCAATTTTTTCATAATTGACTGAAATGCACCGAAAATGCATTCTGCAGATCATGTTAAATCTTAGTGTTTTGTCTGTGTATCCGAAACATTTAAGCGAAAAGAAAAATTGTTTTTTATTTGGTCTCTTTTTAGTCTCTCTTTTTTTTTTTTTTTTTTTTTTTTTTCTCTTTTTACATTGTAGTCTCTTTTCTCTCTTTTTCAAGAGTGATTCAGCAGTCCTAGATCTGAACATATTTTCAATTCATATCACAGTTTAATAAAGTAATTGATTAAAACAATAGAAGTAAATCTTCAACTAATGTAACTTAATTGTTTATTACTTTAAAGTTTATATTTTTATTTAAAATTAACATTATTTGAATATTATAAAAGTAAAGTTATTAAACTCTTTTTCTCTAAATTAACTTTAGTGCTCCAGTTTGTAATTTTTTTTTTTTTTTTTTTTTTTTTTTTTGCGGAGCAATAATATAATATGTTGATATATGAAGTTCTTGAGAACATGATATATTTGTGAAAGGTAAAGTTTCTCTGGAAGAACTTGACAACTTTATAGTGTTGTGTCATATCTATACTTAAATTCATTTTTTTTAATCCTTTTAGATTTTCATATTTAATTTTTGTTAGTAAAATTGTTTGTTTTTAAAACTTGGGTCATTTTTCTATATACAATCTACATTTCTTTTTCAGCTTGAAATTATATTATAATTTATTTATTATATTTTAAACCTTTATTTATTTAATAGTTACAAATCAATCATGAACTATGAGTCAAGCCTTATACGCTTTTACGTGCTAGGTTAGAAAAATGTGTAATCCTCTGCTATATTTAACTCCTGTATTAGATAGACTATAATAGTTTAATATAACATCTTTCACAGCATTTTTAAATAACTGAATAAAAAAATTATCTTCGTAAAGCGCAAAAATATAGCTCTTTATCCATCAGTTATTCAAAAGCATCATTTTGCTTGTAAACAAAAATTTTAGTTGTCAGATGAGAATTTATATTTTCAAAAAGCACATTAGCTGTAAAAAAAATAATTTCTTTATGCAGATGGTTTTTTTACACCAAAACAAACTCGTTGAAAAAATGTGTGAACAGCTTCTTTAATACAGAAACTTCTGCAATTTCTATCTGCCATCCTTGAATCTTCATCTGGCAATTTACATTTCTCAGTTAGAACTATAGTAGAATTCTGAAAATAAGCCCCCTCTCTAATTTTTAACGAATTTTGTTTTTTGGAAAATTCCATTTTAAAACCACCTTATCAAAATTTTTTTATTGAAATGTGTTTTCATCCACCCCTTGACAGCAAACAGTTGATACAGTGTCAATAAGTGTATCAAGGCAGGTATATGCTTCGGAAAAATGTCCTTTAAAGGACCCTTTACAAAATAATTTATCCCCAAACAAAATCCTTCACAAAATTTACTATCCCTAAACAAGACCTTTCACAAAATTATATTTCTTTCTTAAATAGAGCTTTTACCGATTTTTTTTCATCTTCAAACTGAACTTTTCACAAATTTAATCATTTAAAAATAAAATCTGGCCTGTAAATAAACAGTTGAACTCACCAAAGATCATATTACTTAACTTTTTCATTTATGAAGGCTAGAACCTAAATACTTCGATAATTTAAAATTTACAAAATTATGACTAAAATTTTCACAACTATAAGAAAATCTTCACAATTTCACAAAAACAGGACCCTGTGAAAAAAGTCTGGACAGACCTCTGCAAGGTTAGTTTCTTTGTTTCCATGCTCCCAAGAATTCCCCCATTTTCATGTGAGCGTGTGAGTTTTTTCAAAATATTTTGCTTTTTTGTGTCAAACTCTTGGCATTTTTTCATTTATAATATACATATATATATATATATATATATATATATATATATATATATATATATATATATATATATATAGACTGTTTCTTTCTGCATAATGAAACCTATTATCCATCCAAGGGGGGGGGGGGGGGAATCACAGATACTCCCCCCCTCTCTCTCTCTCTCCCCCCCCCAAAAAAGTTGTAAATTGCCTGAGTTTTTTAATAACTTATATTTTAATAAATATTTATTACACAATCTAATTTACTGTTATTGTAACTTGCTGAAAAATTGAATGAAGTTGGTCAATTAATTATAGAGATTTAGTAAGGAAAAAACTGGCTTTTGATTTTTTTTTTTTCTTTTAATTATTTTGTCTGCTTGCATCAGAATAATTTCTGTTTTCATCCTCAAACAATACAAACTTGCTGACACAAAGTCCGTTTTATACAAAAAAGAAAAAAAAAATGAATAGTTATAATTTATAAGTAATTATAAATTTTTGTTTATTTAAAAAAAATTAAACTTTCTTAGAACCTTTCCTTTTAAATATTTATCTACATAATATACTATATCATATACATTTAATTTCTGTTAAGACATTAATACTTAGTAATAATTTTTAGGAGAATTCCGTTATCAACATCTTCTCCACTTTTGACAGTATTTCATGTTGTCAATGGGGAGGTTTATTTTTAGAATTTTATGATATTCCTGACTTACATATGGACAATTCTTTGATAAATAAAATTTAAAGACCATAACCGTACAAATTATCACCTGTAATGTAACTACTATTTATTATTTTTAACAATAGACTAGTTAGGTTCTCTTCTTTGACTTCTTCATGAGATCATCATTGTGTCTCTTAATTGGCTTAAACTGATATAAAAAACTAACTAGAAATACAAAGTTTCCTCTGTGAAATATTATTCTGAAATTAATATACTTTTGGATGAGATACTAGCTTTATGATTGTTAATGATTATAATATTTCATCATTTAGACAAAATTGCTCTACAAATGATAAATCATTCAACTACTTTATACATATCTAACAATATTAACATATCATGGATACATAATCTACGTATATATTAATTATAATTTTTAAAATAAATTTCTGATATTACTATGTGGTAACTGTAACAAACTGTTTATACTTTGAAAAAAAAATTTCACAAATATCTTAAAGTGCTTGATAATCTATACAACACAAGCAAGAATGTTTACAAAAGTTTCTTATCAACTTACCTTTATAAGAATACCAGTCATGTACTAGTGTAATACAAATTTGATTTGATATTTATTGAAGTTATATTCTCATTGATACTTTTTATATTATCCTGCTTTTTATATGCAATGGTAAAAAAAAATATTGTTACTTGGATTATCAAAAATTTCATGTTCCTTTACATTATGCATTTATCTCATTAAAACTCAAATAACTCAAAATGTATATAAAATTAAAAGGTAAAAATATGTTAATTTCATAATTGAATGCCTTATGACACTTATATTTGATATTTTTCTTATTACATATGTTTTACATTAAAAATGAAATGTTTTTATAAAATGTAACATTTAACACATTTTATTTTTAGAACTTGGTCTGGGCGGAGAATGCATCAAAAAATGTTAAGGCAAAAACAAAGGCCAACATTGGTAATTATTTTAATTAATACACAATTTTTTCATATTTTCACCCAGGGAATTGTTCTTTTTGGATTAACTTAGTTCTGTTTTATAGTCACATTTTAATATACAATTTAGGTATTTCTTTCTTGACATTTCATATACATACAGACAAACCTATCTCGAATCTATTGGGAGCCAAAAAAAATTTCGAGATAAACAGATTTTGAAATATACAGGTTTTATAAAAACAAAGTAAAAAAATTTCTTTACATTAAATACAAAAGGTTGAAGCTTTAAAATAGTAAGTTTTATTTACATACCTTACAAAAAGTAATCTGTTAGAAGTTTTTGTTGCAAAACTTTTTTAGATTGGGCAATTTTTTGCAATTTTATAACATCAGAGAAGCATTCCTAATCAGTATTGTTGTGGGATTCAAGAAAAATCTTCAATGTTTCAATAGCTTTTCTGCTTTTTTTGTGCAACAACGCTTTTTGTATAAATGCTCTTTTCCCTATTATTTTCTTCTTCATCATTTGAAATCTTTGGAACATTTTCTAAAATTTTGAAATCAGATAATAATGTTCCATTTTTTTACAGTGATTCATCTGTATTTGAAAAATATTTAAATGAACAATCAATATTTAATTCATCTCTGATAATCATATATTCCTTTGAGTTTTCACCAAATTTCTTGGCCCGTTGCTCTTCAATTTCATTTAGCTGTTGTTCTTCAACTGTGCTCGATTGCTCAAATCCAACCTTTTTAAAACAATTCTTTGTAATCTTTTCCGTGACTTATTTTAAAGCATAGTCTATCATCTTCAAAGCATTCAAAATAATTATGCTTGAAAAATTTTCCCCATCTTCAATAGCAATGATGAATTTTTGAACGAGTTCTTTTCTATATTAACTTTAAAACTCTTTATAATCCCTTGATCTAAAGGTTGAAGTTTTGATGCTGCATTCATGGTAGAAATTTTACTTTAATGTTCTTTGTTGAAGGAAGATTTTTAAGAGAGCTGTTGTTATTGATGAAAAGCAGAATTTATCGGTTTTCAAGCCCATTGGTTTATTGATATTTTTTTATCACTCGCAAAAGCTTTCATAGTTATCTAAGATTTTCTGTTTGATTTATAGAGAAACAGAAATGATTTTATTTTTGCAAAACATCTCGGCTTAAGAAACAACTCTCTTTCCAAAGAAAAATTAGAATAGGCCTTCGTCCTTCAACTTCCCCCATCGTAGAAGCTTCAAATAGACATGTCATTCTATTCACACTCTCTTTGTTTTGGTAAAGCGGTGTTTTGTTTTGTTTTTTGGTCATGCAGCATTTTTCATTTTTAATGGTTTTAAACAGGAACTGATGGACATCATGCAAAAAGACGATCTTCCTGTAAGTTGAGATCTTATATCAGATATTTGTGTCTAAATTCAAGATATATAACTTTTCAAAATTTTATTCTAAACAACAAAATAAGCATGTGGTCTTAAGTTTTTCCAGCATTCTATGTGTGTTTGTGTTAATTTTCTTATCTTGTTTTAAGGGGGCTCAGGGGTTGATCGAAACGGAAAAACATGTAAACAGAGCTCTCGTTTCGAGTCCCTATAAAAACAGAAGTATTCAGTGTAATTAATTTAAACTTTCTGATATTTTAAAGGTATGTTTGCAGTCTTATAAAATTATAAAATGAAGTACTTCAATGTAATATAATAAGAAATATGGCAAAATTTATGTAACACAATTTTCGAAAAAAAAATTGTTATATCACCAAGATATCTTAACATTGATATGACTTAAGAACCTAATTTTTGATTTAAAATGATCAGGAAACTTTACTCTATAGAATGAATTAAGGATATAACAATCACTCTAAAAAAACATTATTAAAAAAACTCTCAAACTTAAAAATAAAAAAAAACCCTAAAAAATACAACTTTTTTTTCATTAAAAATACTCAAAATATTAAACTATCTAAACTATATTAATTCATTCTATAGATAATGTTGTTATATGCATGCAAAAAGAAAAATTAAGCCATTCCATCAAATAGTTTTTTTTTTTAAATCTTGGTGTTAGTTGACAAAAATCAAGTTTTGAGAAAACGCTACTTAAAGTTGAAATTATATGGGTGCGGCTATGAAAGTGTTGATACATAAACGCTTATAACTCCGTTAAAAATGCAAATATTTTTATGCGGTTTTTTGCATTGAGTTAAGAGTTAATTGAATAATCAAACTAGATCACAAAAAAAAATCGATTTTTTAAAAAGTTTTCAACCCCTGAGCCTCTTTAAGTTGAGCACCAATGTATAGCATGTACATTTCATCAACTTTTTCCATTGTTTTAGTTCTAATTTATCCTACTGATGACAGCATCCCAATTTACCTTCAAGTGTTTCTGGTTATTTTGCTTTTATTTCATCTTACTTTTTTTTGTGTTTCATTGCCATTTAAAAAATAAGTTAATTAATCCTTATGAGTAATTCTTTTTATTTTTTTAGATCTTGCAAGATTTATAATGGCAACATTTTATAATCATGCAATTCATGCATGTTTGTCTATTCTCATAAAGTCAGCTGTGATTTTAAACTGTGCTTGAACCCATATAGAGCTATAACTCAAGTTACCCACCAAATTATAAGAAATTATTTGCATATTGAGTTAAAATACTACAAGTGCCAATAAAACCAAAATATAGCATGTATGTTTCATAAACTTTTATTATCAATAATGCATAATTTTTGATTGAATTTCAACTCCCCGCCCTTTTTTTTAGTTTTAATTTATTCAAGTAGTCATTGTTTTTGAGTGCTTCTGATACTGCAATTTGCAAAATAATTTATTGATGCTTTTAAAATTTTCTTATAAAGTAATATTTACTTTTTAAAATATTTTTTTTTAAATTCAAACGATTGAATTATTGGAAAAAAAAAAAAAAACCCTAAAATTAGATTACAATTTGCAAAATAACTTATTGATCCTTTTAGAATTTTCATCACAAGTATTATTATTTATTATTATTTATTCTAATGGTTAAAATCAACTTTAGAAAAAAAATAAATAAATATTTCTTTTTATTTTTCATATGTATTTTCAAGTGTGAAATACAGTAGTTGTAGTATTTTTGATTTAGGCCCATGTAGTACAAAATGAATTTTTTAACTGCCAATATGTAATTAATTGAATGAATTTTTGATGTTAGAAAATATATTGATATATTGTGAAATTATTTGTTATTTATCATCTGCCCCGATGTCGTTCACATTTTTGTTAGTTTCTTTTCTTTTATATATAAAAAAGTTTGATTGCTATCTATTTGAATTTTAAATCTTTATGTAATTTGAAGAGAAATTTTCATCCAGTGTCAATGAACAGTTATTAGAAAATTTGTATGCATTTTTATCACTTCATTGGTTGCTATTATGATAATATATTCAATCTTATTAAGAATATAGAAATTGTTACTTTCATCAGTAAAACATAGTGGACTTGCACTTTCAAAGGAAATTATTTATATAAATCATATCTATTTTCTTAACAAAAATCAAAAATTTGCATCAATCATAGCTATATAATTAATCGTCTTACTGTTCTACATATTTGAAATCGTTCATTTATTTATATGATATATTTTATTCATTTAAAAATTTAATTTAAAATAACTTTGTTAAAGTGCTTCTTTGAGTATCACTATTTTTAAATATAATCTAATAACATGTTTTGTGTGTGTTTGTGTGTTGATCTATTCTTTTGCATTGTGTATTTTGTTCTCTTATTTTGTTCTGTATTTTTTAGCCTGACAATACAAAACTAATTACATGTCCATTGCCACCTGTAGCTGATAAAAATGCTGCTGCTGCTAGTAATGCTAAAAGAGGTTAATATAATTTCTTTTTTTTCTTATTGTATTTTTTAATTTTATCTTTTATAAGTTAATTTTAGTACTCCTTTTAATGAATTGATAGCATTATACATAATGCTTTGTATGTGAAAAATATTTTCATTTTTCAGACCTTAAATATAAGCATTTTGATTTAATAGGTAAAGTTTTATTTGTATAATTGTGATACAACAGGAATGGTGTTACATCTTATATTGCTTCTGTGTGTAACTTAATGAACAATAATTCCTCTAAAGTAATCCATGTGGATTGTCCATGTTAAATATGCCTTTATGTTAAAAAATGATGAAATCGTGGCTAAGGGGCAGAATTTTTCAATCCTGTGTCTATTATAGGGAGAAGAGAAGTAATAAAAGATGTAGTACTTTAGTGATTAATTTATTAGTAATAGCAAAATACATATCACAATCATCAAGTAAATGCAAAAAAAAAAAAAAAAAAAAAAAAAAAAAAAATTTCATTTTAGCTTTCTATAATCTGCATAAATAAATCCTGGGAGAGCAGTAAACTAGAAATTCTATGTATATGCAATTTTAAATCATAAAGGATATCTGTCTATCGCTCATGAAAAATCTTTTTTATTACTAATGCCAGTGAAATATTTATGAAATGAATTTAGCAAGTTTTTTACTGCAATTTTATAGGCAACTTCCATTTCTTATTTTGAAGAGATTTTAACTTATTTGTTGTTTTATATATTTTGAAGATAGGAAATTGCTTCAGATTATATCAAATTTTTATAAATGTATGTGATGTATGGAATATTTATCATGTAAGTAGGTATAAAATAAATTGATTGTCTTTTGTTGACTGACCAAACTTATTTTATAAATCAGTTCACATCACATCCACAAAGTTGAAATTCGATAATTTTTTGAAGCAGCTTCAAGCAACATATAATTATGTATCATTTTAGTCATAGTTTCTGTGGAAGAATAATTATCTCAAATTTTCTGGTTTTTTGTGTGCAATTTTTTTTTTCCCTTATAAGAACTTGTGGTTTTTTCAAGCAGAAGAATGTGTTCACTTGGTGGAAACTAAAACTTAATTGATTAGGATCTTTTGATATGTTTTCAAATTCTGTATAATTCTCAGGCCTGCAATTTTACAGACCCCCCCCCCCCCCAACCATAATCAACTGCAAATTAATTGTGCTGACATATGCATTTTTTTTTTCTTTTCAGCTACAGAATAGGATAATTTTCTGTCTGTTAATATTTTTTAGGTATGTGTGAGTAAATGAGTAAACTAGTTGGATGTGCCAATTCCAAAACTTTCTTCTATCTCATACATACATTTTAATATTTAAAAAAACAGTTACTCATTTTAATGTTTTAATAATTTTAATTCAATACCTTACCAACTTTGATTTTCATCTTAAATTTCTGCTTCAATCAATTAATCGGAGTAAAAACGTATTTCCATCTCTGCACGAGCCGATGGACAATAGAATAAGCAGATTTTTTTTTCAAATTCAGGGAGGACCTACTTGCCTTACCAAAAAATAATCATATACAAAATGTTTAGTTCAGTTCTAGGACTAACTTCATACACTTTTATGTGGTGCAATATTGAAAATGGCATAAAATTCGGTATTGCAGCACCCCCTTCCGGCAGATTTTTTTCAGATTCAGGATGATCCAACTAGCCATAGCTATACACTTACACAAAAAATTCGTTCAATTCGATGCATAACTTCATGTACTTTTGGTTGGTACAATATTGAAAATGGCACATAAATCGCAATTGCAGTGCCCCCTTCCGGCAGATTTCTTTCAAATTCGGGGAGGACTAACTAGCCATAGTCATACACAAACACAAAAAATTTGGTTCAATTCGATGCATAACTTCATATACTTTTGGTCGGTACAATATTGAAAATGGCACAAAAATCGCGATTGCGGCGCTCCCTTCCGGCGGATTTTTTTCAAATTCAGGGAGAACCCACTAGCCATAGTCATACACAAACACAAAAAATTTGGTTCAATTCGATGCATAACTTCATATACTTTTGGTCGGTACAATATTGAAAATGGCACAAAATTTGCGATTGCAGCGCCCCCTTCTGGCGGAATACTTCAAAACTGAAGGAGGACCTGCTTGCCACAGCCAAAAACATTCACAAAAAATTTGGTTCAATTCTATGCATAACTTCATACACTTTTTGATGGTAGAATGGCGACATACAGACAGACACATGGACAGATAGACATTTTGTAAAAACATGTTTTTTGGAATCTCTGACCCCTAAAACGTGTAAATCCGTCGAAAACCGGAAGTTGAAAAAAAATTTCGATTACAATACTTTCTTCTATTGAAGATAGAAGAAAGTAAAAACATAAATTTCTGCTTATGCATGTTGAATTATTTTAGAAATTATGAAAAAGTTTTTCATTCTCTTTACACTTTGTATAAAGATAATAATGTACCTTTTTGTAAATTAGAGCAAGATTTTTAAGTAAAGTGTTTAAATAAAAAACATATTAAAAAGCAGGAAAAGAAAGTTATTGAAAGTTAATGAAATAAAAATGTAAGCATTTGAGAAAAATAAGAAAAATTATTTAAAATAATTTTATTTTAATCATTTGTCTGTCAAAACTTTTATAAAATTGAATCTTTCATATTATTTTGTGAATTTTTTACTATATTTAACATTTAAAACATATCTGCTTTACCAAATTTCTTTCAGAATTTATTATGAATCCTAGTGGAAAATCACCTGTTTGCATATTACATGAGTATGTTCAACATACACTTAGAGTTCAGCCTAAATACATATTTAAAGAATTAGGTAAGTCTTTATGTATCTGATTAAAACTTATACATATTTATGATTTCAGCCCGTTTGTTTATCTATATTATTATCTGATATGTTCGAAAATCAGTAAATCATATGTAAAGTTTTTTAGTTTGAATAAATGCTATCTAAAGTTATTCATTATCTCACATTTCAAGGGGATGGAAGGAGACTAAAAAGTGGGATGATGAGGTAACACATTGTGACATCACATTTAAAGCATAAAACATTTGGGTATTATTTGTAAGCAGCATAATAAATTTCATTAATATATATATATATATATTAATGAAATATATATATATATATATATATATATATATATATATATATACAGGGTGTCCGAAAAGTCTGCAAATGGTTGAATAACTCGAGAAATATATATCAAATTGAAAAACAAAAATATACATATTAAATTCTTTTTAATAAGCTACTCAGTAAAACTAAATTTGACCTCCGCAACAGACCCCCTGGGGGTCAAAGGGGATCTAACTTTGAAGTCTTAAATTATAATCCCCATTTTTTATTGCCGATTCGGAATCTACAGACAAAAATACATAACTTTTGTATTTAATGTTTACTTCAAATCCTGCTTGATCATGGTATAATCGGCCATATTCGACAGATACATATTTTGGTTTTCCCAACCGTCTTTTGCTTTCTCGAAGTCTGATTGGCTAGAACTTTTGATGTCAAATTTCCCATCTTTTGCAGAATACAGTGTCTCGAAAATCACGAGTGGCGATTATTTCGATGGTGCTATTTTTATGTGATTTTCTCTACAAAAAGTCATTGAAATATATTATATTAGTTTTCTATTCATATTTTTATACTATCCTGACAAACAATTCTAACTAAAAACTTGCGTATTTCGAACTTTTAACGTATAAATAAGCACCTCCCCTCCTGAATTGAAACGGGATAATCTTCATTATTATTTGGGGGTGAGGTGTTTATACATTATGGTTTCAATGGATTCTGCTGGTTTTTTTTTTTTTTTTAAATCATCTAATACGGCTAATAAGGGTGTATTTTTTTAAATTATTACTATAGAAAAATATAAGACAAAATATTAAATAATAAAATATCAAAATCTTTTTATGCTGGCTGTGCAACGAGTGAAGGAGTATCGTAAATTTAGTGTACTTATAGGTACTGTTATTTTCCAAGTGAAATATCAGTATTTTTTTTTATAAAAAAAATAAAGCTACTTCAAACACTCGTATTTTTTCCATTTTTAACCAGTGATTTTCAACAAGAAAAATTTCCTGTTCTAGAAATTCCAGGATATGTACGAACCCTTAATTTCAGTTAGGGGTGGGATTAAAGGTTTTCATGATTAATTGCTGCAACTTCAAAATAACAAGTACGGCAGAAAAATTTTCAGTAGTTCTTAGAGATATATCATAATTTTTAGTAAATTAATGTATTCTTTTTCATTTTAAATTGTTTTTCATAAATTTAACCACCTTACTGATCAATATTTTAGCAAAAGCTTTTATATAATGTCTATTTGTTTCATGTCTTTTACAGAATTTTTAATCTTTTATCAATGGTATTTTAAAAGAGAATTTTTTTCCAAATTGAATCAGAATACTGTTCGGATTAAATAGCGCAAAATTTGCTGGTGAGACTAATAAATTATGAATGGAATATGGATGCCCATATGTGATATGGGCAGATTATGATTGGCAAAAACACGTTGCTCTTATGAGGTTCGTCCAAATCAGGGAAATGATTAATCAATTGAAAACATTTGGTATTTTAATCTTTATAATCTAAAATATATTTTAATTCATTAGTACTTTCAGGACTTGTGGTGCATATGTGTATCATCAAAAGGTGATCGCACCAGTTTATATATATATATATATATTTATACCTTTTTTTTTTTTCAATCCATGTATTTTGCGAATTATTCGACCATTTTCCGATTTTTCATTCAGTCTGTATTTTGTCATTTTTGTTATTTTATCGCTATAATGAATAAATAAATAATTTTGTACACTAACGTCCTGTTATAAAAACTTATAGGTTGTCTATGTCAACAAATAATCATTTCGTCTAAAGTTTTCTGAGACCACATCACTTACACATATTTTTTGGAATGCACCGTGTTTTTTTACAGTTTCCTTTACTTGTGAATTACCAACAAATATTCTAATTTAAAAAAAAAAAAATCAGCTGATAAATTTTATTTATTAATGGTGCCAAAAATAAATTACACGCGCACCTTTTGATGATGCACATATACACCACAAGTCCTAAAAGTATTAAGGAATTAAAATATATTTTAGATTAAATGATTAAAATATCAATTGTTTTCTATTGATTGTTTCCCTGATTTGGACGTACCTCATAAGATCAACATATTTTTGCCAATCATGATCTGCCCATATCACGTACGGGCATCCATATTCCATTCATAATTTATTACTCTCACCAGTAAATTTTTGTGCTATTTAATCCGAACATTATTCTGATTAAATTTGGCAAAAATTTCTGTGTCGAAATACCTTTGATAAAAGGTTAAAAATTGTGTAAAAAACATGAAACAAATAAACATTAATTGAAAGCTTTTGCTAAAATATTGATCAGTAAAGTGATTAAATTTATGAAAAACAATTTTTAAAATTTAAAAGAATATATTAATTTACGAAAAATTATGATATATCGCTAAGAACTATTTGTTATGTTATAAAAACCTTACATAACATTTCCTATTCAAAGATATAATTTGCATAAAATAAATATTTGTAATTTATTTATTAAAGTTTTATTTAGTAAAGAATTGTTTTGGCATTTGGCTATGGTTATGACAAGTCATTTCTAGTGATACTTTTATTTTCCAGAAGTGTCACTAAATCTTATAACTTTGGTTCTGAATTGTATTATTTTAAATGTGCAATAGTTAACTTCTTAATTTTATTTTTTTTAATCATGTGATCTTTATTTAATTATAGTTGATAGATGGTTGAGGCAATATCTATCATTAAAATCTCATGATTTTCCACGTATGAATTTTCATATTTTGACGCCTTTGATAAGAAGCTGATAGCTCAAAATTTTTTTTTGTCCTTTTTTTTTTTTTTTTAAATAGAGGGGAGATAAAATGTTATGTTATAAAGACCTTACATAACATTTCCTATTCTAAATTTAGATATAATTTGCATAAAATAAATATTTGTATTTTATTTATTAAAGTTAACAAGACTTAAAATTCAATCTCATTATATATATTTGGTCATTCTTCATTAGCGTATCAAATTTATGGTGCACATTATACACGAGATTTTAAGAAATCTCTATTTTTATTTGTAAAGTATGGCTGCACCTTATACACGAGTAAATACAGTATATTTGTTCAGATTTTATTCAGTAGGTTTTTTTCTTTTTCTTTAAAATTGCAACAGTTTGAAATAAAAGCATACAAGATCTTAACAACTTTATAGTATCTATATCAGTAGATAATTATGCATAACCTATTATTGTGAAGTTAGCTCTAAATTAATAGCAAAAAATGTGATGTCACAACAAAGATGGGAAAGTGACAAATGTGCCAATCTGTGACATAGGAGGAACAGAAGGATAAAAAATAATCAAGGAAATATGCATGATGTGATTAATTGTTGGCACTATCGAACTATTGGGGTGAAAATGATTTCCCCTTGATGACCCTTATGGGTGCCAATTGTTCAAGAACTGTATTACGCATTTACTGAAAAATATGCAGAAAGTACATAGTTACATCAGTAGAATTTCCACAATTGCATGGTGTGTCAATTTTCAGTATATGAGTATTTTTCTCTGGATTTTAATATCTCTTATAAAATAGCAAAGTCTGAAAGACTTAAAACATTGTGCTACACTGTCACAGAAAAATCTTAATCGCATTACTATTTCAAACATGAATGAATAAGAACACTGCTGGAAAATTCATTTTAGCGTATGCTTGTGATACATTTATTTGAAGATGTGTCGTTAGGACATATATTTTTATAATATTGTAAATGTTTTTTAAGTTCCTTTAAATATGGCAAGGTACGTTTTTACTGTCAATAAACATTTAAAAATCGTAGGATTCAAACTACTATAATTTAGTATGAATGATTGAAATAGAATTTTTTTAATGCCCTACTTAATCACAATGCTACATTTTTCTAAATTAGGACAAATTTCAAAAGTAGAAAATCGTGAGTTTCAAAACTCATCCAAAATTTTAAAGAATCGAGTTTTCTCTATCAGTCTATTATTCTATTTGTAAATTTGCACAAAAAAAAAAAAAAAAAAAAAAAAAAAACTACAATCTGCAAAAAACTAGTTTTATTCTCTATTTCTGGCATTGTAAAATCTTAGTTTACGATAAAAATGAATGTACACTGTGAAGGATTTTTGCAACTTCCCAAAATTTGATTTTCTAGATAAGGTAAGTTTGGAAACTCAAGTCCTCAAATATGTTATACGAAAAGAAGGCCATATAAAAAAATTATTTCTCATTTTAATATGTATACAACCCCAAATTTCAACAAATGACATTCTGAAAGCTGTATTTTTTGTAATTGAATTCTATCATCACTAGTATTATAAAGATAGTTGCTATTGCTTGCAGTATTTAAAGAGATAGTTGCTTTTGAAGACAAATACAACAGTTTCATTTGTGTTAAATGTTAATTTTGTTATCTTTTAGTGTTTTGTGTTTTAATTTGTTGTCATTAATATTTGTGGTGTAATAGTAAATATTAGAGTTCATAAAAGGAAGACCTCATGAGAAGATGATTTAATAAATTTGCACTTTTGAATTCTACTCTACAAAGTTTTAACTTGAAATATCTTTTCAAATCTGTTCTCATGCTTTCAAAAAAAGCAAGATAGTTTTGTCATTTTATCCTAAAATAATTGGCTTTTTGAATATTTTTTAAAAATTGCTGCTACTTTGCATTTTTGATATTGCTCAACTCTGATAACTTATGTAAATGTTTCTCTATAAATATAACAAGATTGTTTTCATATTAAACTATACTAATTATTCTTACTAGTTGAAATTTTTTGAAATTGTGCTTAGATTTCTGAATTATTTGCATTTAAACTTGGTAGAAATCTTAAATAAAAAAAATTAAAGCTGTTGCTTTTTTTCTGTACTTAGAATTTTACAATTCAAATCTTCAAAATAAAATAATTTTTAAGATAATAATAATATTTAAAAAAAATTACAATAAAGATTTTGACATCTGGAAGTTTCACAAGGAGTCTGGGACCTCTGCCCCACACCCCCATCACATAATTGATTAGAGATACTAATGAAAATTGAATTAATATCAGAATTAAAAAATAAAAATTAAAAATATATAAAGGGGGGAGGCAAAATTTTTTTGTTCTGAACTCAAATGTAAGAATTTAAGTAGAAAATTAATTAAAAAAATAACTATATTCTCTGATTAAGATTTATTAATATTAAGTGCATTGCATAAACTATTGAATAAAGTTAGGATTTGGGTTAAAGTATGTGTTTAATACTTTTTTCCATTAGCAATTATTGCTCTTCTATTATAATTTTAATAATATTTTTTACAGAAAATGCAAGTACACCTTATGGTGCTGTGGTAATAATAGGTGATATGGAATATGGGTATGGTTATGGAAGTAGCAAGAAACAGGCAAAAGCTGAAGCAGGTATGGAATATTTTTATTTCTTATTATAGTGTAGTTTTTTTATGTTTCAAAACTCAAATTTACTATAGATCTTGATATTTTTATAATTATATATTAGAAAAATGTCCAATTTTTTACACATGAAGCATTTAAAATCAAAGTGGATCAAGCCATAAAACATTTTTTAGAAGTATTTGAGGAAAGTTAATAAGCTCAATTGCATTTGATAAATGTTATTTACTGCTCACATAATAAATGTAGGACTTGGTTTTTATAGCTTCGAACAAGTTATTGCCCATAGAGCAAGAATTGTTCTGAAACTTGGTTGAGTTAAAAAATGAACTTAATTCATATTGTTTCTGAATGCCCCTTATTTGCTTATTATTGATTGGCTGGTTCTGACGACCAGTTTGGTTGTCCTTAAATGTAATGCTAAGCATTTTATGAAGTTATTTTTATTCATAATTAAATTTACTTCTTCAATCTTTTACCAGAATATAAGATTCTGGTAGAGAAATGAAGAATTTGGCATATTTATCTTTGTTGGATGCAAGAGATAAATCACCATACAATGTTCCTCCCACATTTTTTCTCATTTCATTAAAATATGAGGTACTATCTGATTATACCATAGACCGTTAAATTAGACAAATTTACATAATTTTATTTTAAATAATAAAAGAACAAATAAATTAGTTTAGTTATAAATTTAGTAACTTAATTAAAAATCACTGTCAGATGTAACAAACACATGTATCATGTTCATTGTCGAGTGAATGTGACATTTACAATCATCCATTATTTGCATTTAATCCTATAATTTGACGATAGTTTTTTGCTCGATGGGATAATCAAGTAGTACCAAGTGTAATTCTTCCATTCATTCATTCTATTTAAAATACAGAGCTTTCATTTAAAACTGAAAAGAAAGAAAAATAATAAATAATACCGTAAGCTATGACATTTGATTTAATTAAAACTTCAAAAAATTATTTTACCATGCAAAAAATTAAAATAATTGCTGAAGATAGCAACAACTATGTCGAAACATTTGTCACCAAAAAGAAATCTTGATTGAAAAAAACAATGGCTATAGGATCTAGAACTCTTCCCATGTTTTGAATTTAATAAATGTATATTAAAATACTGTTTTGAATGTAATTGGTCTTTGTCAATTGGCCATATAGCATATACAAAGTGAAGCATGTAGTCCGAAACTGTTGATGACAGTCACATGATTTAGGCTTTTATTATATAGATAATATTAACTGTTCCTCTGATTATCCCCAAGTTATCTTGCGTTTTTATCTCTACTGCAATAAATTATTGTCCCAAGAATACTCAGGTGTGGCATAATTTGTCACTACAATTTGTTTTATCACATTTTCTCAGCCTGAAGCTTAAAAAGAAAGAGAATATTCTTACATAATAAATTATATATGAATGATTGACAGTTTTCCGAACTTTGTGACATGAAATATAAATGATGAAATGTGATGATGTAACTGCAAGAAATGTGAGGATTTTTTTATTTTTATTTTATTTATTTATTTTTTTTATTTATTTATTTTTTTTCAAAAAAAAAATGGTAAAGGAAACAGTTAAGTAAAATTGAAATATTAAAATTTCAAAATAATTAATTTATTTTTAAGTGGAATAACACCCAGGAACTGCAATTAGAAAGATTCTTCTTTTATTCTTTCTAACACTTTCCAACAAAGTTGAAAAGTGTTTATGCATTCGGTTTGTCTGGCCGTCTGGCTGCACTCTAACTCCTGTAAATATATACCAATTGCTATGAAATTTTTATATTTTATTGATGTTTTTCACAAGCACGAGCCCTATTGAAAATGAAGTTTCTATCATGATTAGTTTATTTACAAGTATAGTCAAAAGTTTTCCAATACATTACGGCCTATGGAAAAAAATTGTTTCAAATGCATTTTAAAGGTGTTACACCCAGTCAAACATATTCAAATTTATATGGATTCACAAAATGCACTAAAATATGCATTTTGTAAAATATGTAGTGAAAATAATAGTTATTCATTTACAGGGCCACTCAAAAGAATTCCATTATACAATAATAAAGAAGGGCATTGTTTGAGACATATTTTAACTATGTTAAATGATTTAAAGTATCATAAAATTTATATATGCCTCTGATACTCAATATTTCATGCATAATATGAAGTGCATAGTAATTACAGAGACACACAAAATATTTCAAATTGTATTTTCTATCCGAAGTACTGTATTTTATCGATGATAGCTGTTGGATGGATGAAATGCATTTTCAGTTGAGATGTCTGCTTTTAAGTTTTACTAAATGTCTGCATATTATATGGTGCATATAAATGCTATAGTTGATATACAAGGTTACACAAAAGAGCTCACAAAACCTTACTAAATATGAGGATAATTTACTTAAAGATGGTTTTTAAATAAGTGATGTATTTTTGAACTGCTTTCAGTTTACTAAGTGATCTTTGTAGAATATAAATAAAATGATATACATGGTCAAGAAAGAATATTTACATGGTCACCCATGGATAATAATTTTTGCAAATGTGATTTAAGTGGTTTTAAAAGTGTTTTTGTTTGAACTAAACTTTAACAAAATACTGCGTGTAATAAAGGTTCTAGGTAACTACAGATCTGAACAAAAGTATTGAAGTATTTTTCCATATATTGGTATAAATTGCTGTAAGAGAAATTTCAGCCTGTTAGGTGTTTTCTTGCTAAAATAAACTTCTGCATTAGATAGTATATATATCAACTGTCAGATCAAATACAGATCTATTCAAAAGTATCAAAATACATATTTGGCTGTCGACAGTAATACCTTATTTATCTAAATAACAAAGTTTTGTTAAAGATTTCAGGAAGTGTAGGAAAGTGTTTCATAATCTATGCTTAATGCATGATTTTTTTTTTTGCTTGTTTATTTTTTATTTGAATATCTATCGGAAATTTAATACTGATATTTATACTTTTTTATTTAACTTGTTTTTTGTCTGTAAAGGTAGAATTTTATTATAAATTTTTCACTTGTTTTCCAATAGGCTAGAATTATAAAGATTGTGCAAAGTTTTATATCTGCTGACAACATTTTAACAATTTTAAGACTTAATTATAAATTGATTTTAAGTCATGTTTCTGTTAGCTGTTCTGTTAGCAGGTATATTATAAATTGTCAAATATTCTTTGTATTTACATCTGTTATTTGGTTACAAAAACAAAGAGTAAATTATTTGCCAAACCACAGTTACCAAATATATCACACGGCAGAGAAATTGTGACAATAAAATATTTTAAACATTAAAAAGTAGAAAATACAAATGGAAAATAAAGATTAATATACATTTTTAAAATCCACTTTATTTATGTATTTTAATTACATAATTGTGAATACATATATATGTATGCATGTATTAAAATATCTTTAAAGAACAATTTAGAAATTCTGAATAGATAGTTTAAACAGTTTTTTTTTCTTTTCTGTTGTCACATCTTAAAGAAAATCAAATAACAATTATCACTTAAAAAAAAATAAAATAAATTTACAAGTTTTCACTTCTTATCCATATCAAATTAGCAGTCCCCCCCCCCCCCCTAACATGAATTTCAGCATTAAATTAGACATGATTTTAAAAATAAACATTGAATGCTAGTAACAGTATTTAATAAAAAAAAGAAAAAGAAAAGAAAAGGAAAAAAAAAATATGTTTGCTTTAATGCTTATTTTGAGAATAAGGTAAAAATTTTTAATGTACCTCTTTCTACTTGTTAATTATTTTTTCAGCCTAATGATTTGATGAAAGTGGGCTTTTTATTACCTTAAATTTGAACTTTGGATTCCATTTGTGAAATATAATGTTATTTTAAACCAAATAAAAAATATTCAAAAAGCTAAGTTTTTTAATAAGTGCACAAGTATTAAAATTTGTCATAATTACTTTGAATGCTCTTCAAAAATTACTACCTTTCTGACAAAAAACTGAAGTTTACAGATTGATTTTTTTTTTTCTTTTAATACAAGTTATTTCTTATTAAAATGTCTTATTTTAAAAATAATTTTTTAAAACTTGTTTAATATTAATATTAAATGTGAAAATAAAGATATGAAGAATGACATAATTGCATGTTTAGTGTAAAAAAAAATTGTAAAATATAATGAATGTATTTATTATTATTATTATTTTAGCAGAATGTAAAAAGTAATATTTTTCTGGATTGTTCTCTTTATATGTTTTGTTTTTAATTTTATAGCTAAAGCAGCTCTAGATGTGCTAATTCCGAGAATGAAGATGTTTGAACCTGAAGAAAAATCTGAAGATCTGCAAGATCTTGAAGTATGTAAATAATTAATATTTTCTTTTGTTTATTTATAATTATAAGCATTGAATTTTTTGAAATGTAATATAGCTTCTTCTAATGTTCTTTATTTATTTTTTTCTTTTCTTATGTTTTCATCACTTTAATTTGGAAAAGGAATTTGCCGTAAGTTAAATATTTTTAGTCTATAATATGCATGTTAAAACTTATTGCATGGTGGAGATTTATTGGTCTTTATTTCTTATGTATATTTTGATTGCATTGCTACACAAGATGAATGATTTTCAAGGTGTTGTGATGTCAGCCGTTTGAAATCTACACAATTTGGGCTTTGTGTATTATAAAATTTGGCAGATTGTGTTTTTTTTGTGTGTGTGGGGGGGGGGGGGTGTTAGTGTGTGTGTGTGGGGGGGATGGGTAATGGAGCTTTTACTTACATATTTTTCTTTTTAGTATGACTACAAAATAGGAATATTTTTATGTATTTAATGCCTCAAACTATACATAAAACAAAATTACATATATACTCAGATGTCATTGATTATATAATTGTTCTAAATCTTGATACAATTTTAATTTATGTTCTGGTGAAGGAAAAGGGGAGAGGGGTTCTTACTCAGTGAAACAGAAACTTTTAAAATGAAGTTTGGAATTTCACCAATCAAAAGTCAATGTCGATGTTTTGTTTGCAAATTTATGAATATACATACTTTTTGAACCTGAAAATTATTAACTCTGTTATGCATAATATATCTTGAATCTATGTGGTATTTCAGTTCAAATATCTTTATTGAATTCAGCCGTCTAGATTTCCTAATGTTCTTAGACTATAACAAAAATTAATATCCATTATATTTAATATCATGCAGTTATTAAAATTGACAGTAAAACTGCATTCTTGGGTATCAGTGATATAAAATACTTGGTTATTTTATATTCGTTAAATTGGTTATTTATTTTCAGGTATAAGAAACCCTCATGTAAATACCCATTTTGGGTAATTATTCTTCCATTAAACGAAACTGTTAAAAAAGTCTTAAATTTTAATAAAACTCAACATGTTTCATCTAAATATTGAATTTTAATGTCTTTTAAATTACAATAAAAATATAAAAAAACCTATTATTATTTTTTTAGCAAAATTTATTAAAAAGGTACTCTTTATTAAATTATGTAATAGGTATACATGGTCAAAAACCAAACACTTTGTGCAAATTCTAATAGATAAGCCTACATGTTTAACATTTTAATGCACAAATACATGCAAACATAACACACACACGCACCCCCCCCCCTCCCCAAAAAACCAGCTATTTTAAGAATCCTTAATCTTAATCCCCTTCCTCAATGGGGGAAAAAATGAATTCAGGGAATTTCTTGGTTATAGCCCTGAGTACTGGCTAATGGATTGATTGAAAAAAGCAAAAGTTTATATATCTTAAAAAAAAAAAAAAAAGACATAATTGACCGAAAAACTATGAAAACAAGGAGTCACTTCGCAGGATCCTTCCATGCTAGCAAGTGAAAAGAGGTGCTGGTCATATCATTCTTTAAGAAAGAAGTGTGTTTCTGAATATAATATGTTTCATAAAAGTCTAAAACAAAATATGAATTACATTTTTGAATAATTTTAACCTCAGAATAATTAAACTGGTGTTTGGAAATTGCAACAATGTTTAACTATTGTAGATATGTCACATTTTTGCTTTTTACCATAACTCTGGTGTTCTTTACTTCTAAGGTATACTTAATATGTGCAACACTGAAGATATCAACAACTTTTATTTCTTCTCTTAAACTTAACACATTTATATACAATAAATTATATAAATATCACTATCATGTGTTATACATTCTTAAAATGTGGTAACTAGTCCTGAAATTCTGCAAATTTTATGCTACATTTTGTGCTGTAAGATTTTTTAGATGTAATCTCTAGTACATACTTTCTGCCTACAGCCCATACTGTATGCTTTTTTTTTTCTTTTTTCTTTTATGACTACAGCATAGTACATTAGATCTTTCATATTTTGAAATAATTAAACTAAACTTCCCTCTTTTATTTTTCATAGTATTGTGTAGTTTTTTATTTATTGCACCGTATGGTAGGTAGGTAGTGGGGGGCTTTGGGACCTATGAGCAGCTAGGCTGTTATCCCGAATGATCCATAGAGAAACGAAACCATCACTCTACAAGAGCGCAAATTCACAGTCTAAAAACAATCAATACAGTGGATAAAACGTAGTGTCGCATTACGAAACGTACTCGACGAACAAAACTTCTTGATAAAACCAGCAAAAGAACGAAAGCACTCATCATTCCCATCCCAATTCGCCCAGCAGCTTCTGCGCTGAGCCTGATACTTAACGCAAAGAAACAAAATATGCTCAAGGGAATTCAAAACACCACAAACACGGCATCTGCCGTCAGCAACTAAGTTAAAACGAGCCAAAATCTCCGGGGTAATAATCATCCTGCAGAGGAGCCGGGAAACAAGCACATCATCTCTTCTATTTAGAGTCCAACGGCGGGAAAGATTAACAGTGGGGATGTCCCCATGAGATGCAAAGTACTTACAAGTCCGATAGAAACGGTCGCCCTGCAACTGAACATCATGAGAGAACTTACGGATAGTATCTTCCGGGGAAATCCACTCAATTAAAGGGTCAGAAGCATTCACACTTTTTGCAAACTTATCAGCCATCTCGTTGAGGGGGATACCACGGTGTCGCGGGACTCAGCAGATAGTAGTCTGAATCGAGAACCGCCGCAGTCGAACAATTTTGTTATGAAGCCAGAGGATAACTCTAGGGGACTTTAGAGTTATAGCTTGGAGAGCCAGAAGCACCGATAAGCTATCAGTGAGTAGTAAAACATGCCGAGACATCGAAATCAATTCATCCAGAGCCACACCAATCGCAAGCGCCTCTGCCGTAAAAATAGAATTGATCTGCTGCACCCTGTATCTGAAGTGGTGAGAGGAGGTACACCCAGCAATTGAAGTGAGGGAGTCCATCTTAGAGGCGTCTGTGGCCAAGATATCCCAAGAGTCAGTGTAATTCTGGAGGAAGTTGGCAAACAAAGGAGAGATCAAGCTAGCATCCAGATCCGTGCGCTGAAAAGGAAGGCCAGAGGTGAAGTATTGCACGGCATCTGAGTCTAGAGGAAGTGGGACTTGGAAACGAATGAGGAAATCTGGATCATAACCCAGATCAGCAAAGAACGCAGAAACAGAAGAGAAAAGGTTATCCGACAAGACCAGACCATCCTTGCACGAATCCAAGACAGGGGACCAGCTGCCCAGAGCGAGATGCTTCACCCAAAAGCCAAAGGCCAAGACTTTGATCCTGTCGGCCAGACGACTAGCCCCAGCATGCTTCAAAAGTAGAATATTGGACGTCCATCTCGGGAGCCCCAGGGCGACCCGTAACGCACACGTCTGAATGACTTCCAGCTTTTTCATCAAAGAGGGACAAACGGTAGTAAGAAAAGCAGCTCCATACTCAATGATGCTACGGATCGTAGAGAAGGCAAGTGTGAGGAGATGGTGCGAGCGAGCCCCATATCTTTTATGGGCTTTCAAGATATTGACTCTCTTAAAGCATTTCATACGGAGATACTCAACGTGCTTCCGGAAACCTCCCCGATGAGCCAGGTAGTAGCCAAGGAACTTTAACTCGGAGCACCACTCGATGAGCCCCCCATTCACGGTAAAGTGAAAATCACAATCAGCCGCGCGTCTCGAAAGATCAATAGCATGGCATTTATCAGACCGGATGGAGAGCTTCCAGTAGGTGCACCACAGCAGAATAAGGCGGAGAGCCTCCTGAAGTTGGACTCTACAGGTGTCCAACGACTCATTCATACAGTAAATAAAGATGTCATCAGTGTATATGAGAAATTTAATGCCCAGACCCTACAAGACTTCATAAAAATCCGCCATAAAAATAGCAAAAAGGATGGGACTCAAAACAGCCCCCTGGGGGACACCCCTACCCATATTCCGGGCTGAAGACACTTGGCCCCTCCAGGCTACCTTAATAACTCTAGAAGAGAGAAAACGGTGTATCCACCGGAGCATCCGTCCCGTGATGCCCACCTGAGCACATTTATAGATAAGCCCGTCGATGTAGACAGAGTCGTAGGCAGAATGCAGATCCAACGAGATACCCAGAATATATTTCTTCGCCTTCTTGGCGTTCATGATGTCGTGATGAAGAATGGTGAGCGCTGCATGACAATCCAGAAAAGGTAGAAACCCGAGATGCCTGTCGACCAGGGTATTATTACAGAGGAGGTGGTGCATGATCCTACTCGCAATCATCCGCTCACATATCTTCCCCGTAATGGAGGTAAGGGCGATGGGGTGGTAGGAAGAAATCTCGTGCTGCGGCTTGTCGGGTTTCAAAATCGGTAGAATAGTGGCCGACGTCCAGCTTGGGGGGATGTCGCCAGAGCACCAGATGCTATTATACATACCCAACAAACAGTCCAGAGAGTGGTCATTGAGTCCTTTAAATAGAGCCGCGCTGATCTTGTCTTCTCCTGGGGTAGACACTCTCGTTCTCCTAATGGCCGCCTTTAGCTCCGAGATTGTAAAAAGACCGTTGAGGGTAGCGTTACCCCCATCACCATACGTGAAAGGAATAGGCTCGTGACTTCTGCCTTCGCTGAAGTGATTAGCAAAGGCCTCCGCTTGGGCACCCGCATCAAAAGAGGAGGCATCGGGTAACTGCAAATAGAGATGGGACTCAGTAGAAGAACAGGAACGAGATCTTAAGTTGCGAAGGATTCTATAAAGGAGACGAGGGTCTTTAGCATTGCAGCAAATGGTATCCCAGTACCTACGTTTGGCCTCTCTGATCACTTGGCGCAACTTTGCAGAAAATCTTTTATATTTGAGCCAATGCTCCTCAGACGCCAACTGCCGCGCCCTTCTCAAATAAAATCTCTTCTGCTTGCTAAGTATACTACAGCGCGCCGTCCACCACACCGGGAGGCATTTCGCGGACATAGCACGGGCCGTTCTATTATGAGACATGGAACATGAAACCAAAGTCTGGAAAGAGGAAGGGTGTAACTCAGAAACATGGAGGAGCTTGGAATCAACCTCTTGAGAGATACGGGGCCAGTTATAAAGGACCGGGCGAGACTGCAAAGGAGCGTGAAGCTCCACAGAGATAACAATGGGGAAATGGTCGCTATCAAAAAGATCCTCCTCCACATAGATGGAAGAGCAAGCCAACAGATCAGAGGAACAAATCGACAAATCAATTAGAGACCTGCTCCCACTAGGAGCCACATGGGTCGGGACGGTGGTGTTCAAGACACAGAAGGGGCTATTAGAAAGCCACTCCACAAACCTCTCGCTAGCCTGCGAGGACACCGAGGCACCCCACAGCGGATGGTGAAGATTGAAATCACCCAAGATGAGGGAGGTACTAGACAGGTCTCTGCAGATTTTCGAAAGGTCATTCACCACTAAGCCAGACGGAGAATAGACATTTACAATGTTGATAGTATAAGACCCCAAAAAGACTCGGACTCCAAGACACTCATTCGCCAAAACAAAATTATCAAAACACAGCCGAGTGGACGACCAGGCAGCATTCACGGCCACAGCCAGACCACCACCAGGCCTTCCAACCCTGTCCTCACGGTAAACCACCTTGCCAGACACCGAAAAAGGCCGCTCCGGAGACAGGAAAGTCTCCTGGATGACCAAGATATCCGCAGACACAAGCGGCTCAAGCTGGAGAAGAGGGAGCTTGTTCGAGACGCCACGGGCATTCCATTGAACGACCTTAATACCCATAGGAGATTAAAAGACAATTATCAACAAAAAACAAAGACACAGAACCCGGGACCTTGACCCCAGCAGAAGCACATGCCCGGTACAGAACTTGTACCTGAAAAAGAAACAAAGTATTAAAAGCACTTTTTTTTTTTAACTTTTCCTTTCAAATTAGCCCGTTTCCGTTCCGGGGACTTCTCATTGAAATTTGCCATACAGTTCATTATTAAATTGCTGAGTGCCATAAGGGTGTCCAGCACTTTCTCCGATTGCTTCTCGGCATGATCTACAAGGATTTTTAGCATATTGTTAGTTCTAATTTCTATGATTTTCCGCAATTCATCAATATCCGGTTTTTTCACACTGGTCTTTTGCGCATATGATTCTGGATTCAGCTTTGGCGAGAATTTATGACGAGCGTCTATGAATGACAGGAAATTTTTACTTTTAAAGCGTAGAAAGTCCGCTTCTCTCACATGTGTGGGGCATTGCAAGTAGTCCGCCCTATGGCTCTCCCCACAATTCACACATTTAACTTCGGAAAGACAGGCCCCGGTATGTTTAATGCCACATGTCGCACAAAGTTGTTCGGACGGGTATTTGTCAGTCGTATGGTTAAATTTAAAACACCTAGTACATTGTCTTGGTTTATCCACAAACTGGCGGATTCTTTGCAAAGTAAACCAGAGCTTGATTTCTGACGGGATGATAGTACCCAAAGTGGTGATCAACACCGGAGACACGGTACTTAGGGAATTTTTTTTTATAAATCTACGCATTTCAAATATCTGAATTTTATTAGTAGCCATTAATTCTAGTCCCACCTCTTCCAGGGGGATGTCAACGGGGATATTAAAAATCAAGAATCTGTTCGTTATATTTTCCCAAATAACTCTATGCTTCACCGCCACCCCCAAAAACTCAGTCACCTGACAAATTTCCATAGCACAACCAACGTCATTGGTACTGATAAGTAAGTGACCATTTCTGGTATATCTAATATTGTCGATATTGTTGGCACTCGGAATTTTTTTTTTTATTTCTAGTTGTACAGCTCTAGGATCTTTATTGGGGATGGATTTAGTGTCCGTGCTTTGCAGGAAAATATTAAAGCACTTCCCACCATTCTCGGCCGCCATAAGAAGCAGCGCTTGTGTCGAAGAAGCCGGCCTCGCAATATTTTTGTTTTCTCTATCATATGTTAAAGTATTTTCCTCATAATCAGCCATCTCGATATTAACGGTCAAAGCATCACCTGTTAATCCACCATCACTAATATTAAATTCTGAACTCGCCATAAAACCTGTCAGTGGCACTACTGACATACACTACAGGTAAATAAACAACAGAACACCGCTAGTGCAAAACTAAAATACTACTTAGACAACCATAAGGAAAAACACTAAATAAAATTACAGAAAAATACAACAAGTAAGAAAAATCATGCGTTAAGCATAGATTATGAAGCACTTTCCAACACTTAATAAAATCTTTAACAAAAATTTGTTATTTAGGGAAATAATAGTGTATAGCCAAATGTACCCAAATATGTATTCCAGTACTTTTGAACTGCCCTGTATTTCATATGTCAGTTGATATAATGGGAAAATTTTGCTTAACAAGAAAATACCCAGTAGCTTGAAATTTCTTTTTCAGCAATTCATACTATTAGATGGAAACATATTTGAATTCTTTTGCTCAGCCCTGTAGTTTACATTGTACCTTTATTACACGTCAGCATTAGGCTAAAATTTATTGTAAACTAAAACACTTTTAAAGCAACTAAAATCACATTCTTATAAATCATCATTCATATGCATCCATGTACCGAATTCTTTGTGTTGCCCTGCATAACCCTTTATTTATATTCTGCAAACATTCCTCAGTAAATTGAATGCAGCTCAGCGTAAAAATGCATAGTTTATTTAAGAACCACGTTTAAATAATTTACGCTCATATTCAGTAACGTTGGTGAGCTCTTTTGGGTAGCTCTGTATATCAACTATAACATTTATACACACCATATAATGTGCATATATTTAGCGAAATTTAAACGCGAATATCATAATTAAAATGCATTTCATCAATATCCCTCCATCAGCCATCATCGGACACATATCCGGTACTTCGGAAAGAATATGCTATTTGAAATCTTTTGTGTGGCCCTGTAAATGCTATGTATACTTCATATCATGCAGGACAGTAGCGTATAATTTATATTAAGCTTCAGTGACATATATAGATTTTAATATACATGAAAAAGCTTAATATATTTAAAATATGTCACACACAATTCCCCCTTTTACCATTATCTAATGGAATTCTTTAGTGTGGCCCTGTAAATGAATAATAACTACATTTTCACCTTATATTTTATAGAATGCATATTTTAATATGTTTGACAGGGTATAACATCTTTAAAATTCCTTTGAAACGACTTTCCGAATAGGCCGTAATGTAATAGGAAACTTTTGATTCGCCCTGTAGATAAACTAATCATGGTAGAAACTTCATTTTCGATAGGACTTGTGCTAGGGTAAACGTCAATAACATTCTAAAATTTCATGGCAATCCGAGTATATTAACGATTTTTCCCCATAGGCCGTAATGTAATGGGAAACTTTTGATTCTCTCTGTAGATAAACTAATCATGGTAGATACTTCATTTTCAGTAGGGTTCGTGCTAGGATAAACCTTAATAACGTCCTAAAATTTCATGGCAATCCGAGTATATTAACGATTTTTCCCCATATGCCGTAATGTAATGGGAAACTTTTGATTCGCCCTGTAGATAAACTAATCATGGTAGAAACTTCATTTTCAATAGGCCTTGTGCTAGGGTAAACGTCAATAACTTCCTAAAATTTCATGGCAATCCGAGTATATTAACGATTTTCCCCCATAGGCCGTAATGTAATGGGAAACTTTTGATTCTCTCTGTAGATAAACTAATCATGGTAGATACTTCATTTTCAATAGGGTTCGTGCTAGGGTAAACCTCAATAACGTATAAAAATTTCATAGCAATCTGAGTACATTTACGGGAGTTAGAGCGCGGACAGACGGACAGACGGCCATCCGGCCAGACAAACCGAATGCATAAGCACTTTTCAACTTTGTTGGAAAGTGCTAAAAAACACCTTACTTCAAACTAATCCAACCACAAAATTGCACCTTATAGCAAAATACACAAAAATACCCACGGAAACAGCCGGCTGCTCAAGCGGTCACCGCCCCCCACATGTAAGAGGAAGGAGCACCTAGCACACCCGACCCATCATCCAGCTGCACCGTATGATTAAATACTATTTACTGTTGTTAGTACTATTATATACAACTGAGATTTGAATTTTGAATGTAGTTTATTTTACAAATGCATCCTATTTTCGTTTTAAAATATAATAAATAAATAAAATGACTAGTTCATTACCATGTCTTTTATTTATATATTCTTTTATTTATAGTTTTTTGACCAAGTTCGTGTTGAAGATCCTAGAGTTAGTGAGCTTTCTGTCAAAGCAGGTCAGCCATATCCTTACCAGATTTTACTTGAATGCTTAAAAAGGTATATTTTAAAATCAGAATCAGTTTTAATTATATTTTAATTTATTTTATTTAATTATTATTATTTTTTCTTTTTCTAAAATTAATATATTTTCCGTATTAGGAACTATGGAATGGGTGATACTGAAATTTTCTTCACTATGCGCAATCTAAAGCATCAAAAGAATGAATTTTTAATGACTGTTGGGAAACATAGTGTAACAGTAAGTGTCAAATATTTTTTTAAATATATTTTAAATGTAAGAATTATAGATTTCACCCCTAATTGAAACATTTCAAAACTATAAGTATAGTAAACATCAATAATCCAACGTCCTAAGGTCTGGTAGGCTGGATAATCTGGCACGAGTTTCAGAAAAAAATAGTATTCCATGCTTAATCACTTTTTCAGAATGGAGGAGAAAAAAACATTTCTGTAGATAATTTGCAAAATCAAACTGCGGAAATGAAAAAGGAATTTTTATCATTACAATTAACTACTTCATCCATTTCAAGAAAAAAAATAATAAAAATAAATACTTGAACAGCAAAATTATGAGTCATTAAATAATAAATAATGAATGTAGATAATTAGATTCAAATGTTTGTTTTATTTCAGTGAAAGATAAACAATGTAATTTAGATGACTTTCAAAGTATGTAAAAATTTATATTGATTTCAAAACATCAGAAGGTGTGAAAGGCAGATGTCTTGCTGGACATAGTATATTTGCATGTGTGTAAAGGCAATAATTATTCAAAGGCTTCCATTTCATCTTTATTTTTCATGTTCAGTTTCTGCTCTTCATTCTTACTCTGTGTCTTTGTTTGCATTTCACTGTCCAGTGATGCTCAGCCAGTTAGTCACTTGCATCGTCAAATTAATGTGTTGTATTTTAGCGTTTTGCAGGGCTTGTGAGTGATTTTATTGTGACTAGCAAGTGACATAGCTCTTAAAGTTAGTTATTATGCCTTCAAAATGAAAACATCTGACTCTCAGTTTGGCACAAAATTTGGAAATAGTGAAAAAGCTTGAAAATGTCATCAGTAGGCACATCATTATCAAAGGCTATGACACAGAATCCTCTACAATTTATGACATTAAAAAAAAAAAAAAAGTTTGGACAGTTTTTGAATGAATCGGAGACATAAAAAAATCTGAGTAAAATCAGGCAAAAATCAGTACATCGACTGGATTTTTTTAAATCAAACTGCACACTAAGATGGCACAAACAACTTGAAGCACATCGTAGAAAAAAAAAAGTGTCAAACCTGTTTTTTTCCCCCCCTTAAAACACACTTGATGTTATTTCTGTTGCTATAGTGTTCAGCCTGCCTTAATTAACATATCTCTTTTACATAAATTTAAGGTTTTGTATTCATTTTTGCTTTCAGAAATTTGTCTAATAAGCTAACTGGTTTACTCTAGATTTCTTTTTGAGATTAAAAGCATGACTATTTTTACCATACACTGAATTTTAATTTAACATTTTAGGTAATTTGCAAAAATAAACGAGATGGAAAACATAGAGCATCTCAAGCAATACTACAGGTATTTTTTATTTATATTTTCCTTATAGTATATTATCTATTTATGTATCTATTTTTATATATGTAAAATGTTTTATAAGTGCATTTGTTTTGAATTTTTTTAGAATACAAAAATTTTCTCTATTATGCCTACTGCTTATCCATTGACCATAAAATTTAGATATATTGACAGCGTTTCTTTTTGAAATTAGGCATCTGTTATGCATTGTCTTTTAAATATAGCTTAATTGTATTTTTTTTCTTTTGATTATTTGAAATTAATTAATTTTTGAATTAAATGCCAATTTATAATGGTAGGTTAACTGAATAAATTGTAGTAATTGCTTTATATTAATGATAAAAAATATTCATTACACACACACAAAAAAAAAAAAAAAAAAAAAAAAAAAAAAAAAAAAGATATAACATGGTTGTTTGAGAACATTACTACTGTTATTAGAAATATCAATATTCTGTTGCAGCTATAACATGGAAGAAAAGTTTGTAATTCAATATTAATATAATAATAATAAAAAACACATGCCATTATTTTTTTTCAGGCAATAATATATATTGCATTTTTAAAGCTATTTTCTATAATTCAACATGTTTGAAAAGGTCTCATAAAAATATTTGTGGCATGTTTTCCAGTGACACATTTTTATATTAATAAGATTCAATAAGTGAGCTGTTTTTATAGATTTTTCTTTTTATCTGAAAAGTAGCTTATTCATGTGTTACAATTAAACTGTCATAACTAAAAACTTCAGAAACCAGAGTTACTTAAAATGCATCAAAAAGTCACTTTTGAGAGAGACACTTTAGTTTTAGAATCTAAAATACAAAATATTTTTCGAATTAAAAAAAAAAATTCCAAATACAAAATATATAAATCATGTTTAAGATTAGAGGCTTGCACAAGCAATGTCTAGAGCTCAGCTGGGTTCAGACCAATTTTCTTTCCTGACACTCAATTCGGACCAGGTCAAGTCTGGTCGTTACTCTTTCTGATGCAGACCATGGTTTGTGGTTAAATAAATATTTTGGTACTTATGTATTAATGCCACTGCAGCAGAAGTTGCGCTAATGTGCCAATAAAGAGCAATCTTGTTGTTTGCACGCACACAAAAATAATGGCATCAAAAATGAGCAAAAAAAAGCACTAAAGCACTAAGAAATTGCTCAAAAATCAGCAAACAACAAGGCAACAAGAAATCCAAAAGATAACTACGAGTTGCTCTTTAATGATGCATTAGCATAACTTCTGCTGCAGTGGCATTAATATGTAAGTACCAATATTTTTTACGTAATAATTAAAATTTCCACCAGAGAAAGATTCCTTTACATCTTCAATGAGATCACTTCAAGAAAGAACCAAAATTTGGTTGCATACTGCAACATTTATTTTGGTTAGACATTGGTTTATAACTTCACTGTGCTAATTGTCTCATAAAAATATAAAATGAAAGATGAAATGAGTCTCTTTTTATTATGAAGCTATGGTGTAAAAAATTATCTCGAGTAACAATAGATCTGTCACAAAAAGACAAAAAAAAAATTCTTAATGTACTCTATCTTAAATACAATTATTAAAATATGCATTCTATGTCAATAAATGGAGCTATTTATATAATAAAATCCACTCTCAATTAAATGAATATCACAGATGTGATAAATTATACCTGAACTTTGATATAATGAAAACGAAGGAACTAGAAAAAATGTTTCAAATAATGTATAATAATATAAAACACAAAAATTTTACTTTAAAATGCATTTTAAAGTTAGTTGTGGCTTTGAAAGTCTCGCTTATAATGGTATACCTTTTGCAATAATTAGCTGGATTATATTATTAATGTACTGTAAAAAATATAATATGCAGCAAAATTCTAAATGATCCTTCCTATCTATTAGACATTAGCTTTTGTCATTCTCATAGCAATGTTTGATCAAAGAAAATTAGAATGTTAAAATTGTAACCATTCAGTGAAAAATTCTTTAGTAGTGCAGAAGTATTCATTATTGTGCAGTAGTTGAAAAAGTATACTTATATTGTGTCGGAGTGTCCTCTTAGCCCGCACAACTTTGAAGAAAGTCTGTATTATTTATTGCTGCCACCACCGATATTATTAGGTGATATCAGTCACGTACTGAGAGGATAGTGTAAATGAAAACAAACGCTTTCAATTAACGAAATTAACAGTTTATTTACACTCTATGTACACTTACACTTATAACTCAGATGTATGTGATCCAGTTCAACATTAAATTAATACAATAAATGCTGGCTGTGTACTGTTCAAATTACATATTATTCCTCTCATTCTATACACGTTAAATTAACTTTACCGGAGATCGATTTAGAGTCTCCCAACACATGGGTTCTAAACCTATGTTGTCCGACCAGAGCACTACACATAGGGACACCTGCCCACTTTGCTCTCTCGGTCCCAACTCACCATCTCTCAGCAAAACACTGCCCCTTCTCAACTCCTGCTCTCTCCAATGTAAACCCCCCTCCGGAGTTCCCAGGTTGCTCGCATTCCACGTCCTTTCTTTGATTCATGAAAATGTCCTTTATTTATCCATCTTCCACAGACATCTCTGAAGGTCGAACACACCCTTCAGCAATCTTCTTTTTACCCTCACTACACCTGTACATGTTCACCTGTTCACTCCAGCTTTAGACAAAGAAAGAATGTCACCTTGAAACTTCAGTACACAGCCAACACCCCCTATAGTCAAGGCCTGCGCAGCGAATTCCAGAAGTTTCAATATGGCTGCCCCTACAGTCCGAAGGTCCGACTCCCCTTTTACCAGTGACCTTTATTCGAATATTTACTTTACCTAGCCAGTGTGCGTGCGTCAGTCCAGTGCTAGTACGGCATGTTTCAATCTGGCATTTTGCCATTTTCTATTTTGTTTTGCGTTGTACAAAATTTGGATATTATAAAGACTAAAAGTAAGTGTTATCTCCTTTTCCTTATATCATTGTTTTAACAAAGCTTTAAAGATAATTTCTGTTACACACACTTGTAAGATTAGTGATTACCGATTTAGTTTTCAAGCTATATGTATTGCAACAGTGGTTTTCAAATCATTTACAACTATGGTGAATTAGTATTTTGTTTAAAATAATTATAAAAAAAATATAATTTTGCTTCTCATCTGAATTTTTATCCTGTTGATTTTAACTTTCAGTATTTCCTTACGGGATTTTGTTAATATTTATGTGTAATATATCTTCATAAGAAAATTACTGCCCTTTAGCAATTGTTTATTTCTTTGTTTATTAAGTATTTTTCTAAATTCCAGTTTATTAGTTTAAATCCGAATTTACCGGTGACTTACCAAATTACTTTATCCGAATTACTTATTAAATTATATAATTTTTCTCCCTATCAGTTTAAAAATAATTTACTATAAGTAATCTGGGTGCGCTATTTAAATTAATTCATAAAATATTCAACGAGTTTGTTTATTGCTATTACAGCTTTCATTAGCATATTAATTAGCTTCAGCTGTTAAATTACTTTTGATATTTTGACAATTATCTTTTCCTACTTTCTACTATACTTTTCTATACTCTTAATTTGAAAGTTATTTTTATGGAAATAGATTTTTTTTCTTTAATATTAGTAGATATTTTTTAGTAATAATAATTGTAATTTAAAACTAATTTATAAATTGATAAAGAACAGACACTTTCTTTAATAATAATAATAATAATAGTAAAGTATAATAATAATAGCAATTTAAAGATAATTTATGGATTGATAAGGAATAGATTTTTTTCTTTAATAATAATTTATAATAATAATAATTTTAAAATAATTTATAGATTGATACTGAACACATTTTTTTTCCTTAATAATAATAAAACTTTAAAATGTATACTTTAATAATTTATAGATTGGCAATTGACAGCTTTTTTTCAATAATAATTTATAATAATAATTGTAATTTAAAAATAATTTATAAATTAATAAGGAACAGATGCTTTCTTTAATAATAATAGTAATGTATAATAATAATAGCAATTTAAAGATAATTTATAGATTGATAAGGAATAGATTTTTTTTCTTTAATAATAATTTATAATAATAATCTTAAAATAATTTGTAGATTTATACTGAACACATTTTTTTCCTTGATAATAATAATACTTTAAAATTTATACTTTAATAATTTATAGATTGGCAATTGACAGATTTTTTTCAATAATAATTTATAATAATAATTGTAATTTAAAAATAATTTATAAATTAATAAGGAACTGATGCTTTCTTTAATAATAATAATAATAATGTATAATGATGATAGCAATTTAAAGATAATTTATAGATTGATAAGAAATATATATTTTTTTCTTTAATAATAATTTATAATAATTATAATTTTAAAATAATTTATAGATTGATACTGAACATATTTTTTTCCTTAATAATAATAATACTTTAAAATTTATACTTTAATAATTTATAGATTGGCAATTGACAGATTTTTTTCAATAATAATAATAATAATAATTTATAATAATTGTAATTTAAAAATAATTTATAAATTATTAAGAAACAGATGCTTTCTTTAATAATAAATAATAATAATTTAGAATAGTAATATTAATTTAAAAATAATTTATAAATTGATAAGTTGTTGCATCTTTTTTTTCTTTGTTCCAATGCCACTTGATATTATATTTAATATTAATTTATATGATTAAACAATCTTATAAGGAAATACTGAATAATAAAAAAGTTAAAGCTAGAAAGCAAATAAAATATACCTTATTTATTTATTATTATTTGTTTTGATTTAATAAAAAACATTTTATATCTTACATATGTATAACAGAAATATTACATAATAATGATATTAAGACAATGACATAAGTAAATGAGATAACACTTAGCATTCTGTCTTTAAATAATTCTCATCAAATAGGAAAAAAGTAAACAAATAAAATACATGGGAGTGAGTGTGAAAAGTGTGTGTGTGTGTGTGTGGGGGGGGGGGGGTATATTTGAAATGAAAAAACTCTTCTCACAAAACATATTATTTAGTACATTTTTTCCCCAATTCTTTTTTTTTTTTTTTTTATCAAGTCATCAAATTCCAGTCATGTAAACGAATTTAGCTTCAGGATTATGAAGCTAATTTAAAATATAAATTTTAATATATTTTTTAGAAAAAATGATGTACTGTTATAATTTTAATCTTAAGTTTTTTTGCTGAGGTTTTTTTTCTCTCTTTTCTTTCTTTTATTTTCATTCTTTCTTTTCTTCAATGTATTTCGAATGTTGTAATTGTAATGCGTTCATTTGATGCTTTAATATATATATATTATCCTACTTATTTAAAATAGTGTGATATTGATAATGTAAAAGAAATATTCTATTTCTAAATTAAATCACATCTATTTAAAAATTCAAAGTTCAAATCTAATGCAGTTTTGCCTCTTATAAAAATTTGTCTTTTAAGTCTTTTTTAGTATATTTTTTAAACAATAAGTAACCCTCTTAAATTACAACTTATATTTATAGGAAAAGACAATTATTTACTTGATTACACATTAAATTAACTGAAAAAGTAAACACTATTGCTAAAAATTTTGAAAATTACAAGAAATGCAACTTTGTGTGAGCTTGTGTAAATTCATATTATGGACGTGGGAAGTCGGACATCGCGATCGGCCATTTTGAAACGGTGTGAAGGCCTTGACTATAGGGGGTGTTGACACAGCCCATACAATACATAATGTGTTAAGACAAGAATAACATAAATTCCAGTTCTAATAGCAGATGTTTTCTCTGAACCTGACATATTGATTTCCAGAAACGATTCTAAGATTAGACAAAGCAGACAGGCACATATTTTGCTTAGTTGAAACTTTAATCTGCAGTTTAAACATAACAGCTTGAAATTTGTAGACACATATTTTGAGTATTTTGAAAATAAAAATACTTTGAAAAATCATTATAAAATACATTACCAAAGTACTTTTGTTTTTATCTGTTTAAAATAAAATACAATTGTATTGTGAAAGTATATTTCAAATACGTATATTTTTTTTATACTGTCCACTTCTTTTATATAGTCTTTGAAATTTTAGTTGCAAAAAGTTCCAGTAATCTAATATATGAAATCAACACTCAATAATTTTCAATTTAACATAAGATTTTTTTTTTTAAATTTCAGAATTTATTTAATTTTTATGTAGATCTTGGTTTTCATTCTGTGTTCATGTACTTGCAATTAGAATCGAAGCTATAATACATATAACTCGATTTACAAATCTATGGAAATCTCACATTCTTGGAATAGAAGTGGCCTTCACCAATGATATTGCAAAACTGCCACTAATTGTCTTAATAAAAATCACTAATTGTAATAAAAAGAATGCAATCCTTAACTTGTGAAGAGTCTTAAGTTCGAAAGCGAAATAGATACTGCTACTTTTTTTTATATGGAAATTCCTAAACAAAAAAATCTGTTCTTCCAAACAATCGTTCATTGATAATTTTTTTTCAGCTGATGTCGAGCTGTATTATTTTTAGCTCAAAACACGTCCTGCTTTGATTTTTATCTTATGGTGATTTTTCCAAAGTCTTTTATTATAATTATTATATTAAGTATCACCAGTATATTCGGTATTTTTTCGCTGATATAAAATGAATGTTACATTTTTCTTCCAGCTTTTACATCCACATATCAATTCATGGGGATCCTTACTTCGGATGTATGGTAAAGGTTCCTGTAAAACTCTTAAAGAAAAAAAGGTTAGTAAAATATTTTAATAATTAATATTTTTGTAAAAGCTTTTGAAAAATTTTATGGTTTTATATTTTTTTTAACAAAAAAAAGGTTAGTAATAAATCAGTCAACAACTAATTTTTTATTCCGATTTTCTTAACATTAGTTTTTAGTTGAAAGTGGAGAAAAGTATATTAGTTTAAAAACAAACAATTGATGGTTTAATGTAATAAAATAAATTTTAACTTACAAAACTTTTTCTTATAATTTAAGCATTTGGTAAAATAAGAAAAATGTGTTTTTAATGCATTTTTTTAAATCAATGATTATTTTATTTCTTTCAGTATTTTTCAACACTGTAGTTTTTTATGAAGTCAAAAAAATTTTCAAATCTCCCAGATTTCATGTTTTGTTAGATGTGGAACTCTCCCCAAAATAAAATTTATACAACTAAATTTTCGCTGGAATTTAATTTTTCTTTGTGAATGATTCACTAGTTTATTAAGTAATGAAGTGCTCAAAATGAATTAATTTTACTTGATTGAAGTGATGTTCACATGTTAAGATTAATAAATTATATAAATGTATATAACAAGATTTACATTTCTGTTTTAAGTAAATACATAAATAAATAAATCATGGCTTATAAATTCTACTATATCAAATAAAAAATAGACTTGCAAATTGACATCCTTTCCTTCAAAACTAAATAACTTAAATTGTTTTGAAATACAGTAAACTCTATTTAAAATGGAATTAATTGAGAAAATTTCTCATCCTAGACAATATTCCACCATATGCAAAACAGTTAAAAATATATTGAAAAATTGCCTCATTAAAATGCAATGTTTTTCACATTCATAATTTTTATTGCCATTCATTAAACTAAAATTTACAAAAAAATTATATTTGTTATTAAATTTATAGTTTTAATCTTGAAACCATTATTTGAATACAAGAATAAATAGTATACATACACTGGCCTTCAAAAGTTAAGGTATAACTGGTTTTTTGTTTAAATTAATGAATATAGAAACAACAAATTTGTATGAAATGTGTGCTAAACTGTTATTTATTAAATAGAAATTTACTTAAGTTAAATACATAAATGAAATTATAACAAAAAAGCACTCATGGTGGAAAATTCCATTCTTGGCGAAATCAGTGCATCGTAGTATTGTGCTGTAAAATGGGACAGAAACATTAAAAAAAAAACTGGTTCTAACATGGAATATGTCGACCCTGCACTCTGAATGCATTGGCAGCATTGGCTTTCTATGTTCTCAATTAAATTGTCGGACACTGAAAAGAAGACTTACAGCCGCAAACTGTCTTCCAAGATAGTTCCAAAGATGTTCCATCAGATTCAAGTCTGGAGAGTGAGCTAGCCATTCCAGTCTCTCCAAAGTATGATTCTCAAGATAATCATCAACAACCACAGTTCGGTGTGGTCTCGCATTATCATCCATTTGAATTGAAACCATTGCCAATAGCACCGGCATATGGGCACACATATGAATCAAGGATCTCTTCCTGATGTCTCACACCAGTCAGAGTACCTCCATGGAACACATGCAGGTCAGTGTGACCTCCGAATGAGATTTCTGCCCAAACCATTAATCCACCGTTTCTGTACCTGTGTGTTTTGACCGTGTTTGATTGATGGTATTGAACGCATTGTTCTCTCCAGATCAGAAGACATCCCGAATAACTCTCCAGTGATAATCTGACTCGTCTATGAAGAATACAGAAGCTCACTATTGTCTGATCCAGGAAACAGGTTCTCTTGCCCAACATAAGCCGGCCCTTCTCTGTCATCTGTTGAGGGGGGGGGGGGGACACAATTGGTCAATTTGCATGGAGACCTTCATTGTGAAGAGAGTTTTTGCACCATAGTAACGGAGATTCTTCTCCCTGATGCTGCAAAGTGGTCTGCAATGAGTTGCCGCAAAGTAATACGTCTTCTTCAGGCTGAATGAGCTAGAAACCAGTCTTCTGCAGGTGTTGTAACGGCAATGTAGCATTAAATGTGATTTAAAATTGTGTGAGAAAGCCAGATCATATTTTAAATATAAAGATAAGAACTTTTTTTTTTTTTTTTTCATTTTCTGAAAATTTTTCAAAAAAAAAAAAAAAAAAAAAAAGCTGAGAATTGTTTGGACAATTTAATTTTATGCCACTGTAATGATGCTTGGGTAGTTTTAAATTATTTAATATCTTTAATATTCAAATATGATTGTAGCATTTATTTAAAATTATAAATGCATTTTTTATATATTATAGGAAGAAGAACAAAGAATCACAGAATTGCAAAGTCAAGCGTGTGCAAATAAGCCAAATATGTCTATTCTAAATAAATTAAAAGAAGAGATGTTGAAGTATAGAGAAAAAATGGTAATGATTTCGCATATCTCATTTTCAATTTACTACATAATTTTATTGTTGGTTTATATTAAATAGAACCATAATGACTAATAAAATATGTGATCATTCTTTAATCAAGAGACTTATTATCTTTAGTCAAAAAGAAAAGTATATTTTGAATTATTTTTTTAAATGAGGATGAAGATATCTATAAACTCAGGGTTTTTTGCCCTTTATCTATTTATTTATAGAAGCTTAGACAATCTCCATGAATGTTTTCAATTGGAAATATTTGAAACTCTGCTTCAAATAATGGAGAAAATCTCGTAGTACATTCTGTGCAGGGGAAACATTGCTTCCCTTCCCTCCAAGAGCATCAAAATGCACCCCCATCTGCCTCCTGGGAAAAAATGCCTGTATTCAACACTGTGTCCATGTTTAGTTTGTAAATATGGTTTATAATTTTGAGTTTACTTTTTTTTCTAGAGGCTACAGTTATTGGCATTGCAAAAAGTATTGTCAAGAGCTGTGCATGTATAACTAATGGGCCTTTTAACGTTAACACCTCCCTTTTAACGTTATCACATTAAAAGGGAGGTGAGGCGCTGCCTCATGATATCCTAAGATCTCTAGGGTGAGGACATGGTTTATCTTTCGATATCATTGTCCTTTTTTATCCAACCAAAAATTTCTCTTTTTTTATTTGTAACTTGTTTTTCACATTTAAAAAAGTCTAGTGTCTTTTTAATCTGTTATCTATTTTTATGAAAATACAAAGTTATTATTAAAATCATTAAATGATTATTAAATTATTTATTGGCATCTTCGACTTACATAAGTAATGTGTTCTGCAAACTTTCACATAACTTGAATTTTATGTATGTTGAATTTCTAAATTGATTATATGCAACTTTGTGACAAACTGCAATATTCATTATACACTATAAGGCCAAAGGTGACCAGCCATTTACAATTTTTGACTTTTTATTAAGTAACTAGAAAAATACATGAGGCATTATCCTGAAACTTCAGGTGTGTAAACAGAATAGAACAGTTCATATATTTCTGTGAAAATTTTTTTCCCGAAACCCCATAGGGAATCATCAACAAATCGAAAAAGAATGAATATCTTTTGGATAACCCTGTCAAAACTAATATAGCAAAAGTATCCAAACTGTAGATTATGATTAAGTGGTTTATTGTAATAAAGTCTGTTCATTTTTATAAGGATAGCATGCATACTCATAGAGAAATCAAGGCTTTTATAAAAACAGTCCCAAATTTTGCCATGGTTTTTGTTTATAATTTGCAGAATTCTTAAAATAAATATTATTTTTTTCCAGAAAACATGACAAACAGCATTGTACACAATATCTTGTAATCAGAGTTTAAAAATAATAAAAAATTGTATGCATAATGAGCAGTTTTACTAAATTATTTTTCACTGTGCATGCATGAAAGCAATCAAAACATAATTTGCATAATGTGTTAGCGAAATGTATTCAGCAACTTTTGTGGAAGTCTCAAAAACATAGTTTGAAAATTCTAATTTTACTGTCGATAAATAAGCTCAAAATCCATTGTTCCCAGAAAGAAGCAAAAAGATGAATGAGTATGTCCATATATCCATGGATTAAAATCAATACAGCATATGTAATATTGCATGTACTACTATAATAGCAGGGCTTGAATTTCAGGGCGGGATGGCGGGATTCGCGCCCAAAATTTTGAAATCCCGCCCAAAAGAATAACATGGACGAGGGAGGCTCTCGACCAAAAAATTTTGCATTTTGAAACTATGATCAATTCCCACGACCGTTTTGCGAATTTTATGATATTTTTGTGCGAGTAATCGACGCATTTTGCGAGTTTTTTTACAGCGAAAAATCATTGAAAATCACGATTTTTTTCTGAGACTGATTGACAAATTTTGCAATTTTTTTCCTGCAATCGATTGATGAGTTTCGTTGTATTTTCTGCGGCGAAATAGAGATGATTCCGTTCGGAATTTCTCCTCCCCCCCCCCCACAAAAAAAACAAAAAAAAAACGCATTAAATTCCAAAAATTATGAAACAGTGATGCCGCGGACGTACTACTGCGCATAAATTACGCAAAAGTTCGGAAATGACACACAAAAGAAACAGCTCTTACACGTTTCAAAAGAAGCGTAATTTCGTAAAAGTTTGCGAAAAAACGGCAAATATTGTTAAAAGATCGCGAAAAAACAACTAATTTCCGGCAAATTTCGTCAAAAGATTCACGAAAGAATGCCTAATTTCGTCACAGAATTCTGTAAAACGGCAGTTTTCGTCAAAAAAATCACGATAAAACGTCAAAATTCGTCCAAAAATCGCGACAAACGACAATTTTCGTAAAAAATCGCGATAAAACATCAGATTTCATCAAAAGATCGCGAAAAAACGGCAAATTTTGTTAAAAGATCGCAAAAAAACAACTAATTTCCGGCAAATTTCGTCAAAAGATTCACGAAAGAATGCCTAATTTCGTCACAGAATTCTGTAAAACGGCAGTTTTCGTCAAAAAAAATCACGATAAAACGTCAAAATTCGTCCAAAAATCGCGACAAACGACAATTTTCGTAAAAAATCGCGATAAAACATCAGATTTCATCAAAAGATCGCGAAAAAACGGCAAATTTCCTCAGAAAATTCACGAAAAAATGTCAAATTTCGTCCAAAAATCGCGAAAAACGACAAATTTCGACAAAAGATTCACTATAAATGACAAATTTCCCCAAAATATCACGAAAAACTTCAATTTTTGTAAAAAAAAAAAAAATCGCGATAAAACATCAGATTTCATCAAAAGATCGCGAAAAAACGGCATATTTCCTCAGAAAATTCACGAAAAAACATCAAATTTCGTCCAAAAATCGCAAAAAACGACAAATTTCGACAAAAGATTTCACTAAAATATCGCGAAAAACGGCAATTTTCGTAAAAAAATTCGCGATAAAACATCAGATTTCATCAAAAGATCGCGAAAAAACGGCATATTTCCTCAGAAAATTCACGAAAAAACATCAAATTTCGTCCAAAAATCGCAAAAAACGACAAATTTCGACAAAAGATTCGCTATAAACAAAAAATTTCACTAAAATATCGCGAAAAAATGCAACTTTCGTCAAAGGGAACCTCTCCCTCCTTCCTCCCCCCCCCCCAAAATAATATAACGGGGAGTTCATTTTTCTGTTTTTTCCTGCTTCAATATTTTTTTTTCTTTGCTGCTCTAAAATCAGTTTCTGACAGCTTCAAATCTTTCTGAGTGAGTGCAATTCCTGAAAGCAGCCATTGATTAAACAAAAAGTATCCCTTTACTCAACAAAGTATGCATTTAAGAAAGTCTTTTTCAGTGAATTTGACTTGTCCCTTTTTTGAAAGAAATGCAAACAATAGTGATATTTCTTATCTTCTACACTCAAATAAGTATTAATTTATGATTGAATTTGTATCTTGCACATTTAAAATACAGAAAAAAAACATTATTAATTATAATTATTAATCATCAATTATAAATTTATTAAATTAATTAGAAATTTTAATTATTATTAAAATAATAATTAGACCTGTGACAAAAATAATTACACCGGGAGGGAATTTACCACCATTAAAAACTAGACAGTATAAAAGTTTTTTTACACATTTCGCATAATTATTCTGAATTGTTGATAAAAGTTGCTTTGAAGCAACTGTATGTCTGTATTCTGGTAATTCTTTAAATAGCACATAAAATAATGGCAGATTTTAAACATTTTTTCTCCCTCCCAAACAGCCAAACTCCCCTCCATTTATAAATGTTGGTAGGGAGACTCCCCTCCTTCGAAAAATTGAATTTCAAGCCCTGAATAGTATGTGTGAAATATCTATGTATTGCAAAATTTGATATAATGCAAAACCTTAAGTTTTTAGGTTTGCATTAGAAAGATGTTCTATTGTAGTTGTTTTTGTTATTTTACATATTCTAAACATTTTAAATACAACTAGCATCACAATTACAAAGATGCATTTAAATTGCTCAATTAACTTACTAAATGCGCAACTAAGTTTCTGGGTTTCACACATGGATGGCACTAATGACACATGTATACGACATACATGTCTGAAGTTATGTTTTTTAATAGATATGGACATCTGTTAACAATAAACTGTCATAATACCATTACATATCTAATTACAAAAAAAAAAAAAAAAAAAAAAAAACTAACAATGAAGATGTCGAGTTTTGTACCAAAAAAAACAGCATTTGTGGGAAGTTTTGCTTCTCTGCTTTAATCTGAAAAAAATGAGTGCCAAAGGATATCAATTGTTAAGGAGGCTTATGGCAAACATGCACCATAGGAAAATACTAGTGTAGATTTGTTTAACTCTAAGCATTAGGAACATAATATTCTGTTCCTTAAGCTCCAGGTTTCACTGCAATATAAACAATATTTAAGATAATATAATTCTACAGATTTAATGAATTTTCAATACATTTTAGAATGATTAATACTCTTAAGATTACATTCATATTTCTAATTAAGTTTTTTTATAATGTTGAAATACTCTTATTTTCTGAGCACATAAAACAAAATGCAGAGAAAACAGCATTACAATTTTACCCATTTGCAAGACGCTCAAAGGGTTAAATGATATAGAAGTGATGATTTTCCCTGGAAAACGAAAAGCAAGATTAACTTGGGAAGGTATTAAGCATGATTCACCAAAGTATTTCCAAATGCTTACATGTCATAGAAAAAATTCTGTGTTGACTGAGAGATAGATGAAAAATCAAAGAGCGATTAACGGAGTTTTGTTTTTGAGATGCAGAAGAAAGAGTTTCCTGCATCAAATTGTTATTGGTGATGAAAAGTGTATATATTTCGAGAATCTCAAATACAAAAAATTCTGGATTTCACCCGTTGAAGTATCAATATCGAATGGCACGGCTAAATCACTTCAGAAAGAAGACAATGGCCAGCGTTTGGTGGGACGAGAAAGCAATCGTGTAACATGAGTTGCTGAAAACAGGCAAAACTGACAACGGGCATCATTACCGACAACATTTAATTAATTTGAACCATGCATTGTTCGAATAACGGCCAAAATGGGACACAAGACACCAACAAGTGATAATGCAGCTCATGACAACATTCCATTTCATGGTTCAGAGCACCACCAAAATGCTGAAATGGCATTTGCTAACACAACCACCATAGACCTGGTGTTTTCTGATAATTACTTGTTCTGGTCGATGGTGCATGCTTAGTTGGGATACACTTGGCTAAGTTCGAAGAGGTGCAAAATTGTTTGGATAAATGGTTTCGGTCAAAAGACTCATTGTTTTATTGTCGTGATATTCATGTATTGTCAGAGAAATGACAAAAAAGTGTCACTAGCAAGGAACGATACTTTCAATAAACCATTTTTTGTATTTCTTTTGAAATTCTCAGTTTTTCATGGATAAAAAAACCCCCTGAAACTTAGTTGCACACCTAATATTAATCTTGTTGAAAATTGAGAAAATTGGTGGCAGTGAAATCTGCCTATAATGAAAAATTTTTACTTTCTGTTCAGCTTTTTTAAAGACACTGTTTTTCATAATATTAACCTTATTTAACTTTTAAAAAAACTTTTACTTTTAATTCCAGAAAATGAAGAAGCCAATTGGAAAGCTTATTCCAGAGCAGATGGAATTATCCACATCAGACTCAAATCTGAAAAATGTTGAATTGTAGGTGTTTTGATTGACATTTTAAAGCCGATACTAATTTATCATCGCTGTATAAATCATTGTTGTTTCACATTCCATATTTCAGTCGTACTTTGATTGTTTATGTTAATAAAAGAAATGGTAAAATGCAATTTTGCTTAATTTCTTCTTTTTCTTTTTTAGAGTAAACTTTTAGAAATTCTAAAACACATTTAGAAATTCAATTTTAAATTAACTATTTACCACAATAAATAATAAAACCACTTTTATTCCATAAAGGTGCTTGTTCATTGGAATAACTCTGCATTTCTGAAACTTCTGTGTAATGTGTTTTCTGTTTTTCAAAATTTAAATATAAAGTGAACAAAAATTTTACATAAGGAAAAAACAAACTTAGCTAAAATAATTGTTTCTATATAATTCAAGTATGGGAAATACGAATATGACATTTAAAATGCAGAATTACCTAAATGTTGAAATTTCAATGAAAAACTATGGATTTTTATATTTGTAAGTTATTTATAATTAACATGGAAATTTAGTGGATTAAAAATAATTTTAATTATGACAGTATCTTGCATTCATACCATATAAGTTTTTACTACATAAGTTTTTACTACTCAGGCTTCAATAGCCTGGGAGCTAAAAATAAGAGATATTGGTGTGAAAGAAAGCTAAAAAAAGATGAGGTGGGAACTATTAATTTATATTTCTTCAAGGATCGTGCTAGAACACTTCAAAACAGTAAATCTTCAGTAAAGAAAGCAAAGAATCACATCCACTGTATAAATGTCCCATGTTCTTACAGTTAAGTGTACCAAAAAAATAGAGTTGATTAGAAGAAACAATTTGTGTTAACTGTTTTTTAGATAAATATCATGCTAAAATCTGTAAGAATTTAAGTAAATGTAAATCCTCATCACAATTTTATTCCTGAATGTAATCTACCCTAAAGATTATGCCACACTAACCTGAAGTGAGACTTACATTACATCTCTCATACAGTAGAAATATTCCATAACCGTGCTGATGATCAGTAACAAGTAACACTGGCAAAAGTTTTGATTATGGAAAATTAACAACAGAAATAACAACAAAATTAACAACAAAATTTGGGCCAATTTTGCCCATTTGCAATCCTCGACGAGATGTTAACCATCTCATTGTATTTGACAAGTTTGCAAATGATTTGTGCATAATTGTGACTTTTATCATGCAGACAAAATTTAATACATACACACATGCATACATAAACTTTTTAAATGGGGGGTGGTTTTGGGTTCCTGGGGTCATATAATGAAAAATTATGAAGAAATTTTTCAAAAATCGTGCATGGTAACGACTGCAATAGGTAGTATTTCTTACGAATTCTACCTAAAATCACCAGATCTATTTTCAATTTATATCATTCTTTTCAGTTGTTTGTATTAACCATACAAAACTAATTTTCCCAGATTAGCAACATAGGTTGATTTCTCATGTTCAAATTAATATTAAAAATAAGTTTAGTGGGAATCATTAGAGCTGTTTTCAGTGCTGACTTTGTTAATTGGTCAAAACAAACTTTCCTGAATACAAAGTAGTTAAATGGGTTCTCATACTCACATTATTATAGAATAGAGGTTTTGTATAAATGGCATGAGCATTTTTCGATGTATGACAAGCAAAATTTTCTGCAATAAGTTTGTTTTACCTTGTAAAAACATTTTTTTTTTAAATTTGGTACCTAGATATTTTTCTCATGCTCAATTTAGTATAGTAAATAAGTTTTGTAAAAATCTTCCCAGTTATTTATGATATTCATAATTGGGAAAAATCGCTTGCTCGTTTAATAATGAAAATGCATCAAAACTAAGTTTTAAAATTAATAGGGATAACAATAAATGGTTGTCTCAAAACACCTTATATTGATGCACAATTTTCACCAAGCTAATGCCAACTAAGTTGGCTTTATATTTTTTCTTAAAAAACAGTATTTAGTTTTAAATCACAATAGAATATTTCAATGTGAAATAAATTACAGTACGGTTCTCTTTAATCCACACAGATCAGAACTAAAGTTTTTACAGATTATTGGTTATTTCTTTGTATTTTAATAATTAGAAATTATCATCAAATATAGTATTCATCTTATAAATATAGAACACAGAAATGAAAATAAATGCTGTTTTATATTAAAAAATATATTCAGTATTAGAAAGACATTTAAATGTGATACAATACAAAATTATTAGAAAACACTTCTACATTTTTAAAATCTATCAATCATTGCAGGGTCATTCCATGTAAAATGAACAAAAATGTAAAAAAAGCTGCGACTGCATAGGAGCCGATTTTAATAAAATTTTAAATACGTGTTCATTTTATACCCAAATGTAATTCTGCAAAATATTTTGATGAAAAGTAATTATTTTATCTGTTTTGGATATTTAAAAAATTTGTGATACAGAATGGCATGCTAAAGGTCTGCATGCAGGGTTGCCACTCTATTCTTGAAAAAAAATTCCCTGTATTTTCCCTGTACTGCAATGCATTTATTCCATGTTGAGTGCGAAAAATATATGCGTGTATGAAGGCTAATTAGAAATGTTATAATTTGCCATTACCAAATTCCCTGTGTTTTCCAGATTTTTTAGGATTTTTAAAGAAATTCCCTGGATTTTCCCTGTTTTGGGAGGAGAATTAAAATTCCCTGTGTTTTCCTGGTTTTCCAGGTTCTCCAGGTGGTGTGGCAACCCTGGCATGGGCCGAAATTTCCAAAGACCGAGCCCAGCCCGAAAGTTAAAATTTCGGATACAGATTACGGGCCGAAAGTTAAAATTTCGGCCCGAGCCTTGTGCAAAAGTTAAAATTATGGCCCGGCCCAGAAAAAAGTTAAAAATTTGACCCGAACCCGGCCCAGCTCGAGTGAATTTCTACAGAACATTGATCTTTACTCTTACGTAAGAGTTCAGACAAAAAAATTTTAAGTCTTTTTTTTTTTCATTTTTATAATCTCCATTTATGCAGAAGTGCCGTAGGTTGCGATATTTACGCTTTTAATGAACCTTTGTTTGTTGTATGTAAATGTTTCAGATATCAATCCATATTCCATATAATGGAGACAAAAAAATCTTAAAAAATGGTATATGGTAAAAGTAAAATCTTCTAAGATGGAATCGCATTGGAAAGAAAAAAATGTTTCCTTCTTAGCAGGTATAAATGTTTAATATATTTTTTTTCTTGCATATTGTTGTATTAATTTTGCATGGATGAACAGTTTAAAAAAAAATTCCATCATAATGTTTTTTTTTTATGTGTTTAATTCTATTTTAAAATGTCTAGTAATCTACGATTCTTTAAAAAGAATAAATTCAAATTTTTATTTGTAGAATAATGACAACTTAAAAGTATATGTCTTTTTTGCAAAAATTTTTGGACCAAGCCAAATTTTATTGATTTATGAACAGATTTGGACATGTCGAGAAAAAGATTTTCATATGGGATGATTATACAGGAACTGATTATTTTGGTCCATGAAGATTAAGAAGAATGAAATCAATCTCGGCTTCGTATGGAAAAAAAAATTAAGGCCCGAGAATGAAAAGCCGTTACTGAAAATCGGCCCCCGAACCAGGCCCGTGGGCCGGGTCATGCAGATAGATCTCTATGGCATGCGAACAATCGTCCAAAGTTGCAAATTTGAGGTTCTGTATTTTTAAAACTATTTAACAAAAATGAAATTTTTTTACAATATTGAAATCTCTGAAAATCAACCTTTATGTTTGATTAATAATAATCTGGTAATACCATGATTAATCTTAAATTGGGTGTAAATATTGAATTTTTTTAAAAAATTGAAACATTATAAAAATCAAAGGATTTAAAAAACATCTGTGAAATTGATGCATAATGTAGTATTATATATGAAGATTGAATTCTCCAAGTTTCATAGTTATTTATTTCCTTCATCTTCAAAAAAAAACTTAGAAACTTTAAAAAAAAAAAAATTATAAAATCATAATTTTTTTTCCTATGTATCCACAAAAAAGATAATTAAAGGAAAGCTCCAACATTAACAATATTGCACATCTATAAGTCCATAAAACATTTAAAAAATTCCAATATTGCTTTTTTGATTCCTAACAACAAAAACAGGATCAAAAAACTAATATTCTGGATATTGTAAGGACAATCTTTCTTTGAAATAACGTGTTTTTTGTGAGTTTCTTGCTGGAAAAAGATATGTGCTGCCATCTACTTTTATTATTTGATTTTAAGATTAAGATACAATTATTTATTCAAGAGAATCTTTTTTCTTTTACTCAAATTTAAAATATTATTGAAACAAAAATAAACTGAAAGCAAGAATAAAACTTTGTATATTTGAAATATACACTTTTATCTATAATATCTAAGTATATAAAGCTTTTATTCGTGTCCAGACAAATGATAAAAATTTTGAATTTTCAATCAAAAGTTTTTATTGTTTAATTTGTTTTCTCATTGAGGAATAAAAAAAGGCAAGAATTAAAATTAAGATGTATTAAATATATTACATTAGCTATAATGACAAAAAATTTTGAAGCTGTAAAAAATGTCCTTCATTTTAAAACAAATAACTGAAATATTTCATTTTTTTTCCATGATTTTTTTAATTATTTTTTTTTTTTTTAATTATGGAATAAAAACACAATTACTAAATTACACTAATCTGTTACTTATAGTTCATTCTTAAATGTAAATAATTTTTAATACAGTCTTTCCATTCCTAAGGCAAATAATCAAACTTGAAATTTCAAGCATGTATACAAGACTTCGATTTCGTATCAACTTTAATGTAAATTTTTGTACTGAAATAAACAAGTCTGAAATCTATTACTTTGCGTTTCCATATAAATTATTGTGATCTACTTATATAATAATTTTCAATAAAATCTGACATGTCAGCCACACCTGATTTTCTCATTTCATGTGGAATGACCCCACAGTGATAGTGGTTTGCTGTATATCTTTTAATTTATGCTCTGTAATTTAATCTTGAAGCTTTTAAGACTCAGGATAGTTTGATTAGTAACAAAAGTTTTTCTAAAAAACTAAAATATTTTATCCTCAACCCTTTTTGAAAGCAATTTTATATAGCTGACAAATATGTTCAGAATATTGCAATCTAATAATTATTTATAATATTCATAAAACATTTCCTTCTAAAAAATGCATTAAAAATTTCTTAATTTCATCAAATCAGTCAACTTTTATTGCAGTCAAAGTGTAAATTATCTTGTTTAAAAAAATCTAATTGTGTTTGTTCACATCTGAAATATAGTGCAGAATATAGAGTTGTGGATTGGAGGGAATGGACTTGTATTATATGAACGCTTTAAATTAATGTTGTTACATGCAAACAATTCTAAAACTCGATACATTCATTTATGACATCATCATATCTAGACTTTTAATTTATGTTGAACTGGCATCAATTTAGTCAGACAAATATATATTATTCTACTTATCAGCTGTAGAAAATCAATGGATTGGTTGTATAGGGTTTAATGACGCAAAATCCCTTCAGGGAAGAAAATCAATGGAAATATATCAAATAAGTACTTCATAAAAAGCATGTACATATTTGCAAGTTGTTGTAAGTTTTTTTTTTCCCTTAATTTTTGGATGATCAGGTGGAAGTTTGAATCATAAAAGGCCAGGGGAGAACATTCAGTAACTCCAAAACTTAGCTTTTAAAATTAATTTAATAATATACATAACAGTTGCAGCCATAGAAAGAAATTGAAAATGCAGTATTGTTGGAAAAAATATGATAAAAAAAATAAATAAAATTATCATTAATTCACATTAGAATTGAACTTGTGCTGAGGGTCAGAAAATGACTTCACTTGGTCATCCATCGGGGCTAAAAAAGAAGGAATAGTTTTAAAAAATGTTGAATAAATTCACACAGCTTGATAATAAAAAGAGAACAAATTTAATTTAAAATATTCATTTGCAAATATACATAAAAAGATTAATGAAAAGGCACTTTGGTATATAACATTTGAAAAATATTAAATGGTTCTCTTCATAAAAATAACATTTCTTTCATTTAACTATCTTTTTTTTTTTTTTTTTTTTTTTTTTTACAAGGAATGCACAAGCACACAAAAATTTTGATTTGCCATGGGAACTTAGCATGATGTTTCACTTCTTGCTCTATTTCTTTTTAAGAAATCTCTGGCTCGCTTCCAAAACTCTTCAAGACTCTCATTGCAGTCATCATCAGATAGATTGTTGATATCCTCAACGTCTTCATTCTTGCAGACACTGTTTAACAATGGATTATTAGGCATTTTGTAGGTTGACTTTTCATTCTCCAATTCTTTATCGGGATCAATTTCATCTCCATAAACTAATAATTTTTCACCCTTTTCCTAGAGGAAAGTAAAACAAATTATTAAGAATTAGAAAATAATATGATACAACTTTAAGAACTTGGCATTGCAAGATAAAAAACAACAACTCAATTTAAGAGAGAGACTACAGTTGCAAAATCACATATAAAACAGAAATAGATGTAACTTTTTTATCAGAATTATAAAAGCAATTTTTTTAAATTGTTTTAACAGTAGCTAAACTATACATTGATAAAAGATAAAAAATACCATAGTTAAGTGATTTTTTAAAGGTGTTTTCAACATCATCTATTAATTCCTTACTGAATGATCAATTTATAGTTTTGCTACTACCAAAAATATTAGAAAAGAGTTCAAGTTACTTTGATATATACATTTTATTATGGAAATATTACTGTCAGCTGCTTTAGATAAGATTTTGCAACTGTTGTCTCCCCGTATTAATGCATTGCTACTTTTAAAGAAAATGGGAATTTGGCAACAGCTGGCAGTTTGAGTTTTTCAAAATTATTAAAATATAAGCAAGAGCCATTCTAATATAAAAATTCATTAATGAGGCAGTATTTCATTCATACATTAAAGTATAATTTCATATAATAAATTAAATACAGTATAATTAATTCAATGATTTTTAAATACCAAGATTCATATGTTATTAGTCAAATTTATTTAAACAGTAAAAACTCTGAATAATGGAAAGTTCGAGAGTACAAAAATTGTCCACTATATAGAGGTGTATGTTATTCAGGAGTTTTCAGTATTATGGTTTTACTGTACATGTTTACAATACATCATTATATATGCTTTTTATAAAATATACTTATTGTTTTTTCTATTTTTAATTAAATGAAATTATAAATCAAATTTATATTTTTTTATTGAAAATTTATATTATTAAAAATTTTTTAAATAATTATTGACACTATATTATATTTTCTGAAAATAATCATCAAATAAATCATTGCTCATCAATTCTGTACTATTAAGATTGTAAATTTTCAAAATTATAATCCATAAAAGAGTAATCTTTTAGTACATAAAATGTTTGTAAACTTTTTTGTATATAAAATACGCTTTTAATAAAATAAATAAATAATAATTAAATAAAAAAAGTAACTTTTGTTTGTGAAAAATGAAACAACATATTTAAAAAATGTATATATTTATATTATAGGTTAAATTAAAAATATATAATGTCAAGAAAAGAAGAATCTTAATATTCAATAAAAAGTAGTTAAAACTTTTTATAATAGTTAAAGATAGTAATATTCATTACATTTTATTTAAAAACTATTGATTTTTTTTTTTTTTAATTAAACTGTAATGCCATTTAAAACATGTTAAGATTTTGAATACTTCAGATTTTTTAGATAAAATTTAAATTTATTTTATATGCAAAAATGATTAAATGAGATTCTTAAAATGGAAGTAATTAAAGTCTAAGATCTTTTTTAAATTTATGTGTGAAAGAAAACAAAATTACATACGGTTATGAATTCTTTTCCTTTCTGTTCTGGGAATTTCTTTATATCTTTCAGCTATAAAATAAATTATAAATTATTAGAAAGTATTAATTAAAATATAATAAAGATTATATGTTTTTAAATTTTAAAAAATTAACTAGCAAAACTATCCCAAAAGCATATAAAATAAAGCTTTTGTGACATAAATAAAAGTATCTGAGAAACCAAACATCATTCGGTAGTTTAATATTTTTAATATTATTATTACTTGCTAGTCATTTAACTTAATCTGTTTTTGTTTTAATGCATGGATTAAGCAATCGGCGATAGGCTAAAAATATATAAATTTTGTATAGAGGGTGTTTTAGGTGATAGTAAAACACTTTAATACTTTTTATAATTTAATTATAAATAATACATTAATTTTAAGGCATTTTTTAATTAGGTGGTCTAATTATGTGACAATAAATACTCGCCAAAATATGCCTAAGTAATCTGAAACAGCAATGGGGCAAAATTTTAAACTGTTAAAAGTAAAAAATAAATTATAAATAGAAAAAAGTTTAGCATAAAAAATATGATTTTATCAGTTAATAACTAAATATCAATAAATTTACGACTATATAATATAAAATGAATTTAAAACACCAAATAGATAATTTTAATAATGCATCATTTTTTCTGTTTCTCGTTTGTTGATAAATAAAAAGAACAAAAAGTGCATACATCACTTCTATAAATAGTCATAAAGGTGTGTTAGTCTGTGCACAAAACTCCTTGAAGCCGGAAAAACTTTTTTCTTATTTGACGCAAAAAAACACTAAATATTTTTTTTAACGCAAATTTTTCGTTGCACCTTAATATGGCTGACTGGAAAAAAATCCAACAGCAATTAGTGACAAAATTAATTAAAGACCTCTTTTTTAATGAATTTCAGCTTAATTGGATCAAAATCAGGTGTCTATTTAACAATATATGTTTATGTACTAGGCAAATTTTTAAAAGGCGATATCTTTCATTCTAAAACAGCCCCAAACACGCAAGTTGCACAACAGAATGTGAAATTAAAGGAGCTTTCTGAAATTCTAAAATTTAATTTTAAAGCCAGATTATTTCTCGAAATATCCTTAAAAATCTATTAAAAATTCATTTTATTTTATTAATTTTTTCAAACTGTATGTAAGCACATATCTGGGAGGAGTTTAAATCATTTTACCACAGCTGCGTTATCACATGATATCTGTTACTAGATTTTTGAGGGGTCTGTAACTTTTATTCTATACATCACAGAAATGCAAAATTTGCACACCTAGAGGTAGGAAAAAATCTACTTTCATATTTTCTAAAAATCGTGTCTTTAACCCAATTAGAATCTAAATTATGCATTTTTATCAAAATCTTAAAAATTTATTTTCTTTGCTGCTTCAATTTTAATGTCAGTCGATAAAACAGCTGCACTGATGAGGTTAAAAATGAACTCAGAATTTTTATACAGGAAACAATTTCTTCTTAAATATCAGTTTTTGAGTTCAGATTTTTTTTTTTTTTTTTTTTCTGAAACCGATGTAAATTTTCATTCTGTTTAAGAATTTTTTTTTTTTTTTTTTTATTAATCAGATAAAACTTTCGGATTTATGAAAATATCCATTTTTAATTCGTAACAGATATTGGTTTTTGCATATATTCGTTCACGTGAAATTATTATGAACAAAAACATTCCTTCCCTTTTAAACATAAGAAAAAGCTTAAATAAAGCATGACATTGAAAATTTAGGATTAGGGGAGGGGGCAGCAGGAAGAAGGGACTAGAATTTTTTTTAAAGATCAGCGTTTCTTACTGTTTTAGATGCTAATTAAATATTACCATTATTACACAGTCTGTTTGAGAATTTTAGATACATAATAAAACAGGATGATAAATATTTAATAAAAAGGTTGTTACATCGAATACCACTATTTTATAATAGTAATTTTTGTAAAATGTTATATTCTTGCTGGAACTGTTTGAAACTTTGTGATAGTTTATGACATATGATATAAATTTCTAAAAAAAGTCACATTTCGGGAGGGGGGGGGGGAAGGAACAAGATCTGACAATTCTAGGTTGATCTACACTATTACGATACTATACTTTTTATTTATCTAGCACAGGTTGGCCTCCAAAAGTTTGAGTTCAACATGTTTTTCAAAGCTCATTAAAAAAAAAAAAAAAATGGCAGTCAGATTAAACTTCATAGTTTATATGAATGACAATAATAAGTTTTAAAAAACTTACACAAAAATTACAGCAACAATTTTTATTTTATAGAAAAAAATATGTAATTATGAAGCTTTCGTAATTTTGCTTGTAAGTTTTGTTGTATTTAAACTATTGTCAGTTTTATTCACAACAACCAGTAGAATCTAGAAATGTCTAGAGAAGTCATTTGCCTGATTTATTAAGGTGGCGAGCGGTAGGATGAATGGAAATGGGGTTGTCACAGGCCGGTACTGTTAGACAGCTCAACGTGTCTCGCAGTATAATCCAGTGAATCTGGAATTAGTATGAATCCAAAGATTCTGTGTCCAGAAGATGTGTTCAAGACCGCTTACGCGTTACAACACCTGCAGAAGAATGGTTTCTAGCTCTTTCGGCTCGAAGGAGAAGACTCACTACTGTGCCACAACTCATTGCAGACCACTTTTCAGCATCAAGGAAAAGAATCTCTGCAACTACAGTGCAAAGACGTCTTCACAATGCAGATCTATTCAAGGCGATCAGTTATGTGTGTTCCCCTCAACAGACGACAAAGAAAGGCTTTGCTTATGTTGGTCAAGAGAACATGTTTCCTGGACCAGACAACAGTAAGCACTCTTCACAGACGAGTCCAGATTCCCACTAGAGAGCGATTCAGGATGTCTTCTAATCTGGAGAGAACAATACACTCGATGTCATCAATCAAACACTGTCGAAACACACCGATACAGAAACAGTGGAATCATGGTTTGGGCAGGGATCTCATTCAAAGGCCACACTGACCTGCACTGCATATGTTCCATGGAGGAACTCTGACTAGTGCAAGATATCGGGAATAAAGCCTTGATTTATATGTATTGGTTTCATACTAATAAATGATAATGCAAGGCCACGTTCAGCTGTGGTTGTTGAGGATTATCTTGATCATAATTTGGAGAGAATGGAATGGCCAGCTCACTCTTCAGATTTGAATCCGATCTTTGGGACTATCTTGGAAGACAGGTTGCGGCTTTAAGTCCTCTTCCAAGGTCATCAAATGAGCTGGAACAGGACTTACTAAATGTCTGGTCAGCACTACCTATTTCGGTGTCTAACAATTTAATTGAGAGCATGGAAAGTCGATGCCGCCAATGCATTCAAGTCTGGGGTGGACATATTCCGTAGTAGAACAAGTTTAATGTTTCTGTCACATTTTACTGCATAATGCTGCAATGTACTGATTTCTCCAAGAATGGAATTTTCCACCATGAGTGCTTTTTTGTTGTAATTTCATTTATACATTAATAAATAACAGCACATTTCTTCCAAATTTGTTGTTTCTATATTCATTCATTTGCAAATTAGACACAAAAAACTGGCTGCACCTTAACTTTTGGAAGCCAGTGTATTTGAAACTTTTAGACAGTACGTGAAATGTGATATAAATTAATAAAAAAATATTCTGCATAAAATGCTATTATTAACAAATAGTAATTTTTGCAAAAATTTTAAATTTTTGTTTTAAAGCACCATGACTCTAAGTAACATATCTACTAATAGGTTGTTTCAGTTTCAAACAGTTACAGTTTTGTTAATAGAGTATACTCTCTGGTGTTAGAATGTGGAATTAATGTAATGTGAATTAGTTAAAATTAGCTGGCTTCACCCAGTATCGAACTACTATATAGCAGGGATATGGTTTGAGTTTCATTCAAAAAGGAGTGTTACATTCGGCAGTGTGTGCACAGCATTCCTGCTATATGCTGCTGTAGACAACAAGGACACAGTTTGAGTTTCGTTTAAATCTATATTTTATGTGAATTCAAGGACCCCAATTGAAGAATTCAGCATTGCATCAGCATGCCTGCTCATACAGTGCCGGGGACCAAAGGCTCATTTGCTTCAAGATTCATATAATCAGAGGCCCCGGTAAAAAAAATAAGGGCCCCCAGCATGCATTCTATACAGTTCACAGTTCTTTGGCTTTGAGATTTCATAAGAAAGGAGAGGACCGTTAGTGAGGCGGCACAGTGTGTGTGAGCATGCACAGCACGCCTGATATATTTGTGCTGCAGGCTAGAGGTCTGCAAGGGCCGAAATTTCCAGGCCCGAGCCCGGCCCGAAGTAAAAGAAATTGGCCCGACCCGGCCCAGCCTGAAAGTTAAAATTACAGCCCGAGCCTGGCCCGGCTCTAACTAAAAAAATATTGGCCCAGAATGGAAGTTAAAATTTCGGCCCTAACTGGAAAAAAGTTTAAAATTCGGCCCAAACCCGGCCTGAGTGAATTTCTACAGAACATTAACCTTTACTCTTACGGAAGAGTTCAGACCAAAAAAATAGTTTTTTTTTTTCATGTTTATAACAGAAGTTTATGTTAACTTGTTAACATAAACTTGGTAAGTTAGCTGTTGGTAACTTGTTGGTAAGTTAACTGTTAATATATTTATGCAGAAGTGTCGTACGGCTGCGATATTTACGCTTTTAATGAACCTTTGTTTGTTGTATGTAAATGTTTCAATTATTATTAGTATTATTAATCCATATTTCATGTAATGGAGACATAAAAATCTGAAAAATCATATATCGTGAAAGTAAAATCTTCTAAGACGGAATCGCATTGGAAAAAAATACCTTTCATTCTTTGCAGATGTAAATGTTTAATATATTTTTTTCTCGCATATTGCTGTATTCATTTTGCATGGCTGAACAGTTTAAAAGAAAATTCCGTCATAACCATTTATTTTTTCATGTGTTTAATTCTATTTTAAAATACCTAGTAATCTACGATTCTTTAAAAAGAATAAATTCTAATGTTTAATTGTAAAATAATGACGACTTAAAAGTACATGCCTTTTTGGCAAAAGTTTTTGGATGAAATTTTACTGATTTATGAACAGACTTGTCCACATCGAAAAAAGGATTTTCATACAGGATGATTTATGATTCCGTGAAGACTAGGAAGAATGAAATCCATCTCGGCTTTGTACGGAAAAAATACATTAGGCCCGGCCCGATATTCCACGAAAAAATTTAAGGCCGAGCCCAGCCAGGCACGAAAAGATTAGTGACTTGGCCCAGCCCAAGTCTTCAGAAGTAAGGCTCGGCCCAAACCCGGCCCGGCCCGTGCAGATCTCTACAGTAGGCACTGTTCGAAGTTCATTTGCTTTAAGATTTCATATTATTAGAAGCCCCGATAAAATTCGGTAATGTGTGTGCAGCATGCCTGCTGTAGGCAACAGGGACATGGTTCGAGTTTCGTTCAAAAAGACGGGATATATTCCGAAGTGTTTGCACAGCACGCATACTATGCTGTGCCATAGGTAGCAGGCACATGATACAAGGTTTGATTGCTTCGAGATTTACGTATAAAAGGAGGGGCCCCATTAGCGGACGAAGCCAGCTAGTTTGATAAATTAATTTTCTTGAAATTTCTAGCAAATGCCAAAAAAGATTTTTCATAATTGAGGTTTAAAAAAAGATTTTTCATAATTTTTTTACAGACAGTTGAAATCATCATCAGCCCAGTAGTACAGTGGTTAACATGCCTGTCTATCATGCTACAGGTCCCCAGTTTGATTCTGGGATGCAGACTGGATAAGGTTCATTCAAATTTTTATTCGTCAAAATAAGTGCTAAGCTTGCATGGAAACTAAACCCCGAGGATCATACATTAGGTTAAATACCTGGTTAGAACATATACTGCTTAGCACCTCAGGGTCAAGGAAACAGGGCTGAGCGTTATAGGACAAATAGATTGTAACACTACATGCTTTTTACTTTTAGAAATAATCATCAATCATACGCTTTAAAATTTAGAGAATTGAAAAAAATAATAATTAAGCAAACTGCTCACCTAGTAATGTGTTTATTTGCATTTCTCAAATTTTTTATACCAGTTTGTAAATGGAAAATTTGTTTATCTAATAATAAATATGCTCATGCTTAAAAAATACATTGATCTTGTAATACATAATGATTTGTAGACTATGTGTTGTTTAGAAAAAAGTCTTTTAGGTCAAGTGCAGCCAATTTCTTTTTTTTTTCCTTTTTTTTATATTTAAGTATGCCACAACATGGCCGAAGCCATCAAAATACGATCTTTTCATATAAAATTCAATAATCAATACAAAACAAATAATCAATACAAAATCTACAATCAGTTAATAAACAATTCAGTTAACAAACACTATATTGGAATAAATTAAGTTCATAAGCCAATCATCCACTGTAATATTATCAATATAAAATGCTGTAAAAATGGTTATTTTATGATATTCTTTAAAAATATAATGTAGGCACAATTTCAAATAAATTAATTAATATATACATGTGACATATCTAATAACTGAAATATGTGAAAATAATAGATAATGACTTACTGTTTTGCTAAAAAGTTTTTGTTCTGTTGTAGGACTTTCAGTTTTTGTCTAAAATAGAAAAGAAGTGATAAAGCCAAGTAAAAATCTTGTTATTTAAACAATTATTCTCCAAATAATTTTAAAAAAAAGGTCATTAAAGCTGTCTTCATATCAAAATTGCATTTGACTATATTAAAAGCCAAAATTGTTAAATGATTTTCATATAAAAATTGTATACATTTTATTCTAATCTATATTATCAGATATGGTTTACTATTTATGCAACAATATATCTACAATCATAATAAACACATATTCTTAAAGTCTTTTAATGCAGTTCAAATAATTTAAAAGTTAAATTTCACCCATATTTTATGAAAAAACTAATTTCAAATGCTAGCTATTATTTAAAATCATAGCTATTTCAAATTAGAATATTGGACACATATTATAATTAATTTTTTAACAGAATTATTTTGCTTTAAGTGAAATGTATTAATATCAAGGAAAATGCTAGAAAACTACTGTTCAGTGATACAGTGTATTTTGTTATTCTGAAGTACAAGATGGCTCTGTGTTGTTTAGACACAAGTGGTAGTTATTCAATTTGCGTGATGTGACCACATTTCAGGTAATGTAAGTCTGTTGAAAATATCATTACAATGTCTTTATTTTTGTTAGAGTTATGAAAAAAAAATTTTATTTGGCTAGGAATGCAACATCATGTACTTTCGATTAAAAAACTGGATTGTAATTTATTTTCTTTGCAAATACTGTTTTTTTCCCCCTTGTATTATCATCCATAAATGGTATTTTGATACATTTTGTATGCATAATTACTCCTATACATATCCTTATCTATATGAATTTATGGTGACAGTTAAAAGTACAATTGTTACAATCTTTCTTTAATTTCATTCCTTACTAACAGATTTAATTTTCATATTTATGTGAAATTTATTCATTTTAAAATAAAAAAAACTTTTTAAAAAATGATAATTTAATCTCTTAATCAGGTATCAATTCAAGCATAACATTAAAATTATCACTTCAGGGAAATACTTTCATTAAAAAAGCCTTCCCTAATGTGCTCTAAAGAGTGATCATCTACAAATCTCTCATTCTAAAAAGAAAAAAAAAACTCTTTATATGGTTTAAATATAGTTTCAATTGATAAAGGATGGAAAAAATGGATTGTGCTACTTTCATCACACCATTTCCATTCATCGAATGCTAATTAAAACTTGCCTCATAAACAACAGGGATTTCATCATCACCACCATCTCTTTCCTCATCTTTTGGTTCACTCATAAGAAAGTCCTCATCATTTTCTCCTGAACTGCTACTTCTGCTTAAAATTCGACGACGTTTAAACTGACTGTACAATATTTGATCATAGCTCTGAAGAAATTGGAAAACATTTTTTTTTTTCAAAGAAACCATATTATATTTGCTTAATGAAAGTAGCAATAATAATAAATTACTGCAAAAATACAAAACAAATGCACAATACATGCTTACTTGACTACGAGAATAAAGAGAAATTGTAGATCGGAAAAAAAAGATTAAAGGAAAAGTTATAAGACTCACAAAATGTAAAACATTTTCCAACAATATAAAAATATAATTTAAACTTCACCCATTTTGCCTAAATGTAAACTATTTTGAGTAATCTTGCAAATTAACAACTACAAATACAATTCTTATATACAAATCATTTGGGAGATAGGTAATGTAATGCTTATTTTTTATATTTACTATGCTTGATATATTATTCTTAGTGTTTAAATAATCAAAAAAATTTAATTTATTTAACTAAAACATTTTTAATTATAATCCTTTAAAACCCAAGAAATATTATGATTAATTGATGCCTGGAAATCTGTACAAAGCTGATATCCAGAAACAAAATGTTAAACTATGTAGTGAGAATTCATTATCATGGTCACTGCTAGTGGAGTAGGTATTAAAGTAATCTGAATTTAATAAATGATAAAATAGGCTGCTACTGTTGTAATCATGCTGTTGACTGTTATATTTATGACAACTGGTGCTTAAAGGGACAAAATAGTCTGTACAAGTGAATAAAAATGGTCAATGTGTATATGGTCCAAATAAGAATATTATCAAATTGACAAGTTACATTGTTTTTTAGCAACTAATTATTAAATACAAATTATATTTATCAGAATGTCACCATGCTTGCTGACCATTAAGTTACTTTTTTCATTATCATAGATCTTTCTTGACAGCAGTCAAAGTTTTTAGAATTTGAACAAGTAATATTCTCTATACGATGTTGAACAATAAACAGATTAATAAACTGAAATCATACATACTTCTTAAGTAGATGATTAAAAAAAAAAAAAAAAAAAAAAAAAAAATTAAGTTTGCAAACATAATGCCATTAGAAAATGTTTCCTGCAGTAAATAGCAAACACAATAACATACCTGAATCCTTTTATATGGGCCTTCAAAATAATTATATATTACACAGAACAGCTTCAATATGAAACATATTGTAGTATATCTTAACATTTTTAATTTTTATAACTATCAAATTATTAAAAAAAAAAGTAAAAGGGCAGATTATAGTAAACTAAAATAACTATTCTTAAATGCTAAGAAACATACTAAAATGTTTGTTGCCTACTTGAAACCATATAAAATCATTAAAAAGGTTTTTAAAGTAATAATTGCCTTATAGGGGTAAATTAACATGCTACAATATTGCAATGTGATTTTTGTATAGGGTTAGGTAACATTGCTGGATTCTTAAATAAATTGAAAATCCTTAAAATATAAAAATAAATTAAGGAATATTCTTACTTTATAATTTTGTGGCATGTTGAAAGTAAAATGATGAAGCAACTTTGTAGAGAAAAACAAATTCATTTGTTTGGTTTTGTTTATCATGGAAAGTTATCAAAGAATACTTTGGTCACCAGGTCTTTATAAAATTAGCTTATTCTTATAAAAGGATTTGAGAAATTTTGAGGAAATATATTTATCTTTAATGTAAATTGAAAAATAGGCAGCACTGATTATAATATAAAAAATGTAGGCAATGACAGACTTCACACCAAAAAAGATGACTGATCTTAAGAACGAAATCACAAAACATTTTTCCAGTTCCTTGAAAAGAGCATGCCGGCTGAAGCTGCACTTGAAAAAATTCTAAAAAAGAACTATATCTTCTTTCTTGCTCATCATATCCAGTTCTGAGTTTAAAAATTAACCAGTTTTAGTATATAAATGACAAATATAGGGGTTAACAAAGTAATTAAACATAAATGTTTAAATTGATTAAGAGAAAAATTAAGGCAACATTTTATAGGACAAATCTGCAGAAAAAAAAAACATGTAAAAGGATTAATTAATTTGCTCTAGTGTGCTCAAAGACAATACCTCCCAAAGAGGTAAGCTCGATGTAATGATTACGTTATGGACAAGAGGAGCAAATACATGATGACATCATCATAATGCATTGCATCTTTGAATCTATGTGAGGTAAGAAAGAAAATTCTGATAAAAGCATGACACAAAAACTGTTTCAATAAAACTAAACATGGAATTAAATTTGAAGAATATTGATGTACAAGGCTGAAAGGAATAAAAAGATAATTTAAGTGCTGTGAGATTTCATCTCACAAATACTGCTCAGCCTGAAAAGATACTGCATTAAAATGTCTTTCAAGTGAGAACTGCTCTGTAATACTTATTTTATTCTTTGTTAGTCCTGTATAACAATAATAGTTGTTTTGCACATCATTCTTAACATGGAATATATTGCCAATGCAACATACATCGGTATCAGTTGAACAAAATCCAGGGAAGATAGGTGGGGGAGGAAGGCAAGATTGGGGGAAAATTTTTGTTAAGTCAATGCTTCGATGTGATAAAATAAACCAAGCATAAGATTTTTTCTGAACATTTAATTATTTAACGAACACAAATTTTGACGAACACCTGTAGAACTTATGACAATTTCTTTGGTACAATTTTTTTGTGCTGCGTAGTCCAGAAATTATGGTACATAAAGTGAACTTTTTCAACAGTTCATTAATAGGGAAATTAAAAATTGGGTGTCTTCCTATAATTCTTTTCAAAGATTCAAAGGTTTTTCATGTTTTTAAGTTAGAAACCATTATAATTTATGTTTTTGTTGCAAAGTCGGACATTTAGTCACTTTAATACACAAATGCAATCAATGTACATGTACATAAATATGTAAGTACAGAAAACTATTATTTGTTTATTAAGTTAATTTGTGACTAGTTTAACTTACTTCAGAAGTACTCCGTTTTTGCTCTTTTTTAGGACTTTCAGTAGATGGTTTTGTCTATAAAATTGAATAAATATCAAAACTAAATATTCAATATTATGTAATCAACAAATCATATTAAATTTATTAATTAACTAGTATATTCTTTTTAGTATTATTATTATTACTAGAAAACAGTACATTTAATAGTACTTAAGTGGTTTATTTTTCTTTTGATAGGTAATTTTATCTTTTACTGTGCAAGGTGCATAATGCTGTGGCAGGAAATGAATTTTTCAAGGAAGAGGGGATGGGGGGGGTGACAGTTCATAAATAATAACTAATAAGAATGATATTTTAAAAAATCAATTTTTTTAAAAATAATTTGAGTAAATATAATTTTTTTAATTCTTTTTTAAAGAATAAAAAAACAACAAAAATGTTGATTGTAAATATGAAATACAGTAGACTCCCTCAAATCCGCACAGCTTGGGACCAGAGGTTTTGCAGATTTTAGAATTTTGCAGATTTCTGGTCATTGCTTTGTTTACATTTTTTAAAAAGTAATTTGAATGTAATTAATAATGAAATCAAAAGTATAATGAATGCTTAGAATATGCTAAAATATTAAAATAAGGAATAAGCTGAAATAATAAAAATTTAGATAGCTTTTAACATGATAAAAATACTAACAGCAAAGGACAAATTAATAATCAATAATGTACAATTAAATATTCATTATAAATGTTTTTTTCCTAAATTATTCAATGAAATTTGCCTCATAAAGGTACATTACTAATTCACGTAGAGATCATAAAATAAAGAAGCTTTATTTCAGATTTAGCCAGATTTTATAACTAAAAAAGCTTGATTAATACATAAATATAATTTATAAGATTCTGATTACCAGTGATATCTTGATTTTTTCAGAAATAAATTATTCTTTCTTCATGAAAAAACATGAATTCAATAACCTTAGCAAAAATTACAAATTAAAAAATATATGATATAAAACTAAAAAAGTCAAATTTTGCACCTACATCTGAATTGAATGTTTCATTGTTTACATCCGTAAAATATGTGCGGATTTTAGAGAATCGCGGATTTTAGGAGTGCGGATTTGAAGGAGTCTACTGTAGTTATGTTTCTGAAAAGTTTATGTTTGAATTGAATTTAACTTACTTTAGCAGAATCTGGATTTAGTGTTACAGTGGCACTATTTCCTTCATTTGGATTTGTCTAAAAAAAAAAAAAAAAAAAAAAAAAAAGATAAAATAGAAATTCAGCAAACATATTGAAAATCAGACAAGCTTAAGAAATGTTTAACCATTTAAATATCAAAAGAAGCAAGGAAAAGCAACTTTTTATAGATTTAAATATTATACAATTGAATATATTTAAAATAAATTAATAATAAAAAATATAATTGCAACTCATATTACAAAGTACAGTATTTAGAAATAACAATTCAAATATCTACAAAATTAATTAAATTAAACAATTTTAAGAACAACTAAAGCCGGAAAAAACAATCCTTGGTTTACAATCTGGGTTCAATTCTCAGCCTGGGCAATTTTTCACTCAGTTGGAAATATTCAATTCGTATGATAAATTTACCAATCAGTTTGATTGTGTTAAAATAATAATGTATCTACATACCCATTGTTATATAAGGTTCCTTTACCTGCAGTTTATTCATTCAAGCTGTCTAAATGACAAACCAGATGTTATTATTAATAAGATTATCTGAGTAAAAAATGTCTTCTGGTTGTCACCCAGTTAGCTTAAACGGTAAAGCATTGGCCTTGTAAGGTAAGGATCTGAGTTTGATTCTCGTCCTAGCCAATTTTTGCTCAATACGAAATATTCAATCTATATGATAAAGTTATAAATCACTTTGATTGTGTTAAAATAATATAAGATTAAATTCAAAAACTTTCAATCTCTAAGTATTAATCATTGAATTGCATTGGCATGTAACTTTTTCAAATTATTTTTTATATATAAATAGCACACTGGAATAATATTTTGTCTAAATATCTATTACATTATAAGCAAGCGATTAAAGACATATATCTGAAATTTTCCAAAGAAATCTATAAATAACAGACCATTATTGGATAATCAAAATGAAATAAAACTGGCAGATTACATTAAATCAAATAGTAATAAAAGTATTATGCCAACTTTGTGCAAAACTATAAAAAAATCATTTTTTTAACATAATAAACAATAAAAATAATATTAATAAAAAAAATTAACCTTACTTGATTTTTAGCATCAGACTGTTGTTTCTGCTCAAAAATTACTTCTGGCTAAAAACATTAATGTGAATATTAACAGAAATCAATATTGAAAAGAAGAGAAAAATTCAAGCACATGTGCATCTATACACCTGGAATGCACATAGAAAGAAAAAAAAAATTAGGGATACAATGAATATTTGATCCTTTTATTGAATTTTAAGTTGGCCAAATACTTAATGCCAGTCAGTCAAATTCTGTTACAAGTTTTCTGGGTCCATATAAAAAAAAATTATAAATAAGTCATAAATATTTAAATGTAATCATTATAATTAACTCCATAATTCCAGATTTATATATAACCCAGTATTTACCAAATAAATCAAGACAAAAAATTTCTTTTCTTACAATCTTTTCACAAATTTAAATTTGATATTTTCTGACACATTTTTATACTTAAATGGACAAAATTTGTAGGCATTTTCACTTACAGATTAACAAACGAAATAGTGATTCTTTATTTAATTTAAAGGCTAAGAATCTCTTAAAAAGTAATACCTGAGTTAGAGATTTAAACCAATTTTACAGACAAAACTATTAGATATGAATTTATTATATATGTAATACATTTAAAGAAAAATGCTATTCAATTATAAAGCATGATGCTTGCTGATTTCATGTATACATTACATAAGAATGATTTTTTTTAATGTATCAGAAAGGTTCTCATTACTCAGCAGTATTAATTTTTTTTTTTTTTTTTTTTTTAGAATAGCCTCTTAAATATATTTAATACAAAATATTGCAGAATTATACTCTGGCCTCCAAAAGTTAAGGGATAGTGACCAGATGGAGATGCTTTCAATTGTACAAGTTTTTTGAATATCTATTGAAAATCTTAAACTTTCCTTGAACTTCAAGGAGATGGACATGTTTTGACTTCATATTTTTCAGTGAGGATATAGTCATGGGGACAATTAGAGAATTAACAATAAATTTAACAAAATAATTATGTTAATGTAACCCATGAAACAGAAAATGCTCAAAATCCTCTATAATTATAGCAAATGAATATGTGGGTCCTATTTAATGCTTGTGTGTATTTGTGTAACAGTGTGCATATATGTGAAGATGTTCAATACTGTGATAATTCATTTTTTTCTTCTTTTATAGCATACGGAGTTTTCAACCAACTTTCTACAAATATGAAAATACAGTAGAAATAGTATATGGTAATTAAAAAATAAATATATTGAATATTTACTGAGATATGGCCATTTTTATGAAATAATTTTTTACTATGCATGCATGGTAGATTCCAAAATTTTTATTTCATAGTGTGGTTGTCAGTTATTTATTGTCAGCAACTTATATAAAAATTCCAGCCAAATATTGTGAAAACTTAGACATTGTGAGTTGATGACAAATTGTAAAAAATCCCTTGTAATAAAAGTATTTATTAGAAAGCAACTCATTATATTGTCTTTATCTTTCTGAATTTTCATGCATCAAACTACTATGAAATATAAATTTTGAGATCTTTCACACATGCACAGATCAAAATTATTTCATACGAATGCCCATATCTCATCACATATTTCATATATTTAGGTTTTAATTGTAGCATATTGTTTTTACTGTTTGTCTTCAATTTTTTAGAAAGTAATGTTAAATTTGGTTAAAAACTCTGAATTCTATGCAAAAAAAAAAAAAAAAAAAAAAAAAAAAAAAAAAGAATTTTTTACATAACCATTAACACTTTCACGATTATGCATACAAACAAAAACATTAAACAAGACCCATATAGTCATTTGCTGTAGGGACAGGTCATTTTGCACATTGTTTGTTACATGGATAATCAAAAACATTATTTCATTATTAAATTTATTGTTGGCCACCTAACTGTCCCTGCAACTACTGAAAAAACATGAAAACAAGCATACTCTTTACATTTTCAAAGTTCAAGGACATTTCATCAAGAATTTCAGTAGATTTTTGACAAACCTTGTACAACTGATAATAATCTGGTGTCTGTCTTTTAACTTTTGGAAGTCAGAGTATTTCAGTATATTACTAAACAAATCTCACACCATTAACTAAATTTTAAATTCTGTATAAGCTTCAGCTGTACTATTAAATTAATTATGTTAAAAAAAAAAAAAATGCAAATAACGATGTTACATAAATCAATTATTTTTATAGTTGCATGTTTAAACATGCATTTAAATAAGGATGCAAAATACATATTATGTTTAATTTTAAATCATGTGAATTTTAATGCACTATTTTTTAACAAATGTTACTTAATTAAGGGCTATTTCAAGAAATATATCAGATACTCATTAATTTTAAACATATGAAATGATAAAAGTATACTCTTTGAAGTGAAGAATATTCTTTATATTTTATTGCATTTGTATGTCAAAAGGAAAAAGATAAATCCTTATTTTTAGATACTGAATAAAAATATTAAATTATACATTTAACAGAGGTAATAATGAACTCCCATTTTAGCTTAAATTTATATGAATTACAGAAAGTACAGATAAAAGTTATGTTGTTAATAATTTAGTGTTAGTAAAAGTGATGTTGTTCATTTGTTTTTTAAAAAATAGTGAGCCTAAAATTTTGCCAAATATCCAATTTTTGGCAAAATTAATATTCATTACATCCCTAGGAAAAATAAATGCTCATATACATAAAAATTAGGGATTTGGTAGGCTAATGAAGATGTACATAGAGATGTATAGATGTGCATAAAAACAACATACAATTGATGTAATATTATATCACAATTCAAATGGAATATTTTAGAATGTCCAAGTGTTCACATTAGAAAAATAATAAAATATAAATAAATGGGATTTTTCAAAGTCAGATTAAAACTTTGAAAGATTTTTGCAATTTAGTGAGAGTTATATTTTTAATTACTCAGAGAGAAAAAAAAAAAGACTTATTTTATTTAAGAAATCTAATAAAATAAATAACAAGTTTTTCATTTTGTCATTCAAATTGAACTCAACCTTTTCTGATGTAATGGTCCCATGTCAGGACCACTTAATTTTTATTCCAAACTTACAAATGGCATCAAAAATATTTTAATAAAATTTTGCTTTTACATGAAAGTTTAAAGTAACAAGTTCTTAATTTCTAAAAAAGCTATTTGTGAATTCCGGTATCAATCCAACATTTCATCCTTTTAAAAATAGAATTTTAATGTGGAAAAAGGGTAAATAACTTATTCTATTTCTTAATATTTGACATCTAAAATATCAGTCAAATTACATAAAAGAACTAGTATATAACCCCTGTCAAAAATGACAGGATTTTAACTAAACATTCAATTTTCGATATAGTTCAACAAATTTAAATGGACAAAACATTAAAAAAAAAAAAAAAAAAAAAAAAAAAAAAAAAAAAAAAAAAAAAACATGTACAAAAGTTTTTTTGAAATGTGTTATCAATGAATTTCTAACACATCACATTGTTAATCATAATGTTACATAAGCAAAATCAAAATGAGTTTCACAAATAGTTTAACGATTACACTAACGATTAAAATTATGTTATTTTAAGTAATTGTTTAGGTTAATAGTACAATGGTAGGGATGAACCTGTGACCCACGATGGGTTATGTAAGTATGTGGTCTGCAAATTTCTTAAATTTATAATTTTAAAAAATTGCAGATTTTTTCATGGCAGAAAAAAAAAATCATGAATTTCGACATTTTCTCTCATGGCAAAATTGCAAGTTTTATCGAGCCAGTTAAAAATTATGAATTTTGTTATATAGGTAACCAATACCATAGCTATTTATATAGGAAATTCTTAAGTTGAGAATTTTGTCAGTCACTGTTTTAAAAATATTTTAAATATCATCGATCATGCTCACAGAGGACATGAATTTTGTCAATTGCATACAGATAAAAAATGTGAATTTTACTTATTATGCACAGAGAAAATATGATTTTCGTAGATCAAGAACATGAAATTCGTGAGATTTGTTGACTGCCTGTAGAAAAAATCCAAATGTTGTCGACTGAGTGTCAAAAAGTCTTGGAAAACTACCCTCCTTTTGAAAAGTATATATTTTTAAATTAATAGAAGAATATAAATTTTAACATTTCTTGAATGGCAAAGTGTTGAAACAATTAAATAATACTATATATATATAAATTAGAAAAAAAGAAAAAGAAAGATAGCTTATCAAAAATAACAGAAATTTAGGTGCAATTAAAACACTTATTCCATTACTAATACAATAGATGCAAAACTTTTTTAGAAAAGAATCTCTAGAAAAATGATATTTTTTTGTAAACACTCTATTATCAGTGTTTTCATTTAACATGATATAGGTTAGGAAAAAGAAAAATTATCTTTTAGTGTAAAGTTCAGCAGAAACTTTAAACAAAAATTAAAATGTTAGTACATCAAATATGACAAAAAATTGTATGTACCTTTACCTCAAATAATAACAAATATATTGTAAACTTGACTATTGCAAGTATCTGTTTCTCATACAATAGTAGAAAAGAGTTCAATTTAAATGTTTTTTGAATAGCAAAGTTTTCATAATGACGAAATATTAAACAAATAGCAGAACCTTTCAAAAGCCACAAAAATTTAGATGCAATAAAAACACTTTTTTCATTAATAATAGAATATCAGGGATCTATCCAGGGTAAAAACTGAGTCCGTTAACGGACTCTTCACAAAAATAAATTTTATGAAAACGGACTCTTCACAAAAATAAATTTTATGAAAACGGACTCTTCACAAAAATAAATTTTACGAAAACGTACTCTTCACAAAAATAAATTTTACGAAAACGGACTCTTCACAAAAATAAATTTTATAAAAACGGATTCTTCACAAAAAATGAAAACAAAAATGTGTGAATAACATGTCTGTGGTAAGTGTAAAATTCAACGAAAATCTAGCTTTTTTTTGTCGATTTTATCGTCCAGTCCATCTGAACGTAAACACACTTTTCCGCTCTTTCTCCAACAGACCTTTATTTGGAATCGGCGTTGATTCATCATAAAAAAGCAGGTGCGTTCAGGGAGTAAGAAATAAACCTCTTTTTCTCCGTAGATCGTATTTTACGTTGGATAGGTTGTTTCTTTCGCTTGCTAGTTTGGCAACACGGGAAGAATCTGCTTTGTTTTGATTTTTGTTGCAATTCATACAAATTATTGGCATATGTATTTTTCTTAGAAAAGAATCTCTGGAAAAACTATTTTTTTAATAATGCGCTCAAAAAGTCATTCATTTGTTTCAAGATTTGGAAAATCTGAATGGCAACAGAGTTCGTTTGTTTATATCGTAATCTGATGTTTACAATTACTTATTTTTAATTTGGAGCCTAATACATTATAATTGTATATGATATACATGTTTTATAGAAAAATATGCTGTTTAAACGTTATTTTAAGTAAAAGAAATTATCTTTTAGCTGTCATATGTCTGCATTTGTTTTCCATTAAGCCTAACGTGGCGCATTGCTAGGGTCCCATGGAGGAAGAAGATAGGTGGAGGTGAACTAAGCCTTAAAAAAGGTTTGCAATGTGAATCCATTTATCGCTCAAATTTTACTGTACCAAACAAAAGCACGTGGAAAATTGGAAAGCTTACAAAAAAGGAAGAGATTTTGTATTAATAAGACGAATTGAAAGAAATGAATTACAGCTGGAGCATTTTTTAAGAAGAAATAGGAAATTTTTAAAATAGTCTTTGTTCTATTATTATTTATTAAAAGAAATGTTTACTTTTAAAATAATTGAAATTGGGAAATTATTATTATTATTATTATTATTAAATGTCATTATTATTATTAAATTTCAAATTAAAATTAAATAAGAAATTGAAAACGTTTGATACGAACTAAAAATTGTATTATTAAAAGTTTTCTTTTTACAGTAATTTTTATTAACACTTTTCAACAAAATTGAAAAATGTTTATGCATTCGGTTTGTCTGTCCGTCTGTCCACGCTCTAACTCTCGTAAATATACTCGGAATGCAAAGAAATTTTACCATGTTATTGAAGTTTACACAAGCACAAACCCTATTAAAAATGAAGTTTCTACCACGATTAGTTTATTTACAGGGACAGTCAAAAGTTTTCGATTATATTAGGGCCAATGGCGAAAAATCGTTTCAAATTAATTTTAAAGGTGTTGCGACCAGACAAACGTATTAACATTTATTTGCATCTGCGAAAAGCACACTAAAATATGCAGCTAAAAGAATAATTATTCATTTACAGGGCGACACAAAATAATTCTAATACATGATAAAAAAGGAGGAAATTGTTTGCAACATATTTTAGCGATGGTAAACGGTATCATGTGTAATCAAATTGATATATGTCGCTGAGACTTAATATGAGTTATTTTACGCATAATACGAAGTGCATAGCATTTACAGGGACACACAAAAGACTTCAAAAAGCATATTCTATTCGAAGTACTGTATATTACGCATGGTAACTGTTCCATGGATGAAATGCATTTTTAATTATGATATGCGCTTTTAAGTGTCACTAAATGTATTCACATTATATGGTGTGCATAAATGCTATAATAATTACACAATTAAGATATACAGGGTTACTCAAAAGAACTCGGAAAAGTTACTGAATGTGAGTGTAATTTACTTAAAGGTTAGTTTTTAAAAAAGTTTTGCATTTTTACGTCGAATCGCATTTAATTTATCGTGAAATATTTGTAGGATAAAGATTAAATGATATACAGGGTCACTCAAAGAACTGGATACAGGTTTGTTTAAGGATGATAATTTCTGGAAATATGATTTAAATAGTTTAAAGAGTATTGTTGTTCGATTAACATTTTATTTATTTTTTATATAATTAATTTTAGCAAAATACTTTCGTGTAATAAAGGTATTAGGTAAACTGCAGGGCTGAACAAAAGTATTGAAGTATGTTTTGCATCTATTCGTATAAACTGCCAAAAGAAAAATTTCATCCAGCTAGGCATTTTTTTGCTAAACTAAATCTCTCCATGATATAGTATATATATCAACCGACAAATCAAATACAGAGCTGTTCAAAAGTATTGGAATACATATTTGGTTATGGGCAGTAACACCTATTTCCCTGAATAACGAAGTTTTGTTAAAGAATTAAGGAAATTTGGATAGCGTTTTATAATCTATGCTTAACGCAGGATTTTTTTTGTTTGAGACTCCGGTTTGTGTGGCCGAGTTCTAACTCTTGTAAATAAACTCTGATGCTCGTAGCATTTTTTATATGTTATTGACGTGTACTACACCGTGATCGCTATTGAAAAGGAAATGTGTAGAATTTATAGTTCATTTGCATAGACAGTCTGAAGTATTCAGTTACATTATGGTCAATGGGAAAAATCGTTTCAAGTTCATTTCAATGACGTTAGACCATTTAAAACATAAAGAAATTGATATGCATTTATAAACGACAGTATAACAAGCATTTTGTAGAATATGGGGTTTGCTAAACATTTTTTATTTATTTAAAGAGCCACACAAAAGAATTCCGTTTATGGGGATAATGATATATGGTTGGGAGCTTTTAGTGGCCAAAATATTTTACTAAATTATAGTGAAATAGACATAAATTATTCACTGATTTTCCTCAACGCTACATTTCCGCACCCACATTCCTTTACAAATCTGCTCATTAATGTTCCCGCTAATTGCCTTTACATTTTTGATGCATAACTTTGAAACACCCTGTATAGGCATATTCAAAATGTGAAGAGTGTAGCTCAATATAGTTTAAAACCGGGCTTTTTCAATATATTTCGTGATGATATAAAATTTCACGCAAAGGAAAGTAAGAGTGTTTAAAATGATATAATGTTGCTTAAATTGTAATGTTGAAAAATTATAATATTGCAACATTATAAAAAAAATGATATTATAATTTTGCTTATTTGCTCAACGCTTAAAGCTGCACAAATAAAAATGTATGTTAAATTTGCAGCGAGACTAGATCCTTGAATGGGTCGGGTTGTATTTTAGCTGAACACGAAAATTCTATTCAAATCGGGATCCAACATAAATGTTTTTTATCGATCTGAACCGCTTATATATTTGAATTCGAATCCGACACATAAACAGTATTCCGCCTGAAACAGAGCTAATTTTAATACTTACAACGTTATTAAAAAATTCCAAAACATGTTTTAAAACAAATATTGTTAGCATATAGTCATGCCTTACATTAATAAGAACAATTTTTGACAAATATAAAAATTTTATTTCTTCAAAATAACAGCATTATCAATAAAAAATTTTGAGAAACAATTAATAAACAAGTTGGAAATTACACTTGAAGCGTAACAAATGAGGTGCGTTCATAAGTTTTTAAAATATTCAGATCTTGCTGATATAGTAGACAGTACTTCGTGTACATTATAGTAGTAGAAATCTTTGTGTTCCTGTAAATATACAGGAAGTAATTTTTATTACACCTCAGCAACGTATATCATATTCATAAAATGCTAAATAGTTTAATGTAATTAAAACACGCCCCACAAATAATGTTTCTCCGTATAGCTTTATGTAACGGAATACTTTTGTGTGCTCCTGTAATTTAAAAACAAATATTCTTTGCATCATAGATTGTACAGAATTTTTGTATATTTTAGTATATATATACTTCATAGGTTCATGTCAGTTTTATTATGTTTTATTAGTTTAACACCATTAAAATGCATTTGAAACTTTTTTTCCCATTGACCGTAATGTCATGGAATATTTTTTATTGTTCCTGTAATTGATTTATGTATCCAATTTCTATAAAATTTAAAATGATACGACAAAATTATATAATAATTATTTGTTTTAAATTTCAAATGATTAAAATGCATTTGAAACTCCCCCCCCCCCCCCTGACCGTAATGTAACGGGATACTTTTGAATTTCCCTGTAATTCATCTAATGTTTAATAATTGATCTATCTTAAATTTGAAATAACTTGACAAAATTATGTATTAATTATGTATTTTAAACTTCAAACGATTCGGTTGGCTAGTTTTTGCGTTGTTATATGCGAATGGACAGACAGACGGATGGACTGAACGACAACTATATGTGCTACGTATTTACATAATTACGAAAGCACCTAAAAAGAACAGATATAAAGCATAATAAAATTTGAGAGCTGTAAAATAAATGAGCTGATTTTCACGCAATAAAAATTTTGATTCTTATCATGTTTTTAAAATTATTAGAAAATAAATTACACATCTTTTAAGATTAATCGCATTTAAAGGCGAAAAATGAAGCATAAATACAGGGTTTCGATATCGCAAATAGATTTAGTCTAAATAAATAATTCAGGGATAAAAAAAAAATCAAGATGAATATATATATATATTTAATTCAAGAATTTTAAAACAATTTACTAGAAGTCAAAGGCTGATATATATAATATCTAAAGGTAACTGCTTTTTTACTATAGAGAGCAATACAGATATGGATTTTTTTTTTTAATCAAAATGCAGAGTGCTTAAATTTTAAATATAAAGCTAATGTTGATCAGCGTCTTTATCCTCCATGATAGGCGATGAATATAAGAATTTTGTGAAAATAAAATTTTGTATCGTAAGATCAAAAGCAATTATTCAAATGTGAACCAAGCATTTATTGATAATAATTTCAGTCTTGCAGCTAAACTTTTCCAGTCTGATGAACTCATTTTTTTTTTGCAAATAACAATACGCATAAATAATTCAAATATTTCAAAATAATTAATAAATATTCTTTTTTATGGAATGAAATTTTTAAATAGATCTCCATTTTGCCTACGTCAATCGCTGCTAATTTACCTAAACATCTTTATTTATTTTTGTTAAAAAGAAATTTGTTTTGTTACATATTAATAATTGCATTTAAATAATATTTAAAATATAATAATGAAAACATTCTTTTAAAATCATGTATGAAAACATAAGTAATAAATATTAATCTAAAATACAGATTTCTGACTGCAAACGATTTTCAGATTAAAAGATTTTCTATTTTGATATTTAAAACACATATAATTAAATAATCAAAGAAATTTTTACCTGTGAAGCGATAAATTTGTATTTATTGTTCGAGTATTACAGCCAATTATCGCACAAACTTCATTGTTTACGAAATTTTAATTCGCTGTCTAATAAAAAATTCGACGATAAAAAACAAGAGCAATCAAATACGGGTTTTTACTGGTTTGAATTGATAGGCGAATCAAAGCACGTGGTTTTGTTTGGACTTAATGTGACTTAATGTAGGGTTACATTTTTGGCATCACCCAAATCATTATAGTTCACCTCCAGTATATTCTTCCTCCATGCTAGGGTCCATTCACAGATAGGAGTGGCGAATCCTGGAACTGTTCCACACAAATCTAAAGAACGCATTTTATTATAAGTAGATATTTAATCCATTTTTTAATTTTAAATTCTGCTGCATACAAAAAAAAAAAAAAAAAAAAAAGCAGATTTAAAAAATAAGATGTGTGTTTACTTGCACTTTTTCTCATTAAATCCTGAAAATTAACAAAATGTAATTTATAATTTTAACAAGAGCAAGTCAATAACAGACAAAAGGATAAAACAACTTTCACAAAAAAGGAATAATGTATTTATGTTTATCAAAGAGTCTGTGTCTATTCTCCAGCATCCCATTTTTGTCAGCAAACTTTTATTTTAGCAATGAAAGCAATGATGAAATGTTTAACTATTTTATTTTCTGAATTCAAACACAAAATAATAATAATAATAATCTTTTACAAATCTAAATTTCAAATAACATTTATAAAAGTGAACATTGTTTCAATTTTCATATTTTATAAACTTGATTTTTATTACTTGGTATGCAACATCAGCTGAGACATGTAACATGAGAGCTAAAAAACAAAGGAACTAACACCCAAGTGTTTTATCAGCAATATAGGTTGTCTTATAAAAAATCATTCAATTGACTGATCTCTTAATGGCACAGATATTTCCTTTTAAAATCATTTTGCTTTCTGCATGTTAATATCCCTAGCAAAATTTCAAAAAACTCAAGCTTACTTCAGTATTCGCAGCAGATTGTTGGATCTGCTCAACAATTACTTCCGGCTAAAGAAGAGAAGTATAGGACACATAGTGAAAAAGCAGGGATACAAACACATACATAAATTAAATACTAACATATAGCAGGAGAAAGAGATACATACAGATTAAATTTAAAAATTTAGTACATAATTAGATTTAAAGGAATAAAGATCAGACAGACTAAAAGCAAAAATTCTTAAAAAACACATTAACAAAATAAAAATAATCAGAAAAAAAATGCTTAATTTTCAAACATTTGTTCTAAATAATTTTGGAACCAAAATAATTAGATTATTATTGTTTTAAAACACGATCGGTAAATTAATTATAACAGATGTAAATTTTCCATTTTTCATTTTTGGATGAAAAAAGTCCAGGCCAGGATTCGAACCAGGAATGTATTGGCTGAAGCCAACAATGCTCTTCCAACTGAGCCATCCCAGACACAAACACAGGAGGACTATTTCACCCAATTAACCTCAAATCGTTGAGGTTAATTGGGTGAAATAGTCCTCCAGTGTTCATGCCCGGGATGGCTCAGTTGGAAGAGCATTGGCGGAGGTTAATTGGGTGAAATAGTCCTCCAGTATTCGTGTCCAGGATGGCTCAGTTGAAGAGCATTGGCGGCTTCAGCCAATACATCCCTGGTTCGAATCCTGGCCCAGACTTTTTTCACCCAAAAATGAAAATGAAAAATTTACATTGTAAAATAATTATAATTCTGCCCATTTAATCTGATGTATTCTTACTGTCTCAAAGCATTTCTAAGTAGCTTTCATGTTAAAAACTTTTCTTAGTGTGATGTAATACCCATTTTATACCTCAAGCTCAATATTTTCTACCTTGTGGCAATCATCTAAATATCCATTTCTGATATCTGATTTGGGAGTTTTATGCATAATGCAGATGTATTTAAATTTAATTTTTGAGAAACTTAATAAATAAAACAATATACACATATCTTTAAAACCCTTTATTAGTAAAAAGAAATTAAAATGATAGGGTGTTAAAAAGTTGAATATTCTTACTTATAATAAAAAGATTTTTAAAATGTCACTTTGTAAAATAGACTAAAATGAACATTTAAAAGCATTCAAAATTTAATTATTTAACATTGATTAACAAGTTTATTTCACTAAATGTGCAATCTTACTCAATAGAATAATTCAACATGGATAAATGGCTTGTCTTATAAGATTAATTAATGAAATGTCTGAAATAGAGAAAATCTAAAATAATTATCGGTCAATACATTCATATGTATGAATATTCTTTAGTTTAACATAACATTGCTATGTATGCTTATAATGAGTCATTATTTAATTAATTTCAAATTTGTAACTGATGAAACAAAAAACTTGGTGTTTTCTATATATGTAACACAAGCTATGCCCAAAGAGTTTAAACATGCTTTAATTTTTCAAAAATTAACATTTTTTTTTATTTTAATACGACTTTTTTGGACAAAATTGGTGAATTCGAAAATTTTCTGTTTTGCCATAACAACATCATTATAAAAAATTGCAAATCTGTATTTTTTAAATTGAATGAGCTATATACTTAATCAAAAATCGACTGTTGCGAATGGGAATCGCATATTAAATTAGAAATATAAATCTGTGAAATATCACAAGAAAAGGGAAACATGGATTGTAACACATAAGCAATTGACTTTAGACATAAGATAATCATTGCCTGTAACAATATTAGCTGGCAATAAACTCTAAAATAGCTGCATGAGTATTATTAGAAGAAATATATATTGAGATAAAAGAAAACTTGTTGAGAATGCTTTGCAAGTTTATTATTATTATTATTATTATTATTATTATTATTATTAGTTATACTTTTAAGATTTAAAATAACATTTGTTTCTTTAGCTGCATAATGATTTATATAAATATAAATGAGATGTATTTTAAAACATACTTTTGATCCAAAGAATGCTGATATCAATTTGTAAATAGTTTTCATTTTTACTGATGAAATAGCTTTTTTCAATAATACAAAAGAGTACATGGTTCTCATATTTTTTCATGACATAACATTTGAAATGGAGCAACAAAGTGGTAAAGTCAGATTTTTTCCCATTATTATAATACAAATGATTTTAAAGCTATAAACAGGGACATAGAAGAATTTAGTGATACAGATATGCAAAATACTTCCTGAAACTTTTTAAGAAAGTCTCCATATATATTGTTTCTAGTGTCAAACTGATGTATACTCTTTAACATATACCCTCTACCTATAGCATACACCCTGTGATTATTTTACAACTAATGGCACTGGATACAGGTATATGATTTTTCAAATAATCTTGTGGAAAACAGGCAAAAGAAAAAAAAAAATCTAGCTAATTTTGTTTAGAATGTGTGCATACATGTATGCATGGGAGGGGAGAGAATTGTATAAAAATTCAAATAATGTAGCTTTTTAGCTCACAGGCTATTATAGCCTGAGAGCTTATGTGACTGCCTGTTCTGTATGTATGTACGTTCATGCGTAACGCAATAATTCATGATAAAAATATCCAATCCACTTGAAATTTTGTACATAGGTATATTCTGATAAGGCGCTCCCATCATTAGTTTTGGGAGTTCATTCAATAAGTATAAGTGGGGGAACGGGGGGAGGGGGTTCATGCCTCTCCCCTTAATTGATATAAATGGGTTTTCCATGCGGAATTATCAGTTTTTGTTCAAAATTTAGATATAGGATCATTCTGATGAGGTGCCTCTGTGACTGGCATTAGGATTCATTTGATAAGTATAAAGAGAGGGAACAGGGGTTCTAATGCCCCTCCCCTTAATTTATATAAATGGGTTTTTCATGCAGAATTATCAGGTTTCGTTCAAATCTCTGAATAGTTTTGGAAGTTTAATGATTAAATATAAACGAGGGAGATAACTCTTCTTAAATTATATAAATGGGTTTTTATTAAGAATTTTCTGATTTGCTCTGAATTTTGGATTTAGATTTTTTATATGATAAAGCATGTCCCTGGTTAATTTAGGGAGTTCTATGATTAAGTGTAAAAAGGGGAAATGGGGGAGCTGTTTGTCCTCCTCGATTTGTTTTTCGAACGGCATTAACCCTTGAAAATATAAGGCTGTAATGTACAATTAGTATGCATAGCCTGTGAGCTCAATGCCATCAGTTTAACTGGGCAATATTCTTTTTATTTAAAATTAATAGGAGGACTAGCATAATTTATTTTTAACTTGAAGGGTCAAGGGGGGGGGAGGTCTATTGTTTCTTATTTTTGCTAAAAAGGGGGAGAGGGGGGGTTATGAGAATTCTTACATAAGCATTAAACAATGAAACAACTATAGTTTAATGCGCAAAAAGCAAAAGAGCATGATTTGGATGAATATGGAGTAAACCAGGACTGGAAATGAGAAACATTCCAGCCTATCACAACATTGAAAATGTAATAATAGACAATGCTGAAACATGGATTGAAAGATCTTGGACCCCAGACTAGAAATGTGAATGGCATCCAAGCACATAAAGCTATTTATATGATTCTTGTTAAAATTTTTGGTTATGTTCCTAAATAGGTTCAGACCTGTAATATTTCTTAAAGTTTTTTGTTTGTTTGCTTAGTGCAATAAATAATAATACATCAAAAACTATTTTGTATTCTATGAATTGTTTAGTGCAATGAGTAACAATATATTAAACCAATTTCGTTTTTCTTCGATACAACGATTATGTAAATTTGCTGAATTAATAATGTAATTTATGGCTAATTGTATTTTTTATGGCAATGTTGATGTTTGAATGTCATAAAATTTTTGTAAGCAAAGGAGAGGGGGGGGGGGATGGTCTAGCATACTTACTTTTTCTTACCAAGGGATTGAGGGTACAAAATAATTAAAAACATGCTTACGTAATACTTGAACAGTCCCTTATTTTAAAAAATTTTGCAATTTCTATTGCCCACTCATTTTTTACAAAAAAAATTAAGCTTTTTCTGAAATTCTGGAAAATTCAATAACAAAAAAGTTAAAAAATCTTTTATTTTGTATTGATACATAAAACTTACTTTTGATGTTAGCCCAATGTTTTCTGCAATAATATTTTGAGCAACGTTTTCTTCTAAGTATGAATAATCATCAGTCAAATGAATGGACTAAAATATTTAAAGATACAAATTTAAAGAAATACCACACAAGCAAATTTAAATAAAAAAACTTCATATATATAACTGACTATGCATAGGAATTTTTAAAAATCAAAATCCTTTGTAATTTGTTAAAAAAAAAAAAAAAAAAAAAAAAAAAAAAAAATACAACAACATTTAAGAATTACTGAAGAAACTAAAAGTGTATTTTTATTATATAGGATTACTGATATATTCTTTGATTTTAATATATTACACATTCTCGTACATAACATAGTCAAACATATACCAATACATAACACAGTCTAAATTCCTATTTTTTTTTTTTTTTTTTTTTTTTTCAGTCCATTTTTTCAATATGTAGCCATTGAAATATGTTACTTCAGCGGCAGTTGAACATAAAGCCCCCTCCCTTCTAAAATTACATTAAAAAAATTACTTTTCAGTCAAATTTTAATCTAAAATTAATTATTAAATAATAAAAATATTGGCAGAAATCCAGATTTCGAGAGGAGGATCTATTTATTCAAGAAATAAGATTTAGTAAAAATATATCAAAAATTTTGTTATGTACATTATGCAGCTGTAAAGATAAAAAAGAAGATAGAATTTGTAGATAAAATAATTAGTTATAAATTTCATTTTTTTATTGATACATTGTTACCATTAATAAGTGCAGAAATTTTGGCTCAAATAACTTTTTAAAATGCAAAAGATAATTTAAATTTTGTTATTTTTATGTTTTTGAAAAATTTGGGATTTAGGAGAAGGGGGGGGGGGGGGGGTTCTGAATTTTGGAAGGACCCAAAATTTGGAAAACCTTCAATCATGAGGATTCTGGAAATAGGTCCTGTACTGCATTCAGAGTAGTAATTAAAAAATAGAATCAAAGTTAAATAAAAGAAAAAACTTTTCAATCAATTGAAAAGTGACAATTAAGAAAATTAACCATTAATGACAATCTTTACAAGAATTAATGAGGCAAAAATGAAATTTCCTGAAAATTGTCAAGTTATAATCTGTTTTTTATTATTTTCAAAAATTTTGTCCAGAAAACCAGGATCGCAGTCCACTTTTTCAGTCAAAAAATGCAATGTAACTCACTCAAGGCTGAACTTTGATTTATATTTGTTACTTTAACAATAATGAAATTATTCTAACACTTGTCTGTTGAATAATCAACAATATTCATCAAACTTGCTGTGATTTCTGTGAGATATGATAAATTGTTGAAAAGTGCTGGAAATTGCTACAATTCAAATCTAAACAAAACTGAACTAGACATTCCATTACTCAGAATATAGCTGACAATACACATACTGTGTCACTGATCAAAGCTCCATCACTTCCAATGATGCCATTACATTTCTTACAAATCAAGTTAATAAGATGAAAATCTCACTGAAATAATTTCATTATTGTTAAAATTGTGAGCTAAGATTTGATTTTAGCTTGTAGCCCTATATTTTTTTAGGGTAAAAAATGGATTGAGATGTTGATTTCTTGTACAAAACATGTTTGTTTGAACTGCCTTATCTCTCATGAAATTTTGCTGTTAGATTTTAGGAACACCTATGTATAATTTACAACCGATGAAAATTAGTATAAACAATCTAGATATGGCTGGTTCTCTCTGGTGCACTTAAAAACTTTCTTGCTAAATCAAAAGGAACAAAACTGCAAATTTTGCATAGTTGCCATCATTTGAATAGATAAAATAAACACTATGTAACAATTTTCTTTCTATTGATAAACACCATCATATGATATACTACAATATGTATTTTTCACTTATAATTCCTTCAAAAATTTCCTTCGATTTTAAAATATTTATAGAGCAGATTTCTTCAAATTCACAAAGCTTGGGACCAAAAGTTGAGCAGATCAGGGCTGAAACTATAGGAAGGGGGGGGGGGGGAGAAGGCATGTGCCCTGGGTGCCAAATGAAGATTTTGTTTATTGATTTTTCTCACATCTGTGTTTAGCAAAATAATAACATTCTCAATATTTGCTATAAGTGATAAAATAAATTTACAGTAGACTCTCTTAAATCCGCAAACCTAAAATCTGCTATTATCTAAAATCCGCACATAATTTGCGGATGTAAACAATGAAACATTCAGTTCAGATGTAGGGACAAAATTTGATTTTTTTAGTTTTATATCAATTCCAAACATATTCTAATTTATAATTTTTGTTATTATTACTGACTTCATGTTTCTTTTTTCAAGGAAGAATAAATTTATTTCTGAAAAAAAAATTCAAGATATTGCTGATATCAATGATAATCATATCTTACCGAATATATTTATGTATTAATCAAGCTTTTTTAGTTTTTAAGTCTGGCTAAACCAGCGATAAAACTTCCTTATTTTATTATTTACTATTGTTCAATATAATTATGAATCAAGTTTCATTGAATAATTTAGGAAAAATACATTTCATCTTTATAATGAACACTTAATCATACATTATTGATTAGACCTTTGTTTTTAATATTTTAATAATTTTAAAAATTATCTAAATATTTATTATTTTAGTTTATTACTTATTTTAATGTTTTAATATATTGTAAGTAGTCATTATAATTTAGATTTATTATTAATTACATTCAAATGGCTGTTTAAAAAATGTAAACAAAGCAATGACCAGAAATCCACAAAATTCTAAAATCTGCACAACTTCTGGTCCCAAGCTGTGCGGATTTGAGGGAGTCTACTGTATAAAAAGAAAAAAAAATACCTTTATTTATTCACATTTTGGCATTATCTTTATATCTCAAGATTCTTAAGAAAATAAAAGGATAAATATTTTCACAAAAAATTCAAATTGAAAAACTAATAAACAAAAAGAAAAAAAAATGTTTTTGTTTACTAATTTTTCAATTTGAATTTTTTCCGAAAATATTTTTACCATTTTATTAATACTGAACAATATTGTTAAAATGGTCCTGTCTGGAGTATGCCAAAGCACAAAAGAATGTAAGGATGATATGGCATAAATATCCTGTGTAAAGTGGATTTTTTTTCCAATTCTTTTTGATTCCGTTTTCAAGATTTTGATGAATCAATATTTGAAAAAAAAAAACAGATTACATTGTTCATTATTACATATTTTAAATTTAAAAATAAGTCAGCAATTTGAAAATTAGTGAACTTTTGTAATATACAAAATTTATGCTTGCCCTAGATGCAAAAAAAGTTGGCATTGGACCTTCAAGATTTTAGAATTTTGGGAATTTCTGGTCATTGCTTTGTTTAAAAATTTTTAAACAGTAATTTGAATGTTATAAAACTAATAATGAATATCGGTAATATAGTAAAATATGAAAATAATTAAGTAAAGTAATAAACTAAAATGATAAATGTAATATAATAAAGAAAAAATGATTAAATTATTAAAAGTAAACAATAAATGTATTACTAAATAAACCTAGTAATGATGACATACATTTTCCTTGAATTATTTCATGAGACTTTTCTAACAAAGGAATCTTATTAATTCACATCAAAATCCTAAAGTAAGGAAATTTTATTTCAGGTTTAACCAGTCTTAATAACCAAAAAAATTTTAATATGTTAATACATTTGTTAAAATGGTTGTGATTACCAACGATATCAACAATATAATTTATTTTAAGAAATAAATTTATACTTCTTTTAGAAAAAACCAATTATATTATTGAGACTTATGTAATAAAATACATATGGAATGATATATAAAACTAAAAAATTCTGTTTTTTTTTTTTTTGCCACTCCATCTAAAGTGAAAATTTTATTTTTTACATCAGCTATGATGGATGGATTTTAGACATTTACGCATTATAGGGCTGCAGATTTGAGGGAGTCTACTGTAAGATTTATTCATTTATTTTAATTCACAGAAGAAGTCATCACATTTAAAATTTTAGTAACTAACCCTTTACTGCATGATTTTTTCAATTTTTATGAACAAAATTATTTCAAATCTATGTATTGGTCTAACAGGGCTTGAAATTCAATTTTTCGAAGGAGGGGAGTCTCCCTACCAACATTTATAAATGAAGGGGAGTTTGGCTGTTTGGGAAGGTGAAAAAATGTTTAAAACCGGCCATTTTTTTTATGTGCTATTTAAAGAATTACCAGAATACAGACATAAAAAAATATCACTGAAGCAATTTTTATCAACAATTCAGAATAATTATGCGAAATGTGTAAAAAAAAACTTTTACACTGTCTAGTTTTTACTGGTGGTAAATTCCCTCCCGGTGCTAATTATTTTTGTCACAGGTCTAATTATTGTTTTAATAAATAATAAAACTTCCAATTAATTTAATAAATTTATAATTTATAATTAATTGTTATACCAGTGTTATTTTTCTGCATATTAAATGTGCAAGATACAAATTTAATGATAAAATAATACTTATTTGAGTGTGAAAATAAGAAGCATCACTATTGTTTGCATTTCTTTAAAAAAGGGGCAAGTCAAATTCATCGAAAAAGACTTTCTTAAAAAATGAATACTTTGTTGAGTAAAGGGATACTTTTTGTTTAATGAATGGCTGCTTTCAGGAATTGCACTCACTCAGAAAGATTTGGAGCTGTCAGAAACTGATTTTAGAGCAGCAAAGAAAAAAATATATTGAAGCAGGAAAATTAGTTCGTTGAACAGAAAATGAACTCCCCGTAATATTATTTTTGGGGGGAGGAAGGGGGGAGAGGTTCCCTTTGACGAAAGTTGCATTTTTTCGCTATATTTTGATGAAATCTGTCTTTTTTCACAATCTTTTCACGAAATCTGACTTTTTTCGGGAATTTTGTGACAAAATGTGCCGTTTTTTGTGAATTTTCTGAGGAAATTTGCCGTTTTTTCGCGATTTTTTGATGAAATCTGATGTTTTATTGCGATTTTTTTACGAAAATTGCCGTTTTTCGCGATAATTTCGGGAAATTTGTTGTTTATAGTGAATCTTTTGTCGAAACTTGCCGTTTATTGCGAGTTTTGGATGAAATTTGACGTTTTTTTTGTGAATTTTCTGAGGAAATTTGTTGTTTTATCGCCATTTTTTTTTAAATTGCCGTTTGTCGCGATTTTTGGACGAAATTTGACGGGTTTTTTTGCGACCTTTTTGAAAAAAACTGCCGTTTTACAGAATTCTGTGACGAAATTAGGCATTCTTTCGTGAATCTTTTGACAGAATTTGCCGGAAATTAGTCGTTTTTTTGCGATTTTTTAACAATAATTGCCGTTTTTTAACAAACTTTTGCGAAATCACGCGTCTTGTGAAAAGTGTTAATAGCTGTTTCTTTTGTGTGTCATCTCCGATCTTTTGCATAATTTACGCACGTCCGCGGCATCACTGTTTCATAATATTTGGAACTGAATGCGTTATTTTAATTTTTTTTGTGGGGGAGGGGAGGGGAAGGGGAAATTCCAAACAGAATTACATCTAGTTCGCCGCAGAAAATAGAACGAAACTCGTCAATCGATTGCAGGAAAAAAATTGCGAAATTTGTCAATCAATCGCGGAAAAAATCGTGATTTTCCGCTGTAAAAAAACTCGCAAAACGTGTCGATTACTCGCATGAAAATATCATAAAATTTGCAAAACGGTCGTGAGAGTTGATCATAGTTTCAAAATGTAAAATTGTTTGGGCGGGAGCCTCCCGTCCACATTATTCTTTTGGGCGAGATTTCAAAATTTTGGGCGCAAATCCCGCCATCCCTCCTTGAAATTCAAGCCCTGTCTAATAATAGGAAAAATAATAATAATAATAAAAAAACTAAATTTCAAATTTTCAAGTAAAATTAAATATTTTATGGCATGTACTATATACAGTCAAAGATCTATAATCCGCAATTTTCTATAATTTGCGTTATTTTACGAATGTAAACAATGAAATAAAACAGCTAAGAAAATTTACAAATTTGTGATCCAAAAGTGATTTTTAAAACAAGTAATAAAAAAAATTGAAAAACAAATCATAATAAAACATTTATTTTTTGTTAATATAACTTTTATTTTTTTAACATTAAAAAAAAAAATGGATTACTGCATTATGAAACATATGTAGTAATTATTTTTAATTAAATGCACATATATATAAATTTTTGTAATAAAATAACTTTAAAAAGGCATTTTTTCAGATAGGAGTTTTAACTAATTATTAGATTTCACATTTATCTTTTCATATTGTACTGATTAAAGGATTAAAATGCTGTCTAGGAATAATAAAATGATGTATAATATATATAATACTCTATAATCCACAATATTCCATAATCTGCACAACCTTTGGCCGCAGCCTGCTAGGCCACAATATTGTATTGCTATATTTTGCAATTAAATAAGCTTAAATTACTTAATTTTATCTGTTTAACACTCTGCAACTTTCTTCATATTAATATTTTTAAGTATTGAGTAAAAATAATAAAAGTAAATTTTGTTTTAATATTTGATCGAAATTTTTTTGTTTCTGAAGAACAAATTCTAGTTTTTGTCAAATGCAGCCATCTGACATGGACAAAATAAGTGTTATTACATTCTTTGAACTGTTCTTGATTAGATAGAGTGACCATATTGGCCAAATTTATGACATATGAGAATTATAGTGTTTTAGGTATATGCCAGATGTGGCACATGATGCAGTGAAGGATTAAAAAAGCTTTAAGACTATGCTCTTTTTTAAAAATCATTCAAATCAGAATTTTTTTTTTAGCATACATTAAGTTAAATCCCCCCCCCCTCTCCCCGATCAAAGCTGGAGTATTTGTATTTAAATATTATAAATTTAACTTTTTATTACATTTAAACTCTTGAAATTTAGGAATATTCAGCAGAATAGTTACTAGTCAGCTTAAGAATTGCAATTCAGATGCAGTTTACTGTTTGCCTAATATGCAGTATTCAACCAAAATCACTATCTCTGCAATCCTAATTCATACACTGCTTAAAGTAATTGATATTATCTTTTCCCTACTAATATTCGAAAGATAGACATACTGTATTTTCAGGTGTATAGCCCGCACCCCTAAATCGAGGATAGAAGTAAAAAAAGTTCATGTATAAGCCGCGGAGATGCATCGATGTATAATCCGCAGGCTATACACCCTTTATGAACGTATATTTCGATCAAGGTTCAAAATTAGAAGCCATTAGTCGTAATTTTCAACACAAATTTACCAAATTTTTTCTTGATACATAATACCAACAGTAAATCGTTCAAAAAATTAAGATTATCAGTACCGTAATTTTTGGAAGAAATGCCACGGCGTTTACGTGTTTTGAAATAAAATTTCAAGCGATGCCGCGTTTACTGTATATACTTGCGTGTAAGTCGAGAAATTTTAGACAAAAAAAGAACTTCAAAGTGGGGCGGGGCACTTATATGCGAGACCTAAAAAAAAATCTTTAAAATATCGGAAAATAGTTTGCTAGTAAATCGGTGCTGCAGCACCCCATTGTGTTCTAGAATACAAAATCCAAAATCCAGAACCTTTCCAATCTCGAAGATTCTAAATTTAAGATCATGTTTAGTTTATTTTTCAAAAAAAAAAAAAATAATAATAATAATCTACCCTACCCTGTTGCAAACAAAAAAAAAAGTGTGTGATTTATGACATTCAAGAACGATACAGAGGAGTCGCTCTTTTTAGGAAAGATTTCCAGGAATCGTTCTTTTTCAGAGTCGTTTCAATTCGGAACGAATCAGAGGAATTGCACCTTTTCGCAGCATGAAGCTAAGAATAAGTAGCTTTATTCAGAGTTCCATGTTTCGCAGTCATTTCATTTCGAAACGAGTCCGAGAAATCGGTCCTTTCAGGAGTCGTTTCATTTCGGAATGAGTCCGAGGAATCGTTCCCTTTCGGACCGACTCCAAGGATTCGATTCTTTTGAGAACGGTACCAAAATGGATCGATTCCACGAATTCACTCCTTTTTGGAATTTTAAAAAAAGCCTTTACAAACATGGAAGAACTCTCTAAATTAGGCATAGCGAAACAAAGTTACAACGATGTTTACGATGTGGTTACGATGCTTTTTTCAAATTTTTTGAGGTTTAAAAATTGTAGAAAAAAAATATCACGATTTCCAATTTAAAAAAAATCTTTGTATAACCCGCACCGTGTACAAGCCGCAGCGGCTTTTTTGAAGGTTTTTTTCTTGTATAAGCCGCGGACTATACACCCAAAAATACGGTATGCATTTCACACACTTGACAAGTTGAATAATAACTTATTTGTATGTAAATATTTATATGTTTAAAATCAGTACAGTTTTTTTCTCATTTTTGTATACTTTTTTTCTTTTTGAAAGAAATGGTTTACTTGATTAGATTGGAATGTTCTTTTTTAAACATGTAAAACAGCATAAACTACAAAAGACAGTAGTTTGGAACAGGAACTATATTTCTTATATAGCTAAGAGATGTTATTAACAGGATTGCTAAAAAAGCATTTGATTGCACTAAAGAAATATTTTTAAGCTTTTGAAATTAAAAAAACTAACCAACAAATACCATTAATATAAAAATACCATAAACTTTTTTAGCAATTGTTACTATTTTTTTATTTATAATGTACATGTATTGCATATATCACCAACTTCAAAAAAGTAAATACCTGGTGTTCAATTAGAAGCACTAAAGGATATAAGTCACCACAAAATTCACAGGGCGCTTCTCCTTCCACTGAAAAAAAGGGAAAAAGGTGACATTTTTTTATAAATAAAAATTAAATATATTTCATTCAAATAAAAATAAATTTTATATTTAACAAGCTAAACTATAATTAATTCTAAATACTGGGAACATTTAGTATTACAACAGAACCACAACATTAGAGTCATATAATATAGATGCATGTGCGCAGAAAATTTTATGAAGTTTGCAGAAAGTTTTAAGAAAGAAACAATTTTTATTTTTGTAACTTTTTTTAGTACCTAAAAAAAATATATATTTCTTCAATTTTATGAACAAATTATTTACTGTTAATGCGAATATCGTCAAAAAACATGAAAAAAAATCGTGAATTTCTACAAAGGATCGCGTAAAAAACATGCATTTCAACAAAGAATCGCATAAAAACATGCATTTCAACAAAGAATCGTGTAAAAAACACATATTTCGACAAAATACCACACAAAAAGCATGAATTTCATCCAAAAGCCACACTAAAAATGTAAATTCCATCCATGAATTGCATTAAAAATGCAAATTTCGTGCATAAATTGAGTAGAAGACGCAAATTTCAGGCATAAATTGTATAAAAATCGCAAATTTCATGCATGAATCGCTCAAAAAATGCGAAATATTCCCATAAATTGCTCAAAAAACACGAATTACGTCCATTAATCTTGTAAAAAGATGTGAATTATGTTAATAAAGTGTATAAAAACTAGGGATGCAACGGATATCCGGACAATATCCGATATCCGGCATATCCGGCTGATTTTTCAATATCCGAAATATCGTCGGATATCCGGATCACAATCACCGGATATCCGACTTCTCTGTCGGATATCCGGAGAATGCAGCAAAGCAAATATAGATGAATAACAGTAATCCTTTGATCCCAAATAATGCTGAAAAACTTTTGTTTATAATGCAAAAGATGAAATAATAAGTTCCCTATCAATATGAGTAAAAGATAATTCTCAAAAGCTTAAAAAATTGCCAGCTTTCCTTACTATTTATATTAAAATTCTGTAATAAATTCAAAATTTTACATTTATATCTTTTAGAAAATTGTATCTTTACTTTCGGATTGTAAAACAAAATTTGGAGTCAAAATAGCAAATAAAGCCTTTTTGTAAAAGTGTATAAAGATAGAAAACCAACATTTAGAAATGCTCAAATAATGAAAGAAAAGGTTGCAAACAGCTGTTTCGAATCTATTGTCGAGATTCTTCATCAGTACAAGACTCAGCATGTAGAAAAAGCTAAGCTGAGCAAAGCGACAGAGAAGCGCAGGCTTATATACCATCTAGCAGCCTTCACCCGCTACGCTGGTCAGTGTTTTTTAAAGAAACTTTGAATCAAACGAAATTTTTATATCATAGCAATTTTTAGTTTTATATCATACTTTAGACTGTCTGTCATCGGTGAAAAGTCCATCATCTAAACGGAAAGTTCAATGTTAGTCACCAATGAATGACGTAGCGCTCAACATGTTAACAGTTTTAATCACATAAAAATTCATTCAGCAGAGCCTTTAAAATAAAGCCAACCTTTTGTAATTGGGTTCATCTGATTTAAAACATCTCTCCATAAGTATTCAATTAAGCAACGTAGAATGATAGATTTCATTTGCTACAAAATTTCAGAAAAATTATCCAAGTAACAATGTAAGTTCCATTAAAATCTATCTAGTAGAACTTAAGTTATAAGCGGCCGGAATGAAATTTCACTTTGCGTTTTATATATATTGATATAATTAAATATATTTTACATAATCGTGTTAACCTGATTATAGAACTCTCTTTCAAAATTGTAGGTACAACAGATTTTTTTGTACAATGATTAATACAAAATTCAGACTTCCTTTTATATAGATTGAAAATTTCAAGTTTTTGCGCAGAAGGCATCGCCAAATTAGGAAAATGCAAAGTATTTCACGAACTACTGGATTTAAAAGATTTTGCTTGGTACCATTCGATTCAGCATAAAAAAATACACTAAAATATGTTATCAGTTGAAAAATAACTACAAAAGCTGATTTTTAAGGATTTTTTTTTTTTAATTCGTTCTTTTTTTCACCTCCCTTGGGGGTGGAATTCTCGAAAATTTCTTCTTATCGGCACTCAGTATTATGAGAAGTGTTTTTATCCTAATTTTCAAGATTTTTGGTTCGGCAGATTTTTTTTTGTGCTGTGAATAATACGAAATCCAGACTTTCTTTTATATATATAGATAAGGATTGAAAATGTCAGGTTTTTGCGCCGAAGACATCGCCAAATTAGAAAAATGTGAAGTATCTCACGAACTACTGGATTTAAAAGATTTTGCTTGGTACCATTCGATTCAGCATGAAAAAATACACTAAAATATGTTATCAATTGAAAAATAACTGCTAAAGCCGATTTTTAAGGAATTTTTTTTTAACTCGTTCTTTTTTTCACCCCCCCCCCCCCTTAGGGGTGGAATTTTTAAAAATCTCTTCTTAGTGGCACTCAGTATTATGGGAAGTATGTTTATCCCAATTTTCAAGATTTTTGGTTCGGTAGATTTTTTTGTTCTGTGATTAATACGAAATCCAGACTTTCTTTTATATATATAGATTACAGGAGCGAATGGTAGTAGATTCTAAATGGCTTTTTGCTACCTTACATGCATTATTTATGCATATCTAAATATTGGTTTCTGTCTTAGTCTTTATAAAATTTGAAATTGTTTAATAAACTATGATTTTATTAATTTTCTTTCTTTCGCTTAGTTTAAATAATGGGTTAATTGGTTTATAAGTTAAACAACCAAACAAACATTTTTTACTTTCTTCTATCCTTGATAGTAGAAAGTAATGTAATCATTTTTTTTCGACAAATTTATATGTTTTAGGGATCCAATATCCCTAAAAACATATTTATTCAAAACCTGTCTGTCCCAGTGTCACCATCATATCATCAAAAATTGTATGAAGTTATACATAGAATGAACCAAACATTTTGTACATGTTTTTGGCTGTAGTTTTAGACATAGGATCATTCTGATGAGGACACCTCCGTGATTAGTTTTGCGAGTTCATTGGAAGTCTAAGAGGGGGGGGGGATGGGAGGTAACTCCCCCATCTTGAATTTAGTTTAATGGGTTTTTCACATAAAATTTACCGATTTGCTTCAAAATTTGGATATAGGTTCATTTGGATAAGGCACTTCCCTGATTTGTTTTGAGAGTTCATTGGATAAGTATAAATGGGGGATCGGTGGGACTACCCTCTTAATTTAGGTAAATAATTTTTCTTGCAGAATTAACCAATTTGTTTTAATATTTGGATACAGGTTTATAGTGATAAGATGTTTCCCTAATTAGCTGTGGGGTCCTTTTGTTAAGCATAAAAGGGATACCGGAGATTACCTCAAACCCCCTTAAATTTGATAAATAAGTTTTTATGCAGAAATATCCTATTTGCTTTAAATTGTGGATGTACATTCTTTTTGATAAGGCGAATCTCTGAATAGTTTTGGAAGTTTAATGTTTAAGTATAAAGAACGGGGATAACTCTTCTTAAATTATATAAATGGGTTTTTATGAAGAATTATTCAATTTTCTATGAATTTTGGATATAGGTTTTTTTATGTGATAAAGCATATCCTTGGTTAGTTTAGGGGATTCAGTGATTAAGTATAAAAAGGGGAAATAGGGGGGGGGGAGCTATTTCCTCCCTTAATTTTTTTTTCGAATGTTTTTGAATTGGCAGTTCATGCAGCAATGGGAATTTTGCATCTTGCTAAAACTGGCTATTCGCAAACAGCTGATGTATAGCGGAATAACAAAAAAATTAAAATATTAATTTTAATAAATAATATGATCGAGATTAACTCATTCTTAATCTAATTGACTGCAGCAAAAATTCTAGATGAAAATCAAAGTTGGTATGATATTGAACTAACAATATTGATGTAGTATTAATATTTGTAAATATTTTTTGAAAATTGAGATCTATGAAATAGAAGAGAGTCTTAGGATTGGTGCATCCAACTAGTTATTTTTGTGACTTCATTATAAATATTTAAAATTAAAAGTAATTTTTTCTTTTCATAAATTTCAAAGTGATTTACCTTAAAATAAAATTAAATATAGCTTAAGGTAAGACATTTTTGAATAATTAAAACATGAAAAAAAAATCATCAATTAAACCTGTATTTGGATATAACTCTTCAACCATTGGTATATTAGTAAGACTTTTATGTTTACATTATAAAAGGATGCTATGTATTTCTTTGTGAAAATTCTTTACAATTATAGACATATTAATAAACATGTAAAATTTGTTCTAAAAATTATCAGCCATTTCATTGTACATATTATAAGTAATTTTCAGCGGTTCAATGACAAATAAGCAGAGTATTTAAATATTAGAATTGCATTTTTTATTCAATATTATTATTATACACATACAGGGTTTGAATTTCGGGACGGGATGGCAGGATTCATGCACTAAAGAATCTTGTGTCATTCCTGTTTCCCAAAAAAATCACTTTTTGAAAATTTTCTTTGTGAAGTGAGGGTCAAGTCTCAGGACCGACTATTTTCTTGATATTTTCCTCTATCGATTGACAAATCTCACAGTTTGCTCTTACGACAATTATGCAAAATTCATGATTGTTTTTCTGCGTTTGACTGAAATGTTTTGTAATTTTTCTCACAAAATTTCCCGTTTGCTGGTCTTACAAAATTTTACAACTTTTTCTTCCTGGAGACCAACAGGCAAAATTCATAATTTATTTCTCTCAACTAATTGACAAATTTAGCTATTTTATTCTGCGACTGATTGGCAAATTTCCCTTTTTGTTTTTGTGACATTCTGATGAAATTAACAATTATTTTCCTGTGTCCAGCTGAAAAATTTGTGTTTTGTCCTTTGTTATTGGCTGACGAATTTCATGATATTTCCTTGTAACAGCTTAACAGATTTTACGATATTTTATTGTAATTGATTGACGAATTTCGATATATTTTCCCACTACCCAAGTTCTCTCAAAGTTAAAATTTTTTCAGGCAGGTCGACAATTTTTGAAAATTTATTTTTGCCATGATGAACGAAATCAGCTACATTTTTTCTATGACAGATTTATATATTTTGCGAATTTTTTTCCTGTGCCAAAACAAGAAATAACTAATAGGGCAGTAATGGTCACTAGAGTCTGAGCTCTATCACATGAGTCTGGAATTAGCTCTGAACAAAATGAGATTAAATCCTGTGTTGCACATTTGAAAAAAATAAATAAATAAATAAACATTTTTTGTTTACAATCAGTGGATCAACATTAGATTTTTTTTTTTTCAAAGTCATCGCACATTTTGTCATCAATGGGCTCAATAATCATACCTCCTTTTTTTATTTAAAAGATGATCTTTCATACAACGTTTCTGTTCGGATTCATTTTTTTCCCATATCTGATAATTTGCACCTTCCCATTTTGTAACTTTTCTACTCTCTTCTTTATTAACATTGACATTTTGATTTCCTATTCAAATAAAAATTCTTCTAAATTTAAAGAATTTCGTAAAATAAATAAATAAAATGTGGACATCCATTGCCCAAAGCAAGATTTTTAAATGTTTCCCATTGAGTTATTGAAAATCAGTAAAAACATTTTTATGATGTTCAAAACATGATTTATATAATAAGTCATGTTATGTATATCATGGATTAAATGTTAATATTCCTGGACGAATCATAAACAAAATAAAATGCAGACATCACAAGGCCCATTCTCAACCGAAAATAACAGCCATTTTCCAAATGATTAAAAAAAGAAAAAAAAAAAAAAAAAAAAGATGAACTTTAAGGAAACACATTTAGAAACAATAAATACTTGATGTGCATAGTTCACAGAAATTAGGACATGACTTTTTTAAATAATCCATTTCTTATGTAATAGAAGAAACCTATTGACTATGTCCTTTTCAGAATTTCATATGGGTTTAAATTCTAATAAATAGTAGAACATAATTCAATTAGCTAAAATGTCAGGAATTACACATTACAGTATCGACAATAATTCCACTAAGTGATATACAATCACCGAAGGATATTGACAATACAATCACCTACATGCATTATTCTTGAAAGTAAATTAAAAATGAATGCCAATCAGATTAAGAAAATTAAGAAAAAGAATTAAGAAAAAATAATAAGATGAAAAAAGCATAACCAAGTATTTTCGATAATTTAATGTGTTAGAAAAGTTGCTCTGTTCTGTTTGTCAAAAGTGTAACCTGTAAAAGATTCTAAGCCACACAAAATCGAATAAACATGAATTGAAAAATTCATTTAGCAACTCAGTTATTAATTGCCCATAACATTGAGTGAAAATTGAAAAATGATATAACATATATAAGGTTTGATTATTTTCCTTTGTTTTAATTAAAATAAACATTTTGGATAATTACCTTGAGTTGTTGATTTAATTTATTTCAGTGGAATTTTGTCCTGTCGGTATAATTTGTAAATATTTAAGTGGCATGTAAAAAATAGTAGGGTTTAAAAAATATTCCCCCCCCCCTCTCATATAGTTTAACTCCCCTGCATTTGCAAATGTTATGAGGGAAACTCTCTCCTCCTGGGAAAACCTGAATTTCAATCCCTGATAGTCAAAGATACATAGTTTCTGTAAAATATATTGCAATATGTTTAAAATGTTGTAATGGTGTGTGAAACATGTTTGCAATTTATTATATGAGATGGCATTGTATAAAGAAATAAACGAGTATTCACCATAACTGAAAACATATTTAGTACCGGATATCCGACCGGATATCCGAATCCGGCAGGCAAATCGGATATCGGATATCCGATATCCGGCAAAATCGATATCCGTTGCATCCCTAATAAAAACGCGAATTACGCCCCTAAATCGTGTAAAAAACGTGAATTACGTACATAAATTGCATAAAAAAATCACGGATTACATCCATAAATCAGTCAAAAACGCGACTTTCGTTGGCAGAAAGCACATAAATCGCATAGAAATGAACAAATTACATCCATAAATCGGGTAACAAACACGAATTAAGTTCATAAATCACGTAAAAAACACGAATTAGTCCATAAATCGCTCAAAAAAATGCGAACTATGTTCATAAATCGTGTAAAAAAACACAAATTACATTCATAAATTGCATAAAAAACATGAAATACGTTCATAAATTCTATAAAAAATGCAAATTACGTCCATGAATCGTGTAAAAAACATGAATTTGTTCATAAATCGCATAAAAATAATTCATAATCGTAAATAAATAAAATAATCTCATAAATCGTATAACAAATGAGAATTACATTCATGAATCACATAAAAATCGTGAATTATGTCCATAAATTGCTCAAAAACCACAAATGACATTCATAAATCACGCAAAAAACGCGAATTACACCCAACACTAAATTAATTTGTAGAAAGTTTTTGAACCAATATTGCATGCACAGAAAGTTTTTGGTTTTATACAAGTCTGCACAACATTGTAAATTACATCAATAAAATTAGACAAAATGTGATAATAAAGTACTAGAAAACAGTGGTGGTCCTTCATGAGAAGTGCCTGTTTCACTTACAAGGCTCTAGAGGTAACAGCAGAGACAATTACCTCATTAAGTCAGTTACCTCATTTAACTAATTTTGGAATTTTAGATGTGAACTTGATGAAGTGATTGTCTATGCTGCCACCACAAAGTCTATTAATATGTTATTAAAAAAATTTTGCTTAAATATTCATATTCTTTCTTTTTTTTGTTATTTATTTAATTTGTATTTGCAATACATTTTTAATGAATAGCAATCACAAAGCGATTGACAGAACAAAAACAAACACTTTTTTGCAGAACTAATCTTATGAGTAAAAGACTCATGTAAAAATGTTCCAACATTATACCAGTTTAGTCTGGTTGTCATATGTCCATGACATCAGCAGCTCTTTCTAAAAGCTCTGGGGAGGAAAATGAAGATCTAAAGGTGTCAAGAGATTAAAGTTACAAATAAATTTATGCATTTGCAATAGTTATACACACATTTCATTACATTTTCACTAGAGTAAGTAATTACTCAATGTCGATGCCCAATGGAAATTTTTAAAAGCACATGTGTGAATAGCTGGTACCTTCATGGTACTCATGTCTAATTAACAAAAATGTGAATTTTACAAAATTAAAATAAAATAATAATTATTTTTTAATTATTTGTGCAGTTTAAACTTTCAATCACAAGGACCCACTTGGAGTTTTAATTATAAAAAGCATGCTACTGTAAAGAAAAAAAAAAGTTATGACACATAAAAATTACATAGGCCTATTTCTTTGAACTGTTTTATGTTAACTGCTTCACTTAACTAAAAACTATATTATTATGCACATTCTGGAGAGAGGTTACTTTTCATTCATTAAAGAACCTGGGAATATTGTAAAATTTTAATTATCACTTAGAAATAACTGAGATAGAAACTTTTTTTTTTTTTTTCCTAAGACTTTTCCATATAGCCAATATTCAGAGTTATACATTTCCCCCATTGTTTTTTTTAACCTTTCAAAAATATTATTACTCTACAGAGATTGGTTTGAAAGCCATTCCACCTCATTTGTAGTATCAAACTGACTCTACAATGATTTTTTGAGGTCTAGGAATAGGTTGGTTGGTTGATTTCTGTCGTCCGATTATCTACGCTAGGGATATAGGACCAGGGGGAGTGCCCTCCGTGGGGGTCTTTCTAAGGGAACCTAACCCATATTTACGCAAGTTTCGAAGAAAACCACGGAAAACTCCGAACGGTTAGGCCGACAGCCGCGATTGGGTTCGAACCCAGCACCTGCTGTCTACCAGTTGAAAGGTCCGAACCTCTCGGCCACTGGTGGGGCGTCTAGGAATAAGAAAAAGGAGCTTGGAATAAGATTGGATGGATGTGGTAAAATTTCAAAGCCAGATTGCTTAGATTCCTCAACTGCGACTCGAAATGAGAAAGTAAGGAGGAGTGAGCAATCTGGGAGCTCAGTATGCTGAGATTTTTGACACATGCAAGTCTTTGAGAATAGTTTTCTACAAACTGCAGTAAGTGATGAGTTGCATTTATGATCATTTGGATAGTTATCCTTTGGCCTAAAACAATAAAATCCTCAATTTCTTCACTGGAGTCAGGGCTATAGCTGAGAGGGTGCTACGGGCAGCTCAGTCCTCCCTCTAAAAGATTTTGAGCCCTCTACCTCTCCTGGAAAAGATTCCAAGGTCACTAAATTAATTTATGCATGGGTGCAAGTTTTCCGTCCACAGACGGAATTCCGTCTTTTAAAAGTTCCCGAGGACGGAAGCGGGACGGAAAAATCTCCGACGACGAAAAATGTTTGCAAAAATGACGCATTTTTCGCCAAAAGATCGCGGAAAAAGACACGATTTTTCGTCAAAAGATTATGAATAAAAGTGACTTTTATCAAATGATCGTGGGAAAAAACGTTATTTCTGTCAAAAAAAAAATCACAGAAAACAGCGCTATTTCGTTTAAAAGATCGCAAAAGGACGCGTTTTTCGTAAAAAAAAAATTGCGAAATAAAGCGATTCTTGTCGACGTATCTCAAGAAAAACGTCATTTCCGTCGTAGAATCGCGAAAATGATGCTGTCTCTGTCGAGGAATCGCGGAAAAGACGCTATTTTTGTCAAAAGATCGAGGAAAAGACGTTTTTCGTCAACAGATCGCGAAAAAAGACACGATTTTTTTTTTAAAGATTGCTGATAATACGGATTTTTGTCAAAAGATCGCAGAAAAATCACTAATTCTGTCAAAAGATCGCAAAAAAGACGCGTTTTTCGTCAAAGAATAGCAAAAGAAACGCGATTCCTGTCGAAGGATCGCGAAAATGACGCAGTCTCTTTCAAAGAATCGCGAAAAATATGCGATTTTCGTGAAATTATAGCGGAAAAAACGTTATTTTTGTCAGAATTGTGGAGAAAACGCGATTTTTTGTCAAAAGAGCAAAGAAAAGACGCGATTTTTGTCAAAAGATCGCGAAAAAGACGCGAATTTTTGTCTAAGGATCGCGAAAAAGTTGTAAATTTTTGTCAAAAGATCGCGAATTTTTGTAAAAGGATCGCGGAAAGTCACGAATTTTCGTCAAAAGATCACAGAAAGGAGTTTTTTTGGTCATAGGATCGCGATAGAGACGCGATTTTTGTTAAAGAATCGCTAAATAGACGCAATTTCTGTCAAAAGATTGTGGGAAAAAGCGAATTTTTTCAAAGGTTGATGGAAAAAAACATGAATTAAAAAAATAAAAAAAGTGGGGGGGGGGGGGGGGAGTGATTCAAAATATTTTCAGTCCTGGCAAAATTTTAAACTTGCACCCATGTTTATGTTCTGAAAATTTAAACGTAATTTTGTTCAAAAATCTAATTTAGTTTTGAGGCCCTTTCACAGTTTTGCAGAAATACTAAACTGTAACTAAAATAAGTGTTAACACTTTTTTTTTTTAAACTTATTATCAAAGCATAAAGTTTCACTGTTTTTTATTGAAAATCTTAATGAACATGCTAAGGGCTGACTTTACTTATTTAATCTTCTTTATTTAAGATTTTAGGAGGGGTGTCCATTACTGAGCTTTTGGGTGTTTTAGCATATTTCTATTATTTAAAATTAGATTTTTATTTCTATTGAGAAATGTAACTATGGGATTAGTTAAATATTGTTGAAAGATTAATATATGAAAAAAACTGGAATATAATAATAATAAACAGTGGCGTAGCTAAGGGGGGGGCAAGGGGGACGTCCGCCCCGGGCGCCGAAGCCTAGGGGCGCCAAATTGAGAGAAATTGTTATATATTTATATTGGGGTGGGGGCGCAAAATTTCTTGCTGGCCCCGGGCGCCAAAAAACATAGCTACGCCACTGATAATAAATATTAATAAAAAAAAATTTTTAAGAAATTCCTTAAGGGACTCCATTACTGGCACACCTACTCTATATTTGTTTTCTATTCTGCAAAAAAAGTCACTATCAGAGACAAAAGTTCTATATCTAAATATGACACAGTCAGCTGTAATCAATTATGCATGTTTTGGAAGATTCTGCAATCTGCATGAGATCTCTTGTTTATGTTATGAAAGTGAATTTGTTAAAGACTTAAAATTAAATTGCTGTGATTTCCGGCATTTAATCTGCAGTTCAAAAAATCATTTTTTGACCCAGAAATTTCTTTAGATAAAACTTAACTTTTTAGATCACAGTAAATATTTGTCTTTAGTTACTGAATGGATTCTCTTGGTCCAAAAAGAATTGTTTGATCTGCAGATTATGCACTGGAAATTACAGTAACTAATGAAGCATAAAATAAATAAATACAAGCTACTTACAGTCATCAGAAATGAAATCCATCTCTTTGTTCTTGAGAATCAAATCTAAAATTTAGATCATTGTATTTTTAATATCAAAACAAAAAGCATAAAAAAATAACTTAGAGCTCACTAGCTTGTATAAACTACTACAAAGAGAAAATATGTCTAGGAAGATAAATATAGTCTATATCACCCGTGATGCTGACAATTTTTACTCCCAACATTTTCTCCAATCCATATGAAAATTTCCCCAAAATTTTACATTACACTATAAGCTTACATACTATATTACCGTAGGTTATGGAATAATTTTTTATGTTTCCAAAATTTCTCAACTCATGTACATTATTATTCTGAAATCAATTTTGTAAAGGTCTATATACAGATCTTTTTATATTGTAGTGAAATTTTTTCTGCCTATGGGAATTACATAATCAGCGGTTCCTAAATTTTATTGGTACACGACCACCAGTTTAAAAAAATTTTGCTAATATAAGAATATATATCCGTATGGAAATTATTGTATTACCAGTTTAAGCTATTGGCCATCCTATCCTATGAAAAAGGAAAAAATTAAATTGTGTACGAAGCATACACTATCGACAAAAACAAGAAATAATCCACATATGCTGAAATGGCATAATAATTGAAACAACACACTAACTACAAAGTTAAATAGAAATACATTTTAGCCAGTGAAATTTCTGACACTGTTTACCAAATACAGATGAAGAGTATATTTATATTAGGTTTAAAATTGATTTATTTTAATGTTAAGTCATTTTCTACAACAAAATTTTTTCTGTTCTTTTCTTTAAAAAAAAATAGCAAAGTAAAAAAAGATTATTCAAACATTACGTGTAGAATCACATCAAGGAATTCTAAGTTGATTTAGATCTGTGTAGATATTCCACTGGTATATTTATCAAGATGAAAATTAAGGATTTTTCCTTGAAATATTATATTTGCTGTTAAAATTGTTATGTTTTTTTAAACAGAGGTAATAAAAGCTATCTTTTTGTAACAAATCTTGATTGTTCCATGGCCCACCAAAACACTCGCTGCAACCCACCAGTAGGCCGCAATCCATAGTTTGGAAATCACTGATGTAATCCATAGTTAAAATTGAAATAAACTGTATATTTTTCTACAAATTCACCCCCCCCCCCCCCCCAATCCTAGATTGGACATATTCTACATCCCTGGATATCACTTCTTTTTTATACAGGTCTTGATATTTTGGCAAAGTTTGGAATCCCAAAAATGGATTTCATTGTTAACGTATATCAAGAATATTATGCTTACTTATGTATGTATTGAAAAAAAATTTGCCTCGGATACCTAGCATATATTACATAAATTATGTAATAGTCCACCCAATTTCAATTGCTTTTATAATTATTTGAGAGTTATAAAAATTACAAAAGATCATTAGTAAAATTTATTAGGTTCCAATTTCTGAAGTTCTTCAATTAGCTTTGAGCAAAATTTATACTTTATCTTCCGTATTGAATTCAGGATGACATTCCTTCTCTCCCAGAAGTTTTAAGATTTTGGGTTTCCAATAGTCAAAATGAACAAATCCTTCCAGAGTGTCTGAATTCAACACTGGTTATCTTTATGAGTGTGAACATTCTAAATCACAATCTGAACTTATTGATTTTACACTACTCAGAAATAAGCATGCTGTTGGAATACTTTTATGGGAATTTTATGCTTTTAAGCATAATAAGTTTAATATTTTTAAATTATTATTTTAAGGGAAAACACTTTAAACAGAGTACATTCGCAATAAAATGTGTATGACTAACAGTGTAGCTTATTCATATTACAACACATAAAAATAAACATGGTAAAAGTAAAAGATACGAGAATTACAATCAAGATTTCAATGTAGTAAACTTTTTTTTCACTGACTCATAAAAAGAATTGATTTATACATAAAACAAAAATTAATACTGCATATCAGCACTTGTTGCTAGTGGAGTCACAATTATTTGAATTGAGTGTATGAGGACACTTTTAATGTAAAAAAAAAAAAGAGAAAAGCTGCAGCATAGAAAGAAAATTTTGGAATATTTACGCAAAAATTATAAATTAACCTCTTTATTTCGGTGTAAGCCGACACTAGATATTAATAATACAAGTTGCAATTTCTAAACTGAAACCTATTTGGTTGTTTGGTTGGTTGGCAGGCGGCTGAGTCTTATGCTTCGCCATAAGCGGCTTTGGGGGTGTTCAGCTTTTACGCACGCTGAGCGCGCGCGCTCAGGACTAGCCCTTCAATGACAAACTCCCTCTCTATGAAGAAGGATCATTCCATTTTTTAGCAGGTGGGGAAAGGTAGGAGGGAGTGATCGGTACAGAAAGGTAGAGCAGTTAATTGAAATAGTGGCTTCGTCTATCAACTTGAAATTAAAATACATTAGCGGAACACTGAAGATGTCATTTTTGTTTTATGTTTAATTAATTATTTGGTTATTAAAATAAAATAATTTTTTTAAATTGAAATCGGATTTTTAAAATTGAAATATCACTAATTTTATCTAGTTTAAGTGCAGTGCTCCTTCTCCTTATTAAAATTAAAAAAATAAAATTAGAGCAAGATTGCTTTTTTTTTTTTTTTTTTTTTTTTTTTTTTGCGAAAAATAAAAATAACGTATCGTAAAAGTAACGTAACGCAGATTATTAAAATTTTTTCTTATTCGGTTTCATAATTCTTTAACTTTAAACAATCTTAAAATTGGCGAAAAATAAAAGTAAGTAACATATCTAAAGCCATTACTGAAATTTTTTTGTATTAGATTTCATAATTCTTTATATCTTAAAATTGTGTCATTTGTGCCTCCCCTCCCCTCTCAAAAAAAGTAAATAAATTAATAATCGCCCAACTTTATTTACAAGCTTTCGAATTGTTTTGATTTTTTTTTTTTTTTTTTTTTTTTTTTTTTTTTTTTTTTTTTTTGTAAGCAGATACATCCTAAGTAATAATCATGAAATACTAATTTATGGAAAAATTCAAAAGAAAAAAAAAAAAAGAAATTAAACCAAAGGTGACGAGTCCTGGTCAATATTATCCACTGGCGTCAATACATTATCCGTATTCATGCAATCTTTAGCCGAAGTCCGTTCCAAATCGTCAACATCTTTTTCTGAGGTCAATATTTTATTCGTTAGCCAAATTCTGTTCAGAGTCGTCATCAAAATTAATCGAAGTTGGCCTTGAAAAAGGCCTTTTGGTTGTAAAATCATTAGACATAGCGCAGGCTTAATCAAATTATCAAATGGAGCCAAATCAAAAGAAATCGTACTACTGAATGTACTTTTAGTACATCACTCCCTCCTACCTTTCCCCACCTGCTAAAAAACGGAATGATCCTTTCTCATAGAGAGGGAGTTTGTCATTGAAGGGCTAGTGCGCTCAGGAGCCACGGACATGGAGTGGACTCCTATCGCGGACGGGATATTCGTTCACTAGTCGCTACACTGATAAAAATCTGCTGCATTTTGCTGCAACACACTCCACCACTTGTATATAATATCTCTATTCCAACCAATGAGAAAGCTCCATTTCACGGCCAAGTAACCGTTGTGCAGCAGAGGAGTGCGTTGCAGCAAAGTGCAGCAGATTTTTATCAGTGTACTGTGCTACCGGTACTGCAACTGTGCGCTCAAAGTGCTATTACACGTGTCGTGTTGCAGACGTTAAATTGCAGGCATCTTCATGTTATCTTATATGGTTAAAATAAAAATTGATAAAGCAATTGGTTAAAGCAAAAATTGATAAAAATCTGCTACATTTTGCTGCAACGCACTCCCCTGCTTGTATAGAAAACGGCTACTTGGCCGTAAAATGGAGCTTTCTCATTGGTTGGAATAGCAATATTATATACAAGCGGTGGAGTGCATTGCAGCAAAATGCAGCAGATTTTTATCAGTATGGGACCAGAAGAGTCGCTTGGTTAGCGCGCGATTCTCTTGTGTCGGAACGTCTTTGAATTGAGTGTATGAGGACACTTTTAATGTAAAAATGAAAGAGAAAAACTGCAGCACAGAAAGAAAATTTTGGAATATTTACGCAAAAATTCAATTTGGATTTCCAATCAAATGCTTGGAAATCCAAATGATGGTAAAGACTCTTTTCGAAAAGCCAATGAAATGCTAAGAAAATAAAAAACGCAGGCGATTTTTGTCACTTGCAATTTTTACATGTAATAGCACTTTAACAGGTGGAGAACAGATCACGGATGTAATTATTTGCGGTTCCAATTATAAAGATACACTGATAAAAATCTGCTGCATTTTGCTGCAACGCACTCCCCTGCTTGTATAGTTACTTTGCCGTGAAATGGAGCTTTCTCATTGGTTGGAATAGAGATATTATATACAAGCGGTGGAGCAAAATGCAGCAGATTTTTATAAGTGTAATCTGTTACACACCAATTAACGCCCGCTGGCCGAATGGTCAGAACGCTGAGCTTGCAACCGCACTGATAAAAATCTGCTGCATTTTGCTGCAACGCACTCCACCTCTTGTATATAATATCTCTATTCCAACCAATGAGAAAGCTCCATTTCACGGCCAAGTAACCGTTTTCTATACAAGCAGGGGAGTGCGTTGCAGCAGATTTTTATCAGTGCGGAGGATACGGGTTCGAGACTTTTGCGAGCCAAAAGTCGTTTTTTTTTATTATTATTGGTTGCTTTTTATTAATCAATAAGACATTTTTATTAAAGATAAATTTTATATTAATAATACAGAAGCCCATGTATTTCTATTATAATAATAAAATACTTATTTAAATACGAGAAAATGAGATTTTTGCGGAGAGAGTTTTATATTTGAACCCTTGTAATATTCTAAATATCGTTCCAAAGGGATTTATATATATATTAAGCAAATGGATAAAAAAAGTATTCTGCGAAAATATCCGTATACGCATAAAATAATTTCTTAATGTTCTTAAAAAAAAAAAAAAAAAAAAAAAAAAATTAGAAGTAAGTTTTATTGAGATTAGGATGCAAATATAATGCATGCGTCGATATTTTACCGTGTTAAAATCAAAATGGAAAATATTATAAAAGCAAAATGTAAAAGATATACATTTTTTAACTAAAAATATCTGCATACATATTTTTTAAAGAGGTGAATTATTTGGTGTTTGCCTTCTAGTTTTGTAATGAATAAAGTATGATTAGAATGTTTATAATTTTTCGATTGAAAGTATAAATAAGTGTTTTGCTTATGCTAACATAATGTCGGATGTAGTTTGTTTCTTAAATTTTATGATATATTTTGGCCTGTTATCCACACGGTATTAAAATATACAATCATTAAATAAGAAATATTGACATACTAAAACTTTTTCCGAAAAATTGTCTAACTAACAGTGCAAATTCCATTGAAATCCATCCAGTATTATAGATTACAAATAGCGTTGCAAATGTTAGAAAAAAACCGGTTTAAACCTGGGAATAAACCAGGTTTTTTAGAAATAAACCGGGATTTTTTTTAATAAGCCGTTTTTTTTTTTTTTTTTTTTTTTTTTTTTTTTGGAATAAACTTGGTCTATTGGAAATAAATCCGGGAATAAACCGACTTTTCGCAACTCTAATTACAAATCAATCTTGTAATATGTGTATACAGGGTCAACGCTAAGACTTTTTATTGGTGGGGAAGAAGACTTTAAATTGACAAGTCAAATTTTCATATTTGCTAACTCGTTTTATAATTTTGCTAAGTTAATGCATTTAGAAAATTTAATACAATTCTTATTTGTAATAATAATAATAATAATAATAATAATAATAATAATAATAATAATAATAATAATAATAATAATAATAATAATAATAATAATAATAATATTCCCAATTAGAGTTGTAACTTTTGCAAATTCTATCAAAAATAGGAAATGTATTGCGGTTTTTATTAAAATTTTAATTAAATTTGACATAAAAGTTTTAAATTCGAGAAGTGTAAAAACATTTGCGAATGTTTGGAGGGAGGTGAGTGGCTCCCCCCCTGTGTGAGTATCTCAACCTTGGTTTATTAAAAGCATTCTATTTAATACGAAAAGTATAAAGCAACTGATAAATGATTTTTAAATAAATAAAAAGAAAATTTAAATTGTATCAGTAGAAAAAATTTAAATTGTATCAGTCAACCTACCAACTTTGCCTACAAACAAAGTGCAACCAATAAGAAAAGGGCATGTTTACAACCAAAAACTTCTGTCAACCAATCTACCGCTACATTTTTTGTCATAGTGATCATTGTAGGAATCATCTTCACGACGTAGCCCAATCATATCATACACTGTTAAAAATCTGCTGCATTTTGCTGCAACGCCCTCCACCACTTGTATATAATATCTCTATTCCAACCAATGAGAAAGCGCCGTTTCACGGCCAAGTAACCGTTTTCTATACAAGCAGAGGAGTGCGTTGCAGCAAAATGCAGCAGATTTTTAACAGTGTACTTACTTATACATTGGCAAATTTAGACCAATCAAATTCCCGGAGCTCATCCGTACAGTGTCAGTCCTTAAAGAACGGACAGGTTTTTCTCCCTCATCCACAGTAATTCGTCCACAGTGACGTCAGCTGCCCTTTCCTTATAACAGATAAGCACAAAATACACAATCACGTGATCAAATCGCCCAGCAGTTTTTTTTTTGCGTACGCGCGTCAGTTTTGAGCAGGGTTGGATGTCTTATTTTAAATGCTGATCGGGCTTAATTACATGAAATAGGTCACGTGATACTTTCCCACAATATTTTTAATTTTATTTGAGTGGTCACAGGTATGTATTTCTGTTACGAGAATAATGTTTTCAAAGGATAAAGGGATATAGTATTTGTATTTACCAATTCTGAACCATAAAAATAATGCAATAATTGAATAACTTTAAAATTCTCTTCTTCGATAATACCTACTCCAAGAAGAATCTTCTGAGCGCGCGCAAAAAAAAAGTGTCTATTGAACACGCCCTTTGTCTCGACTACTCGACAAGGGAGAGAAACCGAAATCTCAAACGCAGGATGCTATGAGAAATCTCTGATTACCCCAGGGCCGTAGCGACCGCCCCCCATACAGACAATGCCCCATACAGGGCCGACGAAGCCAGGGGGCCCCTAATCGATTCAACGACATTTTTACCGAAGTTTATTTGTATTGAAAATTTAAGAAAATACTTCTTTTAAATAATGTTTTTACTTTTTCAAATCCACATTTTCTTATCCAGGGGCATGCGGGGCAGTTCCCCCACGTGCCTCTTTTTAAGGGGGCCCCCAATAATTAGGATTTCCATTAAAGGGTGCCAAATGCTTAAAATGTGCCAAAAGTGGTCAAAATTCATAAGTTTTCAAAGATTTAGAAAGGGAGTGTGGTTCCCCTATTCCTCTCCGTTTATAGTATTCCCTCCACATACGCAGAAAACGAACTATATCATTAGAATACAAATGATTAAAATTTTATTACAACCAGGGCCCAAGGGCCTGACTTAGATTGTGAGGGGCCCTGGGGTAAACGTAATTCGGGGAGGCCCCCTTTCTACCTTTTTGATTTTTTTCTTGAATAAAACGAATTGTCTAAAAGTAAATATTATACTAATTGTCTGTATATGTAAATTTCGTACCAAGTACTATTCGCATTTGTATACAGAATAGCACAAAAGAGATAACTTTAAGAAACTACTGAATACATTTTTTCTTCGGTTATGGAAATATAAGGATAAATGTGAACCATTAAAATGTAAATACACTTGTGATGTAACTGTTACATTGAGGGGAGAAAGGGGGGGGGGGGCAAGAGGCTCGAAAGCAGAGGAGATATGAGAAAAGAGCCCCATAAAGATTAAATAAACAGATAAATAAAGAATTTTGGTGACTTTTGGCTTTTTTTATTAATTATCCATAACAAAAGAATTCTTTTTGCCCTTGGGGAGGGGGGCCCTCAATCCGGAGACCCGACGTTAGAGGTCTGCACGGCCCGGGTCGGAATTTCCCGGCCCGGGCCGTTGTAAAACTCAAAATTTCGGCCCGAGCCCGGCCCGGCCCGTAGAGAAATCAGGGAAAACAGGCCCGGCCCGTTTTGGCCCGTTACAATTTCTACGATTTCTAAAAAATTCAGATTTTTATCATATAATTAAGATTTTTTTAAAGAGTACTGCATACATATCTATGGAATAATTTTACAGTATATTTTACAGGAAATACACATTAGTAACATTAATTATTACTAAGGTTCTTAGGCTTTCAACATTCAAATAAAGATTAATTAAAAAATTAATATAGCTCAGAATAGAAGAAAAAAAAACAGAAATTTAAAAACATCGTAATTTTTGAAGCTGTTTAATAAAGGAAGATTTATAAAAATATTTCTATATCATTTTATTAAAGATTTTAAATCCAAAAATTCATACGTTAATTCAAAGAAGCTCCTTTCTGATACATATCGTACGGCCCGTTCAATTTTTTTGCCGGCCCGGCCCGTTTATTTTGTTTGTCGGCCCGACCCCTTGAAAAACATTCTAATTCTGCCGGCCCGGCCCGTTAGGAAATTCGAAAGTATTCCGCCGGGCCGGGTACGGGCCACGGGCCAAGCCCGGGCCCGTGCAGACCTCTACCCGACGTCCGATGCAGTTGCCCTGCATGGGCCTTACTTAGTCAGGCCCTAATTATAACAACATAGTATCGTATAGCTTTTTAAAGAAATTTTTTATTAATGTTTCCTCCTAACTTGGTAAGTTAAAATCATCAATTATGACCAATTTTTAGCCTTCTTTTTTGACATCTTGTAATGTACGTAGGTAAGCAAAAAAATTTGCAAAGAAATATTTGTGTCAACCAATTTATAATTTTTTCTATAATTATCAAATTAATATTCTTAATTAAAGTTTTGACCAAATTTTTGGTATCTCTAATATATAGATGTGAGTCCTATCGAGTACCAAAATTTATGCCTGCATACAAAATGTTTTATTATTATTATTATTATTATTTATTTATTTATTTTTATTTATTTATTTATTTTTTGTACTTGGCACTTCTGCATTATTCAAAAAAAAAAAAAAAAAAAAAAAAAAAATAATAATAATAATAATAATTGTAATTTAAGAAATTACCCCAACCATTTGAAAAATGTTTCACTCGATACATTCATCTATCATTTTAAGCTAAATACCAGTTGTTTTATTGTGTATTATCCGTGCCACTGCTATAAATGACTTTATACATGCTGCAATTTGAAGGTACGGTTCGTTTAAGTTATATCACTCTATTGTCGCCAAGCATAAAAGTTGGCGACGAAAGAAACATTTCAAACTATTTAACATTGTTGGTGCAAAAGTAATCATTATTAAAATACAGCTTTGGCATATACTGTTATACTTGTAAGACTTTGGCATATATTGTTTGATTTTACAGAGCAGAATTTTGGTGATGGAGGTTTTAAACCAAAATCGATCGCAGCACATGCATCTGTGAATGGGTCCATCAGACATCGAATCAAAAAAGTTTTTTCCCAGTTTTTCCCAAGCCGATTGCTTTTTAGTTTTCTTTTTAGGTGGTGGAAAATCAAGAGTAATAGCTATAACATTTTCCGGCTTGTTAGAATCACTATTGGCACTCAAATTTTCCTGGTTAGAACCGACCGATAGTAAAACGCCATGGCTAGTGGATTGGTCGCCCTGGCGACATGATGTTTTACAATTAATCGGTTCGGCATTAAATTGCTTCCTTTTTCGTGATCGCCTTTCAACACGTAATTGGTTTTCAGCGGCTCAATAATCTTTTGATTTTATCATTTTCTGCATTGAAAGACGTTTTTGCGCCAAACCAAATACAGTATTACTCAGTTATCCCGTCGACCAATTTCGCCAAATGATACGAATCGCCAAACTAATAAGCAACTTATACATGTTGACTGTGTTTAATATCATTGAATGCGATATTCACGTTCATTCATTTCTTTGGCTTCGGCTTTTTCCGTATCTGTTAATTTCCGTCTACCCATTTTTAAATTTGTTAGTTTTCTCCTTTATTACAATGATTTTAACCATTTTAATTTACTATTCAAATAAAAATTCTTCTAAAAGTAAAGAATTTAATTTAAATTCAAATAAAAATTCTTCTAAAAATAAAGAATTTAATTTAAATTCAAAAGTGGTAACATCATTCAAAAGTGGTAACATCATTCAAAAGTGGTAACATCATCGGGTCCATTCTCCCGAAAACAACAACCATTTTTCAAATGGTTAAAAAATAATAATAATAATTGTAATTTAAGAAATTACCCCAACCATTTGAAAAATGTTTCACTCGATACATTCATCTATCATTTTAAGCTAAATACCAGTTGTTTTATTGTGTATTATCCGTGCCACTGCTATAAATGACTTTATACATGCTGCAATTTGAAGGTACGGTTCGTTTAAGTTATATCACTCTATTGTCGCCAAGCATAAAAGTTGGCGACGAAAGAAACATTTCAAACTATTTAACATTGTTGGTGCAAAAGTAATCATTATTAAAATACAGCTTTGGCATATACTGTTATACTTGTAAGACTTTGGCATATATTGTTTGATTTTACAGAGCAGAATTTTGGTGATGGAGGTTTTAAACCAAAATCGATCGCAGCACATGCATCTGTGAATGGGTCCATCAGACATCGAATCAAAAAAGTTTTTTCCCAGTTTTTCCCAAGCCGATTGCTTTTTAGTTTTCTTTTTAGGTGGTGGAAAATCAAGAGTAATAGCTATAACATTTTCCGGCTTGTTAGAATCACTATTGGCACTCAAATTTTCCTGGTTAGAACCGACCGATAGTAAAACGCCATGGCTAGTGGATTGGTCGCCCTGGCGACATGATGTTTTACAATTAATCGGTTCGGCATTAAATTGCTTCCTTTTTCGTGATCGCCTTTCAACACGTAATTGGTTTTCAGCGGCTCAAAAATCTTTTGATTTTATCATTTTCTGCATTGAAAGACGTTTTTGCGCCAAACCAAATACAGTATTACTCAGTTATCCCGTCGACCAATTTCGCCAAATGATACGAATCGCCAAACTAATAAGCAACTTATACATGTTGACTGTGTTTAATATCATTGAATGCGATATTCACGTTCATTCATTTCTTTGGCTTCGGCTTTTTCCGTATCTGTTAATTTCCGTCTACCCATTTTTAAATTTGTTAGTTTTCTCCTTTATTACAATGATTTTAACCATTTTAATTTACTATTCAAATAAAAATTCTTCTAAAAGTAAAGAATTTAATTTAAATTCAAATAAAAATTCTTCTAAAAATAAAGAATTTAATTTAAATTCAAAAGTGGTAACATCATTCAAAAGTGGTAACATCATTCAAAAGTGGTAACATCATCGGGTCCATTCTCCCGAAAACAACAACCATTTTTCAAATGGTTAAAAAATAATAATAATAATTGTAATTTAAGAAATTACCCCAACCATTTGAAAAATGTTTCACTCGATACATTCATCTATCATTTTAAGCTAAATACCAGTTGTTTTATTGTGTATTATCCGTGCCACTGCTATAAATGACTTTATACATGCTGCAATTTGAAGGTACGGTTCGTTTAAGTTATATCACTCTATTGTCGCCAAGCATAAAAGTTGGCGGCGAAAGAAACATTTCAAAATATTTAACATTGTTGGTGCAAAAGTAATCATTATTAAAATACAGCTTTGGCATATACTGTTATACTTGTAAGACTTTGGCATATATTGTTTGATTTTACAGAGCAGAATTTTGGTGATGGAGGTTTTAAACCAAAATCGATCGCAGCACATGCATCTGTGAATGGGTCCATCAGACATCGAATCAAAAAAGTTTTTTCCCAGTTTTTCCCAAGCCGATTGCTTTTTAGTTTTCTTTTTAGGTGGTGGAAAATCAAGAGTAATAGCTATAACATTTTCCGGCTTGTTAGAATCACTATTGGCACTCAAATTTTCCTGGTTAGAACCGACCGATAGTAAAACGCCATGGCTAGTGGATTGGTCGCCCTGGCGACATGATGTTTTACAATTAATCGGTTCGGCATTAAATTGCTTCCTTTTTCGTGATCGCCTTTCAACACGTAATTGGTTTTCAGCGGCTCAATAATCTTTTGATTTTATCATTTTCTGCATTGAAAGACGTTTTTGCGCCAAACCAAATACAGTATTACTCAGTTATCCCGTCGACCAATTTCGCCAAATGATACGAATCGCCAAACTAATAAGCAACTTATACATGTTGACTGTGTTTAATATCATTGAATGCGATATTCACGTTCATTCATTTCTTTGGCTTCGGCTTTTTCCGTATCTGTTAATTTCCGTCTACCCATTTTTAAATTTGTTAGTTTTCTCCTTTATTACAATGATTTTAACCATTTTAATTTACTATTCAAATAAAAATTCTTCTAAAAGTAAAGAATTTAATTTAAATTCAAATAAAAATTCTTCTAAAAATAAAGAATTTAATTTAAATTCAAAAGTGGTAACATCATTCAAAAGTGGTAACATCATTCAAAAGTGGTAACATCATCGGGTCCATTCTCCCGAAAACAACAACCATTTTTCAAATGGTTAAAAAAAAAAAAATTCTACAGATAGCTAGAAGAGGGAGGGGGGGCGGGGAGGGCTACAGAATGATGTTTACTCCGGGGGCCCCATATCCTTAACTGGGCTCTGTTTTTATCAAAAACCTTGTTTAGATTTCAAAAATGAAGAAACTGGATATCCTTATTTTCTTACTCGATTTTTCCCCCTTTCTTTTTGGCCATGAGTTTTTGTGTATAGAGTTGCTAGCGACAAAAGGGTGTTTTCTTTTGAAACATTTGAATATTATGTTCGTAGGAGGTAGGTCATTCTTCACATTAACTGCACAATACTAATCTGTTCAAAAAGTTATAAAAAAAAAAAAAAAAAAAAAAAAAAAGCGCGTGAAGCGGAAAATGAGAAATTATTTTAAATAGCGCACGTATAGACAATTAAGAAGGTTACTTTATTCGCAACAAAATTGTCAGTATTTTTGTTTGAATCCTGTTTTATATTATTTACTTTTTATTTGGGAGTGAGATATGGTCAAAGTGAATCCATTTATGTGAATATTATAAGTAGTTATTAAATAAAAGTTTCTATTTTAAGTTCATACTTCTGATGCAATTTTTTACACATCTAGTTATCCAATTTAAATTTTAACATATTTTCACTTAAAACATTAGTTATTCAAACATGGCAAATTAATGTTTTAATTTGCCTATCAGCTGCGAAAAAAAGTTGTTCATTGAACACCTTTTTGAAAACATTACGATTGGAACAAATTTTCTGCGATTCTTTGACGAGATTTGCATTTTTTTTGCAATCGTTTGATGGAATTTGCATTTTCCCGCGATCTTTTGACGAAAATCACGTTATAATTGCAATCCTTTTGATGAAAATTCGCGATCTTTTTGAGGAAATTCGCGTTTTTTGCAATCTTTTAATGAAAATCGTGTTTTTATTGCTATCTTTTGACGAAAATCGCGGTTTTTCTCACGATCTTATGCGGAAAATCGCGGTTTTCTCGAGATCTTTTGACGAAAATCGTATTTTTATTGCGTTTTTTTGACGAAAGTAGTGTTTTCCTTGCGGTCTTATGATGAAAATCGCGTTTTTCTCGAGATTTTTTAAAATGAAAATCGCGCTTTTCTAGCGTTATTTTGACGAAAACCGCGTTTCTCTCGCGGTATTTTGATAAAAAAAAAAGCATTTTTTCGCAACCTTTTGACGAAAATCGTATATTTATTGCGATCTTTTGACGAAAGTAGTGTTTTCCTCGCGGGCTTATGATGAAAATCGCGTTTTTCTCGAGATTTTTTTATGATACTCGCGTTTTTACCACGTTTTTTTTATTAACTTCACCTGTATGTTTGTGAGTTTGCGAGTTTGTAACTCTCCTTATTTTATGTATGTTCACCGATTACTCCGAAACCATGCAACCGATTAACTTGGTTTTGGTGTTAAATGAAAGACGATGCTCTCGAATTGGTACCACTTCAGTTTCATCGAAATTGGTTCAGTACTTTTTTAGTAATTAGGCAAAAACTAATAAAATTAGTGATTTTTCGCTAATTAAAAGTGTTGAATACGTTCACTGAATGGAGTGTAGGCAGCATGGCCGAGCGGTCTAAGGCGCCGGATTGAAGCTCTGTTTTTCGAAAGAGATTGTGGGTTCGAACCCCACTCCTGACATTATTTACATCTATGTAAAATTTAAAAAAAATTTCCGTATTACAATTTTTATTATTAACCGGCTTCAGAAAAGGAAGAGGAAGTCATCAATTCGACGCGTATGTATTTTTTTCTATGTATGTTCACCAATTACTCTGAAACTATCCAACCGATTAATTTGGTTTTTGTATTAAATATAAATATAGTTTTAAAAAACTAAAAACCACGCTTTTAAAGTAATCAAACTAAAAAGTGAAAAATAAATATAGTTTAAAAAACTAAAAAACACGCTTTTTAATTATATCAAACTAAAAAGTGAAAAATAATTCGTACTATAAGCTGAAAACGAAAATAGATGAAAAATACTATATTGCTATAAAATCATTGTTATTATAGAAATCAATTTATAAGCAATAAATAAAATTATCATGGAAAAAAAGCGTGGGGTGCTTCTTAAGAACCGATAGATGGAGCATGGTAGATGGAGCACCCCACGCTTTTTTTCCACGATAATTTTATTTATTGCTTATTAATTGATTTCTATAATAACAATAATTTTATAGTAATATAGTATTTTTCATCTATTTTCGTTTTCAGCTTATACTACGAATTATTTTTCACTTTTTAGTTTGATATACTTAAAAAGAGTGTTTTTTAGTTTTTTTAAACTATATTTATTCTGGCGTTATTTTGACGAAAACCGCGTTTCTCTCGTTGTTTTCGTATTTATTTCGTATTTCGTAAAATAGTATTTTTTCGCGACTTTTTGACAAAAATAGTGTTTTTTCGCGATCTTTTGACGAAAATTGCATTTATTTCGGAATCTTTCGACGAAATTCGTTTTTTATTCCGCGATTTTTTTAAATGAAGATAGCATTTTTTTCTTGATCTTTTGGCGAAAACCGCGTTTTTCTCGCGATTTTTTGACGAAAAATGCGTTTTCTTCGGCAATTTTTAGCGGAAATCTTTTTTTTTTCGCTATTTTTTGGCGAAAATCTTGTTTTTATTGCGATTTTTTGACAAAAATCTTGTTTTTCTTACGATCTTATGCCGAAAATCGTGTTTTTTCAAGATTTTTTGTACGAAAATCGCGTTTTCTTGGCGTTATTTTGACAAAAATCGCGATATTTTGACAAAAATAGCATTTTTTCGCTACCTTTTGACGATAATCACGTTTTCTTTGCTATAATTTGACAATAATAGCGTTTTTGGAGGATTTTTCAACAAAAATCGTTTTTTATTCCGCGATTTTTTTTATGAAGATCACGCTTTTTTCGCGATCTTTTGACGAAATTCGTGTTTTTTCTGCAATCCTTTCAAGATATGAAAAATAAAAAAAGCGGAAAATGACAAAAAATCCGGAAAATCGCAAATCCCTGGAAGAATCCCATGCCTACATAGTATTCTATTCCATTCTTCTATGCATTAGCGAATGGGTCTTTTCGCGTAACTGAAATTGCCCTTTAAATAGCAAACTGCAGGAATTATGTGTTTATATAATCTATTTAATTCCTATACTTTGTAATAAAATCTTAGCATCATGTGCTTATTTGTAAAATTGTTTTAGACAAATTTTATTTTAACGTTATTAATTGATCTTTAAGCAATGCATATGTATTTCGTATTTTCGCAAAGTTATGAAAATTTTAATAATGATTTAAAATACTTATGCTAACTATTAAATTTATTCATTACATTATTATAATTTGAAACTCATATAGAAACTTCAATATGAGTTTCAAATTATAATAATGAAACTTTAAATATTTCTCAAAAAACTCAGTTTAAAGTGGGGGAGGGGGCCCAAGATTTGTTTCTTGGGGGGGGGCTCAAAACACCCTGCTACGGCCCTGTTACCCACGAGCAGGAAGATAGATACACTGATAAAAATCTGCTGCATTTTGCTGCAACGCACTCCACCGCTTGTATATAATATCTGTATTCCAACCAATGAGAAAGCTCCATTTCACGGCCAAGTAACCGTTTTCTATACAAGCAGGGGACTGCGTTGCAGCAAAATGCAGCAGATTTTTATCAGTGCACAAGAGAGAATTTAACGAGAGAAGAGAGACCGGAGGGGGACTTGAGAGCGGCTGTAATAATCTCGGAATACGTAGATTGGGAGTGTAAACCAAGTACAGAAAATACACTGTTAAAAATCTGCTGCATTTTGTTGCAACGCACTCCCCTGCTTGTATAGAAAACGGTTACTTGGCCGTGAAATGGAGCTTTCTCATTAGTTGGAATAGAGATATTATATACAAGCGGTGGAGTGCGTTGCAACAGAATGCAGAAAATTTTTAACACATTGATAGAAATCTGCTGCATTTTGCTGCAACGCACTCCACCGCTTGTATATAATATCTCTATTCCAACCAATGAGAAAGCTCCATTTCACGGCCAAGCAACCGTTTTCTATACAAGCAGGGGAGTGCGTTGCAGCAAAATGCAGCAGATTTTTATCAGTGCAGTGTAAGGTGATCCTGCGCAGTGTAAGGTACGCACTGGAGAAGGACATGGTCAGAAGTCTCGGAACAGCATAAGGAACACAGTGGAAAAGGCGCCAGATTCATACTGAAAAGGTGGGAGTTAGTCGGCCAGGTATGGGTATGCCACCGAGAAATCCAGATGTCCTCACGGCGATGGCAGGTCCACTGTCGAAAGGCATCGTCCTCACTAAGATGAGGGAAATCAGAGCAATAATCGCTGTTTAGCCAAGCATACGTCTTTTCAGCTATCCAGTCACGACGGATTTGGGCCCCAAGGTCTTCAGGAGCGGCCCAGTTCAGGGTGCGAGTAAGGTACGGGCCATTACGAGCCAGGGAGTCAGCCACCTCGTTAGGGGGAATACCCTTGTGACCAGGACACCACACAAGATTAAGAGACACACTATGGAGAGAAAGGAGCTGAGAGATTGTGTTATGCAGGAGTGTGATTACTCTAGGAGAGCGGAGAGAATTGTTTTCCAGAGCAGAGAGAACAGAGCGGCTGTCAGTGAGCAGGAAGTAACGACCATTCTCTTTCACATAGGAGGTTAGAGCGATGAAAATGGCTAAGGCCTCGGCAGTGAAGACATAGTTGAAATGATGTACAAGCATGGCGATACTGGATCCAGAGAAAGAATTGTGAACAGCAACGGCTATTTTAGCAGAGTCTTTGGAGGCATCAGAGGAGAGCAATACAGTGTTTGACATCGAAGCGTTCCACGACTTCCAAGCTTGGTAGATGGCCTCCGAAGGGAAAGAAGTATTTTGGAAGGGAAGACCATCCAAAAAGATATGGCAGTCTGAGTGAAGAAAAGGGTAGGATGGCCACGAGAACTTGAGTATATCGTTAGGACCTAAGTTGTAAGTGTTCAGAAACTCAACAGCAGCAGCCGAAAGATGCCCAGAAGCAATGGAAGGGTCAGACGAGAAAGGGGGTGTGGGAGAGAAAGATGACGAGCTAGGAACCTATTGGCAATGCAGCGGATACGGCTGACCGTACTGGAGGCGTTCGCCTCACGACGAAGGAGACGAAGTGCAGTATATCTCGGAAGGCCGGTGGCAACTCGTAGAGCAGCATTGTAGGTGATCTCAAGAGAGTTCAAAGTAGAGGGGCAGACTTTGAGAAATAGGGGGCAGGCATATTCGAGGAGACTCCGAACAAGAGAGTCAATGATACGCAATATGTGTACCGTATGAATACCATGATTGTGCGAGGCGACAGCTTTCAAGTAGTTAAGCCTCTTAAAGGCCTTGGCACGAAGATAAGAGAAGTGATAATTGAACAGGAGGGACCTGCCGAACCAGACCCCAAGAACTCTAATAACAGGACTCCACTCAAGTTCAAGGCCCCTGATAGTAGCTTTTGATTCAAGAGGCCGACGGCGGGAGAAATCAATGGCGGTGCTCTTCTCAGGTGAAATGGAGAGGTGATGAGCAGAACACCACTGAACTAGCCGGTCAATGCAGTTCTGGAGTTTTGCCAAAGTGCGCAGAGGGTCTTCCCCCAAGGCATATATGAAAATGTCGTCTGCATAGATCAGGAGATGGACTCCACACTCCAGGATCTCAAAGATGTTGAAGAGGAAAATCATAAAAAGAAACGGGGAGAGGACACTACCCTGCGGTACGCCTCTCCTACATGGACCACGGTTGGAAAACTGAGACTTCCACCGAACGTGGATAGAGCGATCCGTCAGAAAATTTGCAATCCAGCGGCCAATTTTGCCCCGGATACTAACGTGAGCGAGCTTATAAATCAGGCCATCGATTTAAACTGAATCGTAAGCCGAGCTGAAGTCAAGACATATCGCAAGCGCAGTCAGACGGGAGTTGCGAGCTCTTGATATATCATCAAAGAATTTACACAAAGCGGCCGTAGAGTCCTTGAAAGGCATAAATCCGTTGTGAGAAGCTTGAAAGATCTCGTTATTCCCAGCCCAAAAGATAAGGCGGTGGAGAAGGAGACGTTCAAAGACCTTCGAGCGCACGGCAGTCAGCGCAATGGGACGATAAGAAGAGACCAGGCGAAAAGGCTTGCCAGGCTTGCAGATTGGGACGATGGTAGCTTCCTTCCACTCAGAAGGCACGGTACCCGAGTCCAATAGGTCGTTATAAAGGGTGAAGAGTTTCCCCAGATTTGGGTTGGAGAGGCCTCGGAGTAATTTAACGGTTATCCCATCACACTGATAAAAATCTGCTGCATTTTGCTGCAACGCACTCCCCTGCTTGTATAGAAAACGATTACTTGGCCGTGAAATGGAGCTTTCTCATTGGTTGGAATACAGATATTATATACAAGTGGTGGAGTGCGTTGCAGCAAAATGCAGCAGATTTTTATCAGTGCACGCCCTGGAGTTGTAGGGAGAGTGACGATGCAGTAAAAGGGTCAAATTTTTTACAGTGTATAAAGGCAGGGAAGTGACGGTGCAGCAAAAGAGTCAAATTTATTACAGTGTAAGTTGAAAGAGCGAAAAGGAAAAAGCTGTGCGAGAATGGTCTGAAGGCTTATTTTACGCATCGAATGACATTGAAGAACGGAAAAAGAAAATGAAGGATATTCCATCTACGTCATGATCACGTGATCAAGGCAAAAACTTCTAACGTGAAAAAGGGAAAAACTCCGTTAGATGCAACGTAAATCAGCACCAGCCAATGGGGAAAGCAGTAGCAGCCTCCCTTTTTATAAGTTAGAAGTTCTTTCGGTAAAATACCGGTATCATGTGTCTTTTTACAGCCTCGAACGCAGATTTGGAATATCCTCCATTATATATGAATTTTGTCAAAATTATTCAACTTACATCATCCAAAACACTTAGGGCGCGTTCAGCACAACTTACCGGTCACTTACCGGTGACTTACTGATTGTAGACAAGTACGAAATGAAAATCAGGGCGAAGTGTGACGTCAGCTACAGTTCAAATTCGACAGGATAGTTTTCATTGGTGCCACAATTCGCTTTCGTACTGCTCTACAGTCGGTCGGTAACATTGGAATTGGTTACTTTGGTAAGTTGCGCTGAACACGCCTTCAGTAAACTTTAAAACGAAAGGCATATTCTGAAAGATCGTACTTATACGTCTCAAATGCCGCAATTAATTAAAAAAAATATTTAAAAATAACATGAATATTTAATAAATAACATTTAATCTCTTTGAAAAGGTTTTTTAAAGGGTCATTTTACCGAAGAAACATTTTTTCCCCCTTATTGCAACACATTTCCCAGAATGCAATTTTATAGGTACCAACAAACCATAAATATATTTTTAAATCTGAAACGTTCTTCCAATCAATGATGCAATTGGTTTTAAAAATAGAATTTGAACTCTTCTTAATACATTAGTAAACACAGGTCACTTCGCGAATCACCGAGACGATATTTTTTCTACGCTAAAAGTAACTAAATGTCCGTATTTTAACGCAGTCTTTTTAGAGCCTTTCAATAGACCAAATTTGCATCACCTACAAAAATTCTGAAGCATTCTGACGTGTAGAAATATTTATTTATATAATAAAATGGGTAAAAATTTCGACGAAATTCATAAAAATTGAACGTTTCGTCAGGGTTTTGTTCCTCTACAGCGCAATTTTAGAGGTTTTGACAAGCCAAAAATATACTCTTATAGCTGAAATCTTCTAATCGATAGTGCAATCAGTTTTAAAATTTATTATTTTAACTTTTTCAAATACACCAGCGAACGCAGGTCATTTTGCGCCTAACGGAAACGATATATTCTTATTCTATGGTAAAAGTAACTAAACATCAGCATTTTAGCGCAATCCTTTTATCTTAGTATATTACATTTACATTCCAGACAAAAACTTTGAAACGTTCGGATGGATAGAAATATTTTTTATTAAATATAATATGGGAAATTTTGACGAAATCGGTAAAAACCTGTGGGTTTCGCTATAGCTTTCGGTGTTCAAGGACTCCAAAAATCAAATTACTCAGAAAACAGAATACAAAATAACATATATTTTCAATTAAAATTTTTCCATTTAAAAATATAAATTCAGATAAAATAGAATCTTAAGTCATACAAATTTGAGTTTAATTTAAAGGTCATTGGTCATGGGCGCGGGCAGTGCCGAACAGGTCAGCTAGTACATCTAAGTAAAAACTAGTGAAATGTGAAAACAACATACATTTTTTTGCGGCCCTGGATAAATGTCCGCCCCCCCCCCCTTCCGTGAGCACGGCCTTGAATAAAAGTAGCTTAAAAGTAATTTTCGAATGAGCTACGCATTTTTACGATATCCTAAGATAGATAATAATGCTGTGTTTGCCTTGTTGATCATGTCCTATTTAAAATGAAGTTCTATTATTTTCGTATTCTGGAATTGCAGATATACAATCGTATCAAATTTTGTATTTATGCATTTTTGCATAGTAGTTTAACAGCTAATGCATCAATAAAGTTATGAATATTTATAAAATTTATTATAGTACGAATGCACCCCATTTGCTACGTTTGACGTACAATCTCTAACTTGTTTAAAATTGAGTTTCAAAATACTGTGAACGGCAATATTGCCCTCCCCCTCTCTCTTTTAAGAGCAACACTCACACTTTCTGGTAACTCCACGATCCTAGTAGGATATGACAGATGACACTTTGCTGCCCATCCATCCGTGTCCCATGTTTTCACCTCTCTACTCTAGCAAAGGGTAGGGGGTGTTTCTGCAGGTAATTTGATCGCTGGAAAAGAGAAACTTTAGCACGTAAAAAAATACATAAAGATTTTTTTTTTTTTTTTTACAGAAAAAAAAGCAAGCCGGAAATTGAACGTTAAACATGGCAAATGTGATGCTTTCGTACTGTAAATAGTTTTATAAATATTCGAAAAATTGGTGAAATTCCTGTTTTGCTCTTATGCAAAAATGCACGAATATAAAATTGATCACGACTATGTATATTAAATTCAACAATACAGAAATAATAGGACTGAATTTTAAATAGGACGTAATCACCATGGTAAATTAGAAAAGCACTACCTTGATCATTATCTACCTATCACTGAATTAATTACGTATGACAGGACTTGATAGAATTATAACCATGGGAACCTAGAATCATTATCTGTTAGAAAATATCATTGATTTAATTACGTAGGATAGGATTTAATAGAATGAAGAGATCTTCCATTAATGTCTTTTCAAATTTTGACTCGATTTTCATAACAGTTGAAATGATTTGAAAAAAAATCTGTCATGGTCATATATGGATGATTCTACGATAAGAGGTAATTTGTACGGCAATCCGTTTAAAACAGATTTGTTATTCTATATGTTGCTATTTTTTGCAGTGAATCGCATCATCTTAATATACTTTATTAAATAACATCACGATTGAATGTCTAATTAAAACACATTTTTCTGAAATTTCTTACAAGTCTTAAAAAGTCTTTACCCTGGCATGTCCTCTTGCTGGTTTCAATTTAACTTTCAAACAATACTTTCATTTTTTCCATCAGATGCTTAACTAAAGTATGTTTAAGTAATTATACTTACGTATTATAAAATAAAAATAAAATAATTTTGTTAATTTCAAATAATTTTTTTAATTAACTTTTGTCCCGCTTTTTTTGTGTATCTACCCTGTCAAATTTCATTCCGCTGAAACAAATATAAATTCAAGAATGGTTATATCGGAAGTAGCGCTTAAGGACATCTATCGGCTTGAAGTTAGCAATACTAAACGCGCAAGCCATTCAAGCGTCGCCATTTTTAATTGTTGCGACGCGATTGTGCGGTGTAGTGGTTTCGCACGGTGATCGTGTATCTTTCCTGGTAAGTCATAAAACTTATAATATTCATTTAATTCAATTGCATTTACTGCCCTAATTAAACAATACGGTAATAATTAAAGTGAAATACACAATTAACCCAAAACCTAATTCAATCAGTTAAAAAATTTGAATTTACATGAAAATGTCTCTGCCCTGCCGTATTTCCCCTGGCAAAAATAACTGCCAGAGGAGCGAGTCACTGACCAGAAAAAGTTATAAAATATGTATAAAGTGACTTGCGCTTATATGAAAAAGTAAATAAACGGGACAAAAATCATAATTTAAAGGTTTTTGATCAAACTCAAACTTTTCTTTTTGGCCGAATCCTCTATGTTTTTGAAACCTCTTATCGTAGAATCACTCATATATTAAATTTCAAGCCATTCGTTTGGGTGTTTTTGCCCTATTCTATGCGGACAGACAGATCAGACGCTGCTAAAGGCAGGGGTGTAGTCTGTAGTGGAGGGTATATGTGGTGGAATACACCACACTGTTAAAAATAAATCTCTGAACTACTGGCAGCAAAATTGCCAGACATTTAGTCTACCGTTAGTAGATTTTCCGTTTTGGGAAATAAAAGAAGAGAAAACTCCGTTTGAAGAAGTGGTAACTTTCCGTTATAAAGTTTGATTTTTAAAATCAATCAAGCATCAACGGATTCGAACTTTCCGAGTAATTTTGATCTGCTATATTACATAATTTTTGCACAATATACTTCATTTAATTTCTGCACAATATACTTCAAGCCGTCTTGAGGCTCGAACTCCAGACCTTTTGACCACAGAATAGATCAAATACAGGGCTGTTTAAAAGTGTGGAATAGATATCTGGCCATACAGTAACCTTATTTCCCTAAATAAAGAAGTTTCGTTAAAGATTTCACGAAGTGTTGGAAAGTTATTCATAATCTATGCTTAACGCATGGTTTTTCTTTCTTGTTATTTATTTTTTAGCTGTGAAAGAAACAATGAACATCATATTTATAAAATATAGTCAATAATATTATATTTCGTATTACTAAGAGGTCGAAATTTGCGCAGAATGATTGCTTTTCACGTTTCGTCGACGTACAGTTGCCGTAATTCCCGTATTTCAGAATTTTTTGCTTTTCACACACATTTTTACGGCACTGCCACGGCTAAACTATTGATCAGAGAAAAAAAAAACTTTTGTTACATAAAATGTAGGAAATTTTGTCCACTTTAATTTATGTACGGAAGATTTTATGTAAAATGCATAATTTTGAAGTTATTTAGAAACAAGCTGCAAATTGCACGTGAACGTAGCAAATGAGGTGCGTTCGTACGATATGGAAGTTTTAAAAATATTCAATATTACTGATATAGTAGAGCGTACTTCGGATACAGTATAGTAGTCGAAATCTTTGTGTTTCTGTAAATATGCAGGAAGTAATTTTTATTACACCTCAGCAACGTATATCTTATTCATAAAATGTGAAATAGTTGAATATAATTAAAACACGCCCCAAACAATGTTTCCCCGTATAGCATTATGTAGTGGAATACTTTTGTGTGGCCCTGTAATTAAATAATAAAAATTCTTTGCATCACAGATTGTACAGAATGCATATTTTAGTATATATTTCATAGATTCATGCCAATTCTATTATGTTCGAATGAGTGTAACATCATTAAAATGCATTTGAAACCTTTTTTCCATTGACCGTAATGTAATGGAATACTTTTGATTGTCCCTGTAAATGATCTATGCATCCGACTTTCATAGCATTTAAAATGACTCGACAAAATTACGTAGTAATTATATGTTTTAAATTTCAAACGATTAAAATGCATTTGAAACTTTTTTCCCCATTGACCGTAATGTAACGGAATCCTTTTGATTGTCCCTGTAATTGATCTATGCATCCTATTTTCATAACATTTGAAATGACTCGACAAAATTACGCAATAATTATATGTTTTAAATTTCAAACGATTAAAATGCATTTGAAACTTTTTTACCCATTGACCGTAATGTAACGGAAAACTTTTGATTGTCCCTGTAGTTGAACTATGCATCCGATTTTGATAAAATTTGAAATAACTCGACAAAATTATCTAATCATTATGTATTTAAAATTTCAAACAATAAAATGCATTTGAAACTTTTTTCCCCATTGACCGTAATGTAACGGAATTCTTTTAATTGTCCCTGTAATTGATCTATGCATTCGATTTTCATAAAATTTGAAATGACTCGACAAAATTATGTTATAATTATGTATTTTAAATTTCAAACGATTCGGTTGGGTAGTTTTTGCGTTGTTATATGCGGACAGACGGACAGACAGACGGACTGAGCGATAACAATAGGTGCTACGTATTTACGTAATTACGAACGCACCTAAAAGACAAAGAAAAAGCACGTTTTTTGCCAAAAAAAAAAGTGTTTCCCGGGCTAAATTTTGTTGAATAATTTTCACGTTCGTGTACAGCGACCCAAGAAACATAAAGGTACCAAATATCAAAACTACACTAAAACTTGCATTTATTTTCGAAAAAAGGCCTGGACTACACTGTAATTATCGAAATCAAAAAGGTTGCTAACTAATTAGCAAGTGTGATCGCAGATCGCGCAGAGGGTTTCGCATAATATTTCTTTCAAAACAATTTGTCCTTTAAATAATAAATCCAAATAATTAATTTATAATTATTAAATTTTTACATACATGGTAGCACTAATAAATTAATTTTAAAATAATTATAAAAGGCATAGAGCAGGGAAGTTTATTGATTGTCATTTTACTTACCCATCATACGTAGTATAGGGTAAGTCTTGCAATCGTTTTGAAAATCGAAAAATTTTTTACTTACCCATCATACGTAGTATAGGGTAAGTCTTGCAATCGTTTTGAAAATCGAAAAATTTTTTTTGACGGATTTACACGTTTTAGATGGTGGAGATTCCGAAAAACATATTTTTAGAAAAAAAAAAATTTGCCGTCTGTCTGTCTGTCTGTCTGTAAACGCTCTATCTCCCGAACAAATTGAGATAGAGACTTGAAAATTTGTATGTAGTTCGTATGTAAGAATGGGACGAACCCTATTTAATATCAGCAACCTCGATTATCCGGAACTTTTTTTCGGACTCTCGAAAAATTCGTTCTGATGAAAGGTATATAAAAATTTTCAAATTTTTTTGTTCTAAGGAATGGACGTAAAAGGCAATAAAATAACACACATTTTGCATATAGAACGAAGTCGATCGGATTAATAGTTGCCGAGATATTTGTAATCTTGTTTTCCACATTCTTCGATTTTTCATGACCCTGTATTTCATTCAAATTTCAATTCAGAAGTATATTTTAATTGGAAATGAGACGCTTAATCCGACGCAGTTAATTGTTAGTTAATAGAGTTATTATTTTTGGAGTTATAAGGATGTTTCTTTTACGCATTTCGGTACTACTTGAATAGTTTGGCGTTTTATATAATTTGTCGAAATTGGTACATCAGCAGTTCTTTAATATAGCATTGCTATGTATATTAACAATATTTAAATTTTGTTTATGAATTGCAATGCATTGTATAAATAGTTTCACATCTTTTATTTTCATATACATATCCATGATGGGTAAGTATTACGGTGGCCCCCAACGACTAGTTTAAATTCGTCATCAGAGTTAAACTCATTGCCTTTAAATAGGAACAAAGGAGTTTAAACCAGGGTTGCCAAGTTTTTGACGCATCACGGTTTTTACCGGATTTTACCATGGTTTTTACCATCATGTCTAAAATCTCAAAGACTGTCAAAAATTCATTTTTTAAAAATTCTTTTACATTATAATTATAATTATTTTATCTTTAGTATTAAGTTATTTTAAATGAAATATCCAATATCAAAAATACTCTAAAGTATATTTATCCATCCAAAAAAAATTAAATATTGCATTAGAATACTTAGTATGTATATAATTTCTTTTAGGAGATCTCTACAATAAATTGGCATAGTCTAAAAAATTAGATTGTTTTGAAGAAGTTTTATAACCCACAAGTATTGGATTTAATAAAATGTGTATAATTTCAGCAGAATTTATTGCACTGTTTAAAACAAAATATAGATTTCTCAGAAATAAGCTTTCAAATGTTTAACTCTATTTGTTCATTGACTATTTTTATTTATATGTAGCAAAACCTGATTTACATAGATATACTATATACCTTAAAATATTTTTTAATAGTTGAGAATTACTTACATCTTTCGACAGGAGGTAATAAAACTTGTTTTTTAAAATTAAATCTTGTAGAAATTAAACTTTGCAATAAATATTAAACTTCAAACCATGTAAAAACTTTTTTTTTACTATATTTTTGTTAAACAATTTATTTTAGTGTTATTATTTCTTAGTCTTGGTATTATTTTTTCAAAATAAATAAGTAAATAACTAATTAAATAATCATTCAGCATAAAAATAATAATTTTATTTTTATGCTGAAATTTATACCCCCTAAAGAACCATTTAATTAAAAAGTTAACTCAATTAAAAAAAAAAAAAAAAAAAAAAAAAAAAAGCATTTAAGAATCACTCTAAATTTAATAATAATTAAAGAATAATTTTAAAGGTAAAAAATTTTTACTCTACATAGTTACATACATCTTTCTTTATTTAAAATCATATATGTAAATGTATAGGTAATAAAAATATGCGATGTGTTATTTCTTTCAATTCACTTAAAATAATACCTAAATAATTTAAAACAATGTATACAAGACACAGGGGCGGATTTAAGGGGTCGCGATGGTCGCAATCGCGAGGGGCCCCGCATCCGAAGGGCCCCCAAATCTTCTTTTGAGTTCTAAGAAAAATGTGGCGTTTTGAAAAAAAAAACTTCTTAGTGTTCCCTTTTAATTTTTCAGTTAATGTTATACCATTTCAAGTAATAAATACTTTTTTTTTCTATAATATGCGATTACCAGAGAGATTTTATCTTTCCCTTTTTTCCCCGTCTCCCCCTCCTTTTTTTCATAAAAATTATCAGGACAATGATCGGTTGTTAGAGGGAATAGGTGGGATGCAAAGGAAAATGGGGTCTGAGCCGAAAGGAACTCGATTAGAAACTTATGACGTTTTAATAATATAGATTGGGAAGATGATTAAATCATGGGCCGTCACTACGAATGCAGTTTTCATAAAACTGATATTTTAAATCAATTTTTACTTTGTTACTGATTATCTGTGCTAATAAAAGAAACTTTCCTTCTGCGTATCTGTGTATGGCTAGCAAAATATACCGCATGAAGTCTGAAAATTAGGAGGAGGATAGTCTAAGTCAGTTCCTGATGCACTTGGGGATCAGATTTTTAACTTTTTTAGACCCGGGCCCCCTGGACTCTTAAGTTTTTATGTCCTAAATTTTTAATAACTTGCCCCTTTTCTATCTGATTTTCTTCGTTTTGAAGGCCCTTTCTTCATTTCGTTATCCTCCTTTGTATATTTCAGTTAAGATCGTGAACCGGTACACTACCAATGAAGTTTTTGTGTCCTAAATCGGTACTAATAAAACAAAGTTTCGCTTTATCTGTGGGCGAAATCTACCACACACAGAAGTCTAAAAATTTAGGTGAGTATAGTCCAAAACAGATCCTTATGCACACTAGGTTCAGATTTTTAATATTTTAAGGATCGGGGCCTCTTTAATTTTTTATGTACGAAATTCTTAATAGCTTGCCCTTTTATATCGAATATTCATTGTTTTGAGGGACCTTTCTCCATTTAGTTATTCTCACCTTTTTAACCTCCAGTTAAGATCCTGGCTTCTTGGGGCCCGATACTGGGCCCCTTGAAGCTTTTCTGCAGATTATTTGTTCATAAATTGGTTCTTTTTAATCCGTTCTTCATTTTTTGGATTATTTTTCCATTTAGATAGTCTCACGTTTTTACATTACAGTTTAGATCCCGGGGGCCCCTAGGATTTCGTAGAGACCGACCCAGGGCTCCTTGACCTTTTTGTACTCCAAGCGTTTTTCACCGCTTAATTTATCTTACCTTCTCTGTACATAATTTTAAAGTTGATGCTTGGACTCTTCTTCTTAGACCAACACCCTCATATGGGCCATAGGGACCTTTTTTTAAACACTTACCCATTTTTTGTGCATTTCTTTAAATTATTATTTGAATTCATGCCCTGTGTTAATTTTGATTATTGAAGATCTAACGCGCTAAGTACTAAGACTGTTTAACATATTTTCATGTTAGATCCTTAATTTTTAAGTATCAGTTGGACTTTTACCGTACCGCTATTATAACTTCTTTTAAAATGATCCGATTTAATATTTCCCCCCCTAAAACCTTCTTAGGTTTTCTAGCTAATACATGAACAACAAAAATATTTCTCAGACCTTTGCTACCATCAATTTTAAATACTATTAATTGCTTTTTTGGGATCCTTGCTCTAATTTCGTTAAAAATGGTCCGAATTGCATACAACTTTTTTTTTAACATAGTTCTAGCATTCTCTGATTATTATAATTTTGACTAATTGTAGATCTAAAGAATTAAGTACTAAGACTTTTTAATATGTTTTCAAGTTAAGGCTTTGCTTTTAATTGTTTGGCCTATGATAGCTCCCTTAAAAATGATCCAATTCACTAGCTTTATTTAAAAAATAACTTTTTAAGTTCTCCAGCTACTTCATGAATGACAAAAACATTTTTCAGATTTTAGCTAACACCAATTTTGATTATTAATCGCCTTCTTGGGGCCCTTGGTGCAACTTTTTAAAAATGATCGAAATTGCATGCAATTTTCTTTAACATTATTCTAGCATGTTCCGATTAATTTAAATACTACTAAAAATACCTTTATATCAAACGACATACTAGTTAAGTCTCTGGGAACTTGGGTTCCGGTACCGCGCCCCTTGAAGTTGCTGCACCATAAGTTGTTAAAAATTACTCCCTCTTAATCCTAACTTCCTTTTTGGAACTCATTACCATTTAGCTAGTCTCACCTTTTTAGATTCCTGTTAAAATCCTGGGCATTTTAGGATTATGAAGCGAATGATTCAGGGCCCCTTGAACTTTTTGTGCGGCAATCATTTTTTATCTCTCAATTTTCTCTCATTCTCAATGCAAAATTTTAAGTTGACTCTTGGACTTATCTCTCAGGACCAACATTCTCATATTTTTATCTGTACTTTAGTGTCTATTTTAAACAGACCCCCCCCCCTTTTTTTTTTGCTCATTTCTTCAAAATTGTATTCTAATGATTAATTCCCACTTGTGCTTAATTAGGACTAATTGAAGATCTAAAGTGCAAATAACTAAGAAGATCTAATAAGTTTTCATGTTAGGAACCTGCTCTTAACTATCAGCTGCTCCCTTTTGGGATTTCTCTTATGGCTCATCTCACTTAAAAATGGTCTGATTCATTGGTTTTTTCACTAACAGTTCATACATACTACAGCTATTGCATTACGATAAAAACATTTTAGAGGCTTTAGCCTTTAGCTATCACCAGTTTTGAAAATTAATCGCCTCCTTGGGGCCCTTAGTGCAGCTTTTTTTAAAATGATCCGAATTGCACACTATTTTCTTTAACATAGTTCTAGAGTCCTCAATTGTTTTAAAAACTACAAAAAGATGTCTTTATACGCAACTACATGCCAGTTACCCAGGCACTTTGTGGCCGGTGCCGACACTTGAAATTTTACACTATAAATTGTTAATAAATTGCTCCCTCTTAATCCGATCTTCATTTCTAGAATCCTTTTCCATTTAGCTATTCTACTGTTTCCTTATTCCAGTTAAAATCCTGAGCACCTAGGATCAAATAGGGCCCGATCCGGGATCCCACCAAATTTTAGGCGGCATGCCTTTTTCACCTCCTAACTTTCTTACACTCTCAACGAGAAATTTTGAAGTTGAGTCTTGGACTCTTCTCTCTGAATCAACATCTTCATGTTTTTGCTAGGAACCTACTCTGTTTTAAGTGATTCCCTCCAATTTTTGCACATTTTACGACGTTTTATTCTATTTTATAGTTATTTATTATTATTTTATAGTTATGCTTAATTTTTAACTGAATATCTAAAGTGCTAAGAATTAAGACCATTTAACGTGTTTTCATGTTAGGCCCCTGCTCACGTTGGCCCTCTTTGGGCCCTTTGTTATAGCTCCTTAAAAATGATCTGATTCACTAGATTTTTTCCCCTAAGAACTCTTATGTTCTTCAGCTACTAGATGAATCACAAACAATTTCTCTGACTTCATGTACCACCAATTTTGAATATTAATCGCCTCCTTGCAACTCCTTTAAAAATAATCCTATTCTCTCAATTTTCTTTAATCCTTTCTGGCACAAAAAAATCCTGTTCATAAAATGATTGGCTGATACCGAAATTTATAAACGACTTTTTTTGGAAACCAACAACTTAATCCTTTAAACTTTCATTGTAAATGCAAAACTTTGTAAATATTTTCTTGGTGTCATTTGTAAATTTGGAATTAAAATTAGGTGATGATAAAAGTGTTTAGGTGGCCACTGTACCCTAATGAGTTAATGTAGTTTTAGGGTCTTCCGACAACTTTATAAACTTCTAGAAAATTACCTTATGCCCTTAATACCACCGTTTTATAATATTAATCTTATTTTTTGGCATCAACTTATTTTACTCACTACAGCCGTAAATTAAAAATAACACTACTATTAAAGGCAAGTCCTTAACTCTATAGGTGAGGGGGATTTCATTCATAAAATACATATTGGGTTAATGCTAAAGACAATTAAGCTATATTGTGAAAGGGGTACCTCAAACAGCTTTTTTTCTAAGATTTTTTCATTGGCTTTTTTTCTGTCAACTTCTTAGGGCTTTCAGCTACCCCTTATACTTTTATTGATGCCTTAGTACTCTTTTTATAATAATTTTCCACTATATTTTATATATTTCTTTAAAATTTTATTCTAATGATTAATTCATACCCTATACTTAATTTCATCTAATTGAAGATCTAAAGCGCTAAATGCCAGGACTTTTTAACATGTATCCATTTTTGAGCTCTGCTCTCAACTATCAGCGTGCTTTTTTGGGCCCCCTAAATATCGCTTCCTTAAAAATGGTCCGATTCACTACTATTTTTTTCTTAACAACTTCTTAGGTCCTCCTGCCCACAAACATAAATGTAAAAAAAAAAAAAAAAAAAAAAAAAAAAAAAAAAAATTACCAGTTTTGAACATCACTCGTCTTTTTGGGGCGTCTTCTTGCACCTTTAAAAATAATTCAATTTTTTTGCTACTTTCTTTTTTATAGTTCTTGGGTCAATCGGCTACTTTATAAACTAGAAAAATTTCCTTATATCAAACTGCATCTCAGTTCAGACTCTGGTCAACTAGTACCTGGCATAGTGCCTCTTGAAGTTTTTGTCTCTTAAATTGTTAATAAATCCCCCCCCCCTTTTAACCCCTTCGCGATGGGAGCATTTTACGAAATATTAATGTTTTGTCCCGGCTTTTAAAAACAAAAATGTGTGCTTTTTTTTTTTTTTTTTTTTTTTTTTTTAATCGAGAAAATGTTCTGATTAAGTAATTCAAATTGTACAGTGAAGTTTTACTGGTGAGGATAATCAAGGATTCTTAAGCCTTTTAGAGGCACGTATACGTGTCGCTCGTCCCCAAGGGGTTAATCCAATATCTCTTTAGGGGGAGCTTTTTCCATTTTGTTATTCATCCGTTTCTACATTGTTGCAGTTAACACTATTAAAACGAAAAAATTTACTCAAATTTTATAAAAATATTTTTATATGATACTTTTAATTTAAAATGTAACTTTCTTTTCCTTTGTTTCTATTAAACTTATTTTATGAAGGGATTTCTAGTACGAACAGAAATATATTCATTAGTTACTGGCCAAAACGGCTCCACGCCGTCTTTATTGTGTTAAGATCCTGCCACTTCGGAGCTCCTTGAACTTTTGTGCACCATGCACTTTTCATCCCTTTATTGAATCACATTCTCAAAAAATAACTTTAAAGTTGGTTCATAGATTTCTCTTCCCGGATCAACACCCTCATATTTTAATTGAGGCACTAGGAACTATTTTTTTTTATGCATTTCCCTCATCCTTTTGCACATTTCTTTAAAATTTCATTCAGATGAATAATTCATACCCTATACTTAATTTCGACTAATTAAAGATCTAAAGTGCTAAGTACTAGAACCTTTTAACGTGTTTTGAAATTAGAGTTCTGCTCTCAACTATCACATGACCCCTTTCGGGTATTTTATTATCACTCCAGTAAAAATGATCTGATTCACTAGCTCTTTTTCTAACAACTTTTTGGGATCTCACATACTTTTATGGTGCCCTAGGAAATCTTTAAAACATAGCCTAGGCTATGTTTTAAAATTTTCACACTATTTTTTGAACATTTTTTTAAAATTTGATCCTTTTGATTAATTTATACCTTATGCTTAATTTTGACTAATTGAAGATCTAAAACGTACAAGGACCTTTTAAAATATTTTGATCTTACGGGTCTGATCTCAACTGCCAGTTGACACCTTTTGGTCCCCATGTTATAGCTCCCTTAAAAATAGTTGGATTCACTAACTTTTATTTTCTAACTTCCTATGTCCTTCAGTTACTACATGAAAGGCATCAGACTTCAGCTACCATCAATTTTGCATATTAATCTCTTTATTGCAGTGCTTGGTGTAGCTCCTTTAAAAGGATCCTATTCTTTTGCAATTTTCTTTAAAATGTTTCTAGGATCCTCTGATCCAATGCTCTTGCTTTTAGCTTTTTCGAATATTAATCTTCTTTTTTCGGCATGAACTTACTACTGCCATAAATTAAAAATAACGTTACTTATAAAGGTAAATCATTAATTTTATTTTAGAGCGGGGGGGGGGGGATTTCATTTATAAAATAAATATTTGATTAATGTTAAACGTAATGCGGCAAATTTATTGGGGAGGATCATCTCCCATCGATTGGGAGCGCATTTTTTCCTCGAGTTCTATCGGCATGATTTCAACGGGAATTAATTCGTTCAACGTAAATTACGATTAAGCTATTTTCTAAATTATAAAAGTTTAACTTGGACTTATTTTACCCCCATTTTCGAAGATTAATAACGCATTCTTTTCTAAGTCTATAGGTTCGATTTCAATGGAAATTAGTTCATTCAATTTTGCTTACAATTATTTTACAGATTTTAGTTTCATCTTTCACTGCCAAGGACTTTTTATTTCAAGGGATCTGATTACTACAAGGTTTTGTAATTCAACTTGATTATCGATTGTCTTGGGCGCTGTGAAGCACCATCGGAATAATCTGCCTTAAGTAATGGGCTGAGTAGTTACCTGGTCAGAGATACATTCGAAAAAATGTTTTTTTTTTTTTTTTTGTGAACACACTAGACACTGCCAAAGGAAATTGGGACCCCGATTTGCCTAAGATATAAAAAGTGCTAAAAAATTGCTAAAGTTAGAAAGTACCAAGAAATGGAAAGGAAAATAAGATACATAATTTTAGCACTTTTATCAGCCACAGTATCTAAGTTTATGTAAAATTGTGATGTAATTTGGACATTAAATGCATTTTGTACATCTAATCCTTAACGATTTGAATATATTTTAATTAATTTGTAAGTAATTATTGTAATTAAGTTTTGAATATATATTATTTTAAAATTATAAATGTACTCAATTTTTCAAGATGGAAGGGCCCCAAAAATTTCCAGTGAGAGGGGCCCCTCATTTCATAAATCCGCCCCTGACAAGACATGAATAGTTTGACTTTATGGCAGCTTTGATAAATTTCAATTTAAAAAAAATTTCACGGCTATTCAGGTAAAAATTTGTACCTAAAAACATAGGTGCTGCAATATATTGTAAAGCCTTCAACCGGGTAGCGTGGTGCCGGTGCGGGTACGTCGATAAGGCGCCGACTCATGTATAATTAAAATAAACATTTTATTAAATGAAACATTAATTCTATTCTTGGCTACATGAGACGAAATCACTAACATTTCGAATTTGATTATGAAGGGGTCCAGTTTTTTTTTTAGTAAAGTCTGTTTAATAAAATAAAGTTCGTAGTTCCTGACAACAGATTATCAGTCTCTATAGTCGACTCACAATGAGTATCCAAATGTCCGTACTAAATCACTGTTTGTAACGAGGTAATCTTTCCATTCAATTTGACCTGACTTCGGTCTTTTCTTACACTCCAATATCCGGAGTAAGCTGCTGTGACTCTCAGCTAAGCCGCTGAACTGTCAACCATTGTTTCCAGGAGAGAAAATCCTCATCTCCTCAAACAGTTATCCAACCTGCTCTCTTGCCTCCGAGAACCAAGACTGCCCTTTTCTCTCGGAGTTTTCTCTCCTCCCGACCCCCGTAAAAAACCATCGGTTATTTTTTGTCCACTTAGAATTTACTTTTCTTATGTCATTAATAAGTTGTCTTTTTATAGGCTGACTCAGATTTCATTTGTGCTGTGCAATACTCTGTTCCGACGCCTGGTCAGGTCGTGGGAAATTTTCTGATTTCACCAGACCGGTGATTTGAAAGTAGCGCCGTTTTGGCTTTCCATTCTTCGCTTGTCTAAAAAACTGTCTATCGCGAAGATGGATTGTGATAGTTTTATTCTTTTTACCTTTCCGACCATATGTAGGACTTTGTTAAATTTTAGACTGTTTGAGGCTTTTTCTCCCGCAAGTTCGTTCAATTTCTTACAATATATTTGAACTAAAGTTATCAAATAAAAGATTGATTTTTTAAAAAATATTGTTCTGTCATGGTTAAATTTTAATTCTAAGAGCTTTCACTTGAAATCAGGTCTTACAGGTTAAAATTTTATAAATTAAAAAATTTTAGATTTGGCTTTTTTAAAGTGAAAACGAAAATCATCATTTAATTGCATTTATGAAATGCATAAGATATGCATTTTAAAATATTATAGCTAAGAATATTTAAATTTATTCAATGACTAGTTCATGTTTGACATCTAATTGTCTTGTCATACCATATAATAGCATTCAAGCATCTATAAAATGATTTTAATGTAATGTTATTAAAAATGTTATTGAATGTTATTTAATAATTATAATAACCTTTTACTAACATTTAATATTAATGTTCGTTGTAGTTAGTACAATCTATAGTAAAGGAAATTATGACAAATATTGTTCTTTCCCTTTATTGTTGTATTTTTTTTATTTTTTCTATTTAAGAAATGCTCTTCTTTTAAATAAATTTAACAAATGTAATTGTGAATTAGAAGAACAACAAGGAAAAATCAATCTAGAAGTGCTTGCTGCATTTACATTTTTAATCGGAGGAAAAACGAAAATGGTAGATTTTTGACGGAATAAACCAGTAAAAACACACTTTTTACTACTGTCATGTCAAAAACCCAATCCTAGTTTAAACACTTAAAAATTAGCTGGAATGAAAATGAAATGAATAAACGTAATTTGTTTCCTTTTCCTCAAAGAAATTGGTCGCTCATGGAGGGAATTCAACTAGAATGGTCTCTGAATGGAGGTAAAATTAGTATTGAGTCTACGAGAATAAATTTCGTTCCATGGAAAAATGGTCGTTCACGGAGGTGATCACACAGGGAGGTTTTACTGTATTTAATAGATATACACTATATGGCCAAAGATGACCGGCCATTTGCGATTTTCATCATTTTGTTAAATATCTATAGAAAAATACATGAGGATTTATCCTGAAACTCTAAGAGTGTAGACATAATAATACAGGTCACACATTTCTGTGAAGATTTTCCCCCGAAACTTTATAGGGGAATGTCAACAAATTGAAAAAGGACAAATATCTTTTGGATAATCCTGTGTTCATTATTGTGTGGATAGCATGTATACCCGTAGAGAAATTAAGGTTTTTATAAAAACAGTCCCGAAAATTTCCAAGTTTTTTGCTTATAATTTGCAGAGTTCTCACTATAAAATAATGTTCCTTTCTGAAAATATGATAAACAACATTGTACTCAATATCCCGACATCAGAATTAAAAAATAATAGAAATTGTATGAAAAATGAACAGGTTTAGTAAATTAGTTTTTCATTGCGCATGCGTCAACAATATCAAAATTTCATTTGCATATTGTGTTAGCTAAATATATAGAGCAATTTCTGTAAAAGTTTCAGAAACATAGTTCTAAAATTCTGAAAGTGATCGTCTATAGAATCAACTCAAATCTGTTATTCCCAAAACGAAGCAAAAAGTTGAGGGACTGTATCCATACATCCTTTGATTAGTGTCAGTATAAGCCTCACTTTGAGAATAATGAAGTTTGAGCTGATTCTATAGACGATCACTTTCAGAATTTTAAAGCTGTGTTTTTGAAATATTCACAGAAGTTGCTCTATACATTTAACTAACACAATATGCAAAAGAAATTTTGATATCGTTCACGCACGCGCAATGAAAAATTATTTAGTAAACCTGCTCATTTTTCATACAATTTTTATTATTTTTTAATTCTGATCACAGGGTATTGTGTAAAATATTGTTTGTCATATTTTCTAAAAAGAACATTATTTTATATTGAGAACTCTGCAAATTATAAGCAAAAACTTGGAAAATTTTGGGACTGTTTTTATAAAAACCTTAATTTCTCTACAAGTATACATACTATTAATATAAAAATGAACATAGTATATTAGAATAAGCCACTTAATCATAATCTACAGTTATAGTACTTTTTCTACATTAGTTTTAACAGGGTTATCCAAAAGTTATTCGTTCTTTTTCAATTTGTTGATGATCCCCTATAGAGTTTCAGGAAAAAATCTTCACGGAAGTATATGACCTGTACTGTACTATTATGTTTACACACTAAGAGTTTCAGAATAATTTCTTATGTATTTTTATCAGTGGTGTAGTCGTAAAAAAAAAGCAGACGGTATTCGCTCTAAGCAGAAGGTATACGCTTAACCCTTTCCGGCACACTGTGCCCGGTCTGGGATACCTAATTTTAATTCCAAACTTTCAAACGGCACCAATAAAATTTTAGTAAAAATTTGCTTTTACAATAAAAGCTCAAATTAAGGAATTCAAAATATCTAAAAAATTCGTTTGTGAATTCCGGTGTCAGTCGATAATTTCTCATTTTTCACGAGATTTTGCCCGTGCCGGAAAGGGTTAAGGCAGAGCCGCAGAGCGTATACCCTAGACTTACTATAGCTTTCTTGAGAAACAGAGGGTATACGGTGCTTCTTAAAAATCCAGGAGGTATACGGCGTATACCCGCCACTACATCCCTGTATAAATATTTAACAAAATGTCTATAATCGCAAGTGGCCGGTCATCTTTGGCCATATAGTGTATAATTTTTTTTAACTAGGACTGGTTTTGGATTCTATAGGAGTCATGATCGTTGTACATCTGCAAAATGATATCAGAAATTCCATCATAGAGAAGAATGTAATAGATAATATTTCTTACTTAATCTAATCTACTTAAAAAATAAAGTAAAATGTAGCTTGAAAATCGAGTTAAAGAATATAAGGGAAAACTACATTTTAATATGAATATATTTCTTATTATAATAGATAGAATATATAATAATGCCAATTAACAGCATTAAAAAAGATTTTTATTTGAAATGTATCAATTTTACATAGAAATAAAGTTTTGAAATTAAGAGCGTTATTTTGTATGAGCCCAGTTGTTTTAGCGAATAGTTCGATTATATATCGGAAAAATTTCACTTTTATTTATTAGGTTGTCCCAAAAATTTCGTCCTTAAAAAAAAAAAAAAAAAAAAAAAAAAAAAAAAAAAAAAAAAAAAAAAAAATGGAAATTTTGATAAAGGCAATATTTTATAAAAGAACGCTTGAGCCAATCTGTTGATTGGTTTTGTCCATACCGGCCAATTATCTACGCTTGGGATATAGGCCCTAATGGGTGGGATACCCTCCGTGGGGGTCTTTCTAAGGAAACCTACCCCGTATTTACACAAGGTTCGAAAAAAAAAAAAACACGGAAAACTCCGAACGGTTAGGCCCACGGTCGCGATTGGGTTCGAACTCAGCACCTACCGTCTACCAGTTTGGAGGTCAGAACTTCGCGGCCACTGCCAATCTGTTCAACAAATCGCCTTTGATCTTTCCGTAGTCTAATAATAACATCTTCTTTTCAAAACATTAATGATTTGGTGGCAAAATACGTGCCGAGGTACTTTTTATGCCATTCAAAAAGATGGGTTTTTGTATGTGCTTGTGTGCGTGCGTGTGTCCCTTAGCGACGGGAGCCTTTTACAAAATTTTTAATATTTTGTCACCGGTTTTTAAAAGCAGAAATTTGTGCCTCCATGAATCAAGAAAATGCTCCGATTTAATAACGCACATTTTACCGTAAAATTTTACTGGTATCAATAAACAAGGACGCTTAAGCCTTTTTGCGGCGCGTATACGTGTCGCTCGTCCCCAAGGGGTTAATCGAATGCAAGGATATTGTTTCTGACAGTCAAAGATACATGTGGAATGTGGAACGGAGTCGTCATAATGAAAGATAATAGCTCGTTTGTATGCTATTTCGGGATGTTGCATGGCTATTGCTACCTCCAGATCGTCTAGTTACCAGTGGTAATTTTCAGTATTAAGGCCCCTGTCCTCGCTCGAGGAAACGCTCGCAAGCCAGTGCTATTCCTATGGGGAAGCATTTTTCTAATAACTCTTTCGCATTTTGATATTTTTGAATAATTTTTTTTGCATTGGATAGCTGAGGTGCATGCCGACAGCGCACTTTTTTTACTTTTTCGATTTTGGTTGCAGATATTTTTTACAAAGTTAGTTTCACTTTCAAAACCGGTTTCGAAACTGAAAGTGCTGTATTGTATTTTATGTATTTATTTGCTTTGAGGTAGGCGCTATAACTATTCGCCGGCATAACCTCCAATGATCATAAGAAACCATACAGAACACTTTTTATTACATACATTATCACAGGGACAACACAGACAGACACCGATGCCGCTAGCTGGACTCGAACCAGGGACCAGCGGTGTGGGAGCAGCTGCCGCTACCATCCACTGAAAGTGCTTTTTAAAAAATATATCTGCAACCAAAATCGAAAAAATGAAAAAGGTGCGCTGTCGGCATGCACCTCATCTATCCAATGCAAAAAAAAAAAAAAAAAAAAAAAATATATTCAAAAAAGTCAAAAGGCGAAAGAGTTATTAGAAAAATGCTTCCCCATAGGAATAGCATTAGCTCGCGAGCGTTTCCCCGAGCGAGGACAGGGGCCTTAATGGTCTGGTTAGGTGGAAGTCGCTCGCAGTAGATCCAATTTTGCCAAATAGAGACCAAAACTTTGTTGTGAGTCCCGCTTTAACGACAGGAATGGAACCTTTATTTCGACTGGATCAGGATTGTTTGCGTTCCTGGTTTAGAGATCTGCACGGGCCATAATTTTCAGGTTGTTTTTTACATTTCTAGGCCCAGCCCGTACAGAAATCAGTGAAACGGGTCAGTGGGACAGCCTAGGGGGTGATTTTGGAGTTAAAACCCCTCCCAGAGCTAAGAAAGATCGCTATAATTGCCGCTTATATGAATCAAGACCAAACTTAATATTGAAATGTTTTGGCGTAGTTTGGAATCCACCGCTTTATTGAATCAGATTCCATTAAACAAAGTGATTCAATTAAATGGCGAAAATTCTACTTAAAACTATTTATGTGCATATTACATGCATTATAGTTTAAAAATTGGTAATTTGAACTAAATCACTTTTCAGAAATGTTTTATGCTAAAATAATGGTGATTTTCTACCACACAGATGCTCTTTGAGTTTATGTATTGTAGAATGAATATTCTAATTAGTAATGATTCTATTAACCGGCGATTCAAATAACCTTTATTATAAAACCAAATGAGAATGATGAGTGGCCGGAAACTTTTCCACAGGCAAATTTCGAATTCTGCCCCTTTGCATGAAGTGTCTTCAGTATCCAATCAAATTAATCACGTGGTCAGAGGTCATTCACATATTCCTAACTTTTGAAGCAATTGTGCTTCTTCTTCGCTTAAACCTTCTGGTAAATAAAGAAACTAACTGGCCGGAAACTTTTAATCGCCACTGTATGTATGCATGGATTTTCTACTCGGTATTACTCACGTCTGCATTCAAGGTATTCTAAAAAGTTGGTTACAAATGTGATGAAATACAGTGCGTCCACTCTCAACGGTGGCCAATGGCTAATTTCTAAACCGTTAGAAATAGGCATATAGTTCCAGTTGCAAAAATGCTTTTAAAAAGGTAAATAATTGTTTTTAAGCGATTTAGGTAAAAAAAAAAAAAAAAAAAATAAATAAATAAATAAATAAATAAAATAATAATAATACAAAAGAAAAAAAAAATTACGAAAATTAAATTTTTATACGGTCGCCTGGTCCTATAAGTGATATTTAGCATAAGTTTTCCACCACTCTAACAAGCAATACAATAAAGGTCTCATTCATCTAATAATAAAATTGACCGAGTTATGAAACTTAATTAACTTTCATTAATTCATTCATTCTTAACTTTCATTATTTAAACCACTTTTCTGAAACTCAAAACGGATGAATTGGACTAAGCTTTAAAGGAACGTACTCAAAGTGCTTAAAGTATTATAAAGGATGTCCATTTCCAACGCTGTCCAGTGGCTAATTCCTAAACCATTTGTCACAGACATATAGTTCAAATTACAAAAATGTTTTAAATGAGGTAAAGAAACAGTTGTAAAGTAATTTAACTGAAGGTGCTGCCACCTTTTAAGTTTTACGGTGGTGATAATTTTAATTAACTTCTAGATTGGTTAAAATAATTGAAGACGTGCGTTTCAAAATTCTCTTTATCGAGAAAATAAAATTTTGGGAAATCACGAAAATCTTTAATTGCGTCCATTGATTTTCATTATAAATTTGGAGACTGTAGTGTTATATTAGTGCAGATTGGTATAGACTGATAGAGAAAGCAAAAGCGATAAGGCGAGTTTGGAACTTCACATCCTCAATTGTATTTTTATATATGTTTTATTTTGTAAGGAAATGAAGATGTTTCTTTTCATGATTTTATTTTAAAAAGGTGTGTCATTTTGATAACTCACTTCCAAATATTGGATCGAGATTCAATTCGCATATTTATTTACAGGGTGGTCATAAAAAAACTTTGCCGATATATGAAGCTCTAGTGGCCAGTCCGTTCAACCGATCGAGGTGAAATTTCAAGTATAGTATTCAGAGGTATGAGCTCGAGATTCTGTGAACGGCTACAAAATGGAGCTCACGGTTACGGTTATAGTTACAGAAACTTGAAAATTTCCAATGGCAACACCCATTTTTTTCATCGCAAAATGCTCAGCGCATGCGAAAACCCTAAACAGCGTTGGAACGGTATGGTTATTGCAGTAAACGGCCGCGTTATGCTCGTATAAAATCAGCTTTATGAACGGCCCCAGATAAACACAACCAAGGCGCACGAAGAAAATTTGAATATGGCAGAGACAAAATACCAATCAAGGAACGTTGTTTGTCAGATAGTCAGCCTAGAAAACGGATAAAAAGTGGGGTGGGAATGTTAGTTCTTTAGTGGGAGCTCGCAGATGCCAACAAAATGACTTCGTTCGTGGTGAGTTGGTAAAACTATTATCAAAATGAGACGAATGCTGCGAAAACCTGGCGCGCTTACCGTCGAAACCATCGCCAAATCCGTGGCCTATGCATTTCACAAGCTCTTCGAGATTTAGTAATGATATTCGAAGAAAATGGCTGCACTTGTGATAGTGCGCGATCCGGACGACCAACTGTTCTTGAGAAAACTGTTATGGAAGTGCATCACATAGTGACCAGAGGACGCATGCAAACTACAAAAGGTGCATCTCGTGTTTTTGATATACCGAAATCAATAGTCTTAAAGTTACTGCCCTCTGTAATCCGCATGTTTTCTTACCGGTACCAGCGCGCCAAGATGTTATGGAAGTGAAAGACCATCAACAACATATAGACTTTGTTAATGAATTTCTTATCCAATATGATGGAGTTAACGATCGGCCTCTTCGCATATTATGAACGGACGAGACACATTTCACCTTAAATGGTAACGTCAATGGCCTCCGCTAAACCCTCGACTTCACTCCTATGGATTTCAGGTTCTGGGGATATCTAAAATCTAGAGCGTCATGTGTAATCCGCAAACTTTGCCGGATTTGAAAGATTCTATCAAACGTGAGATTGCAAACATCCCTCATGCGATGTAACGTTCGGCTGTATTGTCTACAGTCGCCACCATGCAATGTGTAATTACCTGTGATGGCACCCATGTGGAAAATGTGTAATAAAATTTTTTTTTCTTTTCTCCGATCTGTGTTGTAATCACAGATTAGTGTACTGACTCTGCGTCATATGCAAATTTCTTCCGTGCGCCCCAGTCGTATTTTTTTAAGAGGGGGGGGGGGATTCGCAGATCAGTTTTTTGTGCGTGCATAGCGTGTTCGTTTCTTGCGATACACGTACGGTACCAACGCTCATTAGGGTTTTCGCATGCGCTGAGCATTTTGCGATGAAAACTAGTCGTTGGAGGCCACCATAATACTTACCCATCATGGATATGTATATGAAAATAAAACATGTGAAACTATTTACACAATTCATTGCAATTCATAAACAAAATTTAAATAGTGTTAATATACATAGTAATGCTATATTAAAGAACTGCTGATGTACCAATTTCGACAAATTATATAAAACGCCAAACTACTCAAGTAGTACCGAACTGCGTAAAAGAAACATCCTTATAACTCCAAAAATAATAATTCTATTAACTAACAATTAACTATGTCGGATTAAGCGTCTCATTTCCAATTAAAATATACCTCTGAATTGAAATTTGAATGAAATACAGGGTCATGAAAAATCTAAGAATGTGGAAAACAAGATTACAAATATCTCGGCAACTCATAATCCGATCGACTTCGTTCTATATGCAAAATGTGTGTTATTTCATTGCCTTTTACGTCCATTCCTTAGAACAAAAAAATTCGAAAATTTTTATATACCTTTCATCAGAACGAATTTTTCGAGAGTCCGAAAAAAATAGTTCCGGATAATCGAGGTTGCTGATATTAAATAGGGTTCGTCCCATTCTTACATACTAACTACATACAAAATTTCAAATCTCTATCTCAATTTGTTCGGGAGATATAGAGCGTTTACAGACAGACAGACGGACGGCAAATTTTTTTTTTCTAAAAATATGTTTTTCGGAATCTCCACTATCTAAAACGTGTAAATCCGTCAAATTTTTTTTTTCGATTTTCAAAACGATTGCAAGACTTACCCTATACTACGTATGATGGGTAAGTAAAAATGGGTGTTGCCATTAAAAATTTTCGAGTTTCTGTAACTATAACCGTAACCGTGAGCGCCATTTTGTTGTCGTTCACAGAATCTGGAGCTCATACCTCTAAATAGCTATATCTGAAACTTCAGCTCGATCGGTTGAACGGACTGGCCGCTAGAGCTCCATATATTGGCAAAGTTTTTTTTATGACCACCCTGTATATCCAATGACAATGTAATATTAATACGATTTTAGGTGCATACCATTTATTTATTTTATAGGACAACACCGAACTCTATTGGGTTAAGTAATCTAATAGAATTTTAAATATACAGTCGAGTCTCTATATAACGAAATCCATCGTTCCAGTAAAAAATTCGTTATCTAGAGAAATTCGATGTATAGAGAATGATGTTAAAAATCGTATTTAATGTGTAAATTTTGAACAAATATTATTTTTTATCTTTTTAATTAGGAATTTTAAATGTTTAAAGGTATATATTAACCTATGACATTTTATTTCTTAATTATTTAAGCAGTTTCAAAAAAGAGAATAGGCATTTATTTGAAAGCTTAATGAAAATCAAATAAGGAAGACTTGCATTAATTTGAGAGGAAGAAATCTGTAATTTTTTGTTGTTTTGATTTTTAAATTGTTACGCTCTAAGGAAAAAATGCTCAAATTTTAGCAAGGAATGAAAAATTGTAGTTAACATTTTCCTCCATTTGAAGGCTTCTCTTATGTGCCTGTCATTGATTCCTCTCTTATATGTGCAAGAATCCAATTGACTCTGTTTTGAGAAGGATGTTGAAAGGTGTGTGGGAGGTGGGATGAACTCGTTGGAGTTAAAGAACAAGAAGAAAAGTAATATTTATTTAAAAAAAAAAAAAAAAAAAAAAAAAAAACCACAGCACTGAACGATAAATCAAAAATAGTGATGGAAAATGGATTCCACATGATTTCGAAGCTTTTTTTTAAATTGAATAAATTAAAACCAATTTATGTAAAAATTCGTTGTATGGAGATAGATATTTCGCTATATAGAACTGTTTTCAGTGTAAACATGCGAAAAGGGGACCGTTCCTACTAAAAATTCGTTATATAGAGAAGTTCGATGTTTGGAGTTTCGTTATAGAGAGACTCGATTGTATATCATTTTATAAAGAATTGTGACTGTTGTTTTTCGTAATATTAACACAATTTCTGTTTTTTTTTTTTTTTTTTTTTTTTTTTTTTTTTTTTTTAAACTTATGTTTTTAGTACAAGTTGTATATTTTGCTTTAATATGTAAACATCAACACAAATTTAAAAGTAATATTGTAAAAATTATTTTACTTTCAATGTTTAATGTTAAGTTTTATGTCTAACACTTATTTTTATTTCCAGTAAATTTGTGACCCCTATTTTACAGCAAAAAAGATGCTCCAACTTTAAACAGCTATTAATTGGTCAGTTTTAATCGCAGAGGAATGGAAGTTTTTTGTCTTACTTGTTAGAGTAGTGGTAAAAATTTACTAAATATCACTTATAAGACCGAGACACTGTATAAAAATTTAATTTTCGTAATTTTTTAATAATTGTTTTTTTTTTTTTTTTTTTTTTACCTAAATCGTTTAAAAATTACTTCTTTATCTTTTTTAAAGCATTTTTGAAACTGGACCTATATATCTAAGACTAACGGTTTAGAAATTAGCCATTGGCCACCGTTGAGAGTGGACACACTGTATGCTAGTTTGATAATAGAAGAAAACAAGTTGGAAACTGAAATTCAAGCATAGCAATTGAGGTGCGTTCGTACAATAGCAAAGTTTTAAAAATATTTATATCTTGACGTAATAGTATGCAGTTACTCCTGATACTGTTTACAAGCCGAAATCTTATATGCGTCCCTGTAAATGCTATCTGATTTCTGTTATACAGAAAGTAACTTCTAGTAAATCTCAGCAACACATATCAGTTTTTCAGTTTTATTCTTCTACCACACATTGAACAGATGTATATTTTAGTATATACTTCATAGAAGCCAATCAACTTTATTATGTTCAAAAGAGTTTAACATGATTAAAATGCACTTGAAATTATTTCTTCCCGTTGACTGTAATGTAATGTAACGGAATAATTTTGATTGCCCCTGCCTGTAATTAAACTATACACTCGATTTTCATAAAATTTGAAAAGACTCAACAAAACTATGCAACAGTTATAGTATATTTTAAATCTCAAATTATTCGGTTGGGTAGTTTTTTCCCTGTTATATGCGGACAGACAGACGGACGGACGGACTGAACGACGACCATAGGTGCTTCTTTTTTACATAATTACGAATGCACCTAAAAATGATAGATTTGTTGACTTGAATATTTCTTTGCAAACTTTTATTTTGCAAATTTTCTTTGCATATTCATACATTATAAAATGTCTAAGGCTCATAATTAAGGCCCCTGTCCTCGCTCGAGGAAACGCTCGCGAGCTAATGCTATTCCTATGGGGAAGCATTTTTCTAATAACTCTTTCGCATTTTGACATTTTTGAATAATTATTTTTTGCATTGGATAGCTGAGGTGCATGCCGACAGCGCACCTTTTTTACTTTTTCGATTTTTGTTGCAGATATATTTTTTAAAAAGAACTTTCAGTTTCGAAACCGGTTTTGAAAGTGAAACTAACTTTGTAAAAAATATCTGCAACCAAAGTCGAAAAAGTTAAAAAAGGTGCGCTGTCGGCATGCACTTCAGCTATCCAATGCAAAAAAAAAAAAAAAAAAAAAAAAAAAAAAAATTACTCAAAAATGTCAAAATGCGAAAGACTTATTAGAAAAATGCTTCCCCATAGGAATAGTATTAGCTCGCGAGCGTTTCCTCGAGCGAGGACAGGGGCCTTAATGATTTTAATTTATCACGTTACGAAAAACATTAATAAAGAATTTCTGATGAAAACAATAGCTGTTCTAATAAAGTTTTAATTATTAATTTTTTAGGGTTTGGGTTTCGTTGTTCATCTGACGAAATCCCATTCGTCTCTGTCCTCTCTCTGTCTGTCTGTCACATAGTCCGTCCACAAAAACTTATATAAGTCAGAGCGTTCAAATTTTGTGTACTTACAGCTGCATACCCCTTGTCACACAACAAATCCTAAAATTTTGAAAAAGACTATTATTTTAATTAAAATATTTTTTTAATATCATCAGTTTATCTTTTTTTTGTTAGTTTTTTTCCCTTCTAATTGTTTTGCGCAATTTTAAATAGACTTAAAAATTATTACAGCCGAACCTCGTTAACATGAACCTCAAGGGGAATCAAAATTTTGTTCATGTTAACCGTAATTCATGTTATCAGTATCAATTCTTTGTATTCATTTTTATAGGTGACTGTGAAAACAATTCATGTTAAAAGTAATTCATGTTAAGAGTGTTCATATGTTAACGAGGTTTGACTGTATATATATAACATAAATTAATGAATTAAATAAACACGTGAAAAACGTGCTTATTTGTTTTTATTTCATCATCTATTTTGACACGCGAAATGAAATTTTTTATTTATTAAATTCCTCTTCATTTAAATTACTAGCCGCCTGTGGTGACCAGTTTGGTCTCCATTAAATTTATGCTAAGCTTTGCAATATTTTACTTCTATTCATAATTTTATTTACTTGCGTACCTTCACTAAATATAATGGTACGACCATTTATGCAAAGAATGATTAAATTTCTATTAACAATTTTAGTTTATTAATTTTTTGATAAAGTGTTTTGAAGGAGATATTAAACGAAACCCTGTGTGCGATCGGCGATCACGCTTAACCATACTTGTTTAATAATATTTTTTTTTTTTTTTTTTTTTTTTTGTTTGAAAGGTGTATTGGAAGCAGTGATGGAAAAAGGGCCTACACTCACTAATCACACTGCTAATTTTAAGTATTTAGCACCTTTAATGAAAATCCTGATAACTCTCAAGGGGAGGGGGGGACCCTAAAAAAAGCGGGGGGCAGTTGTCTTCCCTGATCCTGCACAAGCCAGTTCCTGCTGCCAGTTAATTCTTCTAAGCTGCTAGTAAAATATTCCTACCAATGATGACTGCTAGGAGTTTTTCATTTTCGTGGGGGTTGATTTAAAAAAATCTACTCCGTTATATTCTCCCAGTTCTACACTTTTACTACTATATCTAATTTATTTTTTATATTTTAACTTGGACTCTGTCTGGGCACTCTATATCCCTATACTTGTTCCTCCGTTATATTACCCCCATCTTGTTTTATAGACATCCCCCCCCCCCCCCCCACACACACACACTTCTTTCAAGGGTGGGTGCCATTCTGTTGGTGTTATTTGCGAGGAGAAATAATAAATAGGGACAGCTCTTGTTGAGAACTTCGTAAGCAAACATTTTATCAGAAATTCGCACGAGCGAAGCAGGGAATGCGAGCATTATGGATGGGTGGTGAGGACAACAATCCGTCAGGGGCAAAGTGATTAGTAACTTGCAGGATCAAGGGTCCGAGGGACGGGTCATGGACCCAGCGTTGCCAGGTGCGAATATTCCAGGAAAGAGATCCCGTAATGTTTACGGGGTGAGAAGTTCTGTTTATTTCCCGGCTTCGAATTTATGTGCATGTTAGATGATACATCCCTTGCCTCACAAGATGTTATGTCGCACTGTATCTATTCTAATATTATAAAAAAGTAATATTTGTGTAAGGGTATGTGTCTGTAAGGGTATTCTCTGGAACTATGGAAACGATTTAAAAAATAACGGTGTATAAATGGTGATGACCATCTCTGCCCCTACGTAGACTATATTTTATGTGTGTTCAATAACCCCAAATGGGTGCAGAAGCCAAAAAAAAAAAAAAAAAACGCTCTAAAGTTGTAATTTCTGCAGTGTTAAAAGATTGATATTTGATGATTTGTTACTTTTAAAATGTAAATATTCGCTATATGAACAGATTCAAAATGCAGTTCAAAATTTACAGAAAAAAAAAATCGAATTTTTGAAAGAGTACAGGAGGAAAAAACGTTCTAAAGTTGCGATTATTGTGAACAACTTTGAATTTTGGGTCGACAACATGTTGAGTCCAAGTCTATTTTGTCAATCTTTCCGTTTGGGCCGAGAAATAAGGTTCCCATTACTTAATCTCAATATTGTCGATCTCCGGTGACTGACACGTCACCCAACTTGTTAAAATATAAATGCTCGCTAAAAACGATTTCTAAAAAGAAAAAAAAAAAAAAAATCGAAATTTAAAAGGGTAAAATTAGCGAAAAACGTTTAAAAAATGTTCTAAAATGTTTTATTTGGAATTATTTGAGCTAGAAACTTAAATTGGGCAATAGATTTTTTTCCTCAAGTAATCGAAAGACTTCCTGCAATTTAAATGCAGTACAACGGTTTTTTTGCACACAAGTAAATAAAGAATCTAACAGACAAAGGAACACATTTTTTTTAATCACTGTAACTTACTCAAAAACTGTTCAATTACTTTCGTTCTGGATCTGCTTTAAATTCCTAGAAATTATAAAATTGGCAACTTTCTCTCTTTTGATTCCAGAACTTTAGTTTTAGCCAATTTCCTCGCCTCTTACTAGCTGTATATTACTCAGTCTACAAATTAAAAAAATAATTTTCGGAACGAGCACCTTAGTAATTGAATTTTAAGGTCAGTTTATTCGCTTTTATTTGCTTTACCCGAAGAAAACCCATAAATCATTCTCCGTACCTTTCCTTTCTAACATTTCTGTGGTCATCAATAAAAGAAAAAGGCGTCTCAACAGTGGAAAGCGGCGGAGATGTAGCCGAACCGATTCAAATCCTATTAAAGTAAACAAAAAAAGAAACGCATTGCGTGACCAGAACGAATAAACCACATAGCCTGTAAGGACTGCACTTTTACTTTTTTCTCAACGCTAAAACCTGAAATTAAGTCAAGTTTCCTGCATCACGAATCACATTTTTACAGGGCCTAATTAATGCACGGGCCTCCGGGGCCTTGGCCCTGGGCCCACAAATTATGTGGCTGATTTTTTTCCTTAATCAAATACTTTTCAAATAATATTGTTTTATAAAATATGAAACTTTAAATTTAAATATTCTGAATGACTCAACAAAATTTTTAGAAGTTTTTAACCTAGGCGCTTTTTACCCAAACAACTTCGTCAACTCGTCAAATAAACCTTCTTTTTTTTGTGAAAGGGTCGCCGAAAATGGGTAGGTAGGGGGGGCCAGCTTTTTAACAAGCCCTGGGCCCAACTTTAGCTTGATCGGGCTCTGCATTTTTGAACCACAGCACTGAGATTAGTGAGCTGCCTCCATACTAATAGTGACACAATCTTGAAATTTTCATTAAACACAAACTGTCAATAATACTGATTTCATGTTTGTGGATACTTTTGTACATTTTAATTTGTGGTAACTAAATTGCTGCCATTTGCAAAAATCGATTTCATCTTCCCACGTATTGACAATGAATAGTCCAAGAGCCGACCGCACAAAACCCTAAGTCATCGAGCACAAGAAAAAAAGAAGAAGAGTGGAAGAATTGTATAATAGAGGAATCTTATAATGATCCATGCCTGCCGGAAGCGAAATGGTGCATAAGCCAAAAATTGATACCACTAGTTGTTGACTCGTAGGTTTAGCATTTTGTTTTCTGCACCCAGTTTTCCATGTTTTCCTACTTTTGATTGTTACGGCAAACATAATGCTAAACCTACGAGTCAACCACTAGTGGTATCAATTTTTGGCTTATGCACCACTTTGCTTCCGGCAGACATGGATCATTATAAGATTCCTCTATTACAACTCTTCCATAATATAAAGGATTTTTTCTTGTGCTCGATGACTTAGGGTTTTGTGCGGGCGGCTCTTGGACTAGAAGCAATGTATCCCGGAACGGTCCTTAGCAAAGTGCTCGGTCTGCAATTAATTTTTCAAAAATTCAACTTCTATACGATATTAAAGTTTCAAGTTAAGATTTTAACATTCAGTTTATGCCATTTATAATCTACAATTATATCTCTAAGACATACGATCTGTGTCGCATGTTTTTTTTTTTCTTTTTTTAAGTGCGTTCGTAATTATGCAAATACATTGCACCTATAGTCATCGTTCAGTCCGTCCGTCTGTCTGTCCATCCGTCTGTCCGTATATAACAATGCAAAAACTACGTAACCGAATCGTTTGAATATTAAAATATATAATTCTTATATAATTTTGATTTTGTGAAATTTTAAATTTTATGAAAATCAGATGCATAGTTCAAGTACAGAAACAGTAAAAAGTATTCCGTTACATGACGGTCAATGAGAAAAAATAGTTTCAAGCGCATTTGATATTGCACTTTTTCGAACGCATAAAATTCATATGCATCTATGAAATATACTAAAATATACATTCTGTACATTCTGTGGTGCAAAAAATATTTTTTATTAATTTATAGGGCCACACAAAAGTATTCTATTACATAGTGATATAGGGGGAAACATTGTTTGGGGTGCGTTTTAATTATAATAAACTATTTCACGTTTTACGAAATTGCTATACATTACTGAAGTTTTCTAAAGTTAATTCCTGTATAATAGAAAGCATTTATTATTTACAGGGGCATACAAAAGATTTCGGATACTGCATTCTGTCCAAAGTACTATTTAAAAACTTCGTTATAGTACGAACGCACCTCATTTGCTACGTCTGACGTGCAATTTTCGACTTTTTTTATTTATTTTTTCTTTAGCGCGAGCTATTCCGGCCATGTTAGCTGTCATTGTATGCTGAATTCGGTGGTAGTGAGCCGAGAAATTTAGAAGAAGCATCATCACAAAGAAATTTGGTATTCACGATTCAATTCATGGGCAGAGTTCCTTATTATTATTACACCGCAGACCAGGCCCCTGCCTGCCGGGCAATATGCCTAGCTTAACGGGTTTTTTTTTTACCTGGCTGCAAGGCAGAAGCCGCTTGATTGTCACAAGCTGAGATCTACCTGAATGTGGCTGTATCGCTATTATTTTTATAATATTAGTTATTATCCTGACCTGTTCTAGGTTACTTTTAATTATCTGTTTGGGTTCATTCGTACGATGTTGTAACTGCAAGGGATTAAAAAGAAAGGGGGTAACGCTAATTCTTCCACAGAGCTCATACGAGCTGCCTATACCACAACCGATACTCGAGTTTGATCTCGTAATTTAGAGCCTTGATCGGATGACGAGATCTTCACCTGACAAGGTATCCCTAGAGGTATAATTCACAGGTAACTTGGAGGACTTTGCACCCACGACGGATTTTACATGCACCAGGTGCCGTTAGCGTACATGGTTAGCGCAGAGTTCCTTGTGGCAGGAGCTTGGAACCGTGTATGAGTCAGGTAAGGGGCCGTCCATAAATGATGTCACGCTTGGATGGGGGGGGGAGGGGGCTCATGAAATTGTGACAGCTTGTGACAAAGGGGTGGGAGGGGGGTAAGAAGAAGTGTGACATCACACATTTCGATTAAAATAAAAACATTAAAACTCAGCAGATTAAATTATGAAATTTATTTATAAAGTAAAAGTAATATTAAAAACCAAATATATGTTAAATTCCTTTTCAATTTCCAAAATACTATTGTTTTCAATATCTTTTTTTATATTAATATTTTATTATTATTGTATGTTAATTGTGCTTTTTGTTGTAAACCTTAATCGTATATCATTCAGAATAAGCTCGCGAATCATTTTTATTGTTATACTCACAAATGTCATTAAAACATAAGTAAAAAAAAAAAAAAATTGAAATGTGATGTATTCGCGTTTGTAATGACCGAAAGGTGGCGTTGTATAGACCTGATAATCGTTTATTTACGTAATGCTGTTTGTTCCATGCAGCTGGAGCAAGCGAATCATGCAAGCATTGTGTTGCTGTCATGTTATTTTGCCATGAGTAAGTCAAATGTACTTTTTTATATTATAGATCTAAACTTTGTGTATAAAATTTTGATTTTAGATAATTTTAATTCAAAGAACCCAACGTTGCATGCGTTATAGAACTGTTTATTTATTTATTTATTATGGAACTGTTTATTTATTTATCGGCCTTTTAAACACAGATTTCAGCGGAAAATGCTCACGGTATCAGTTCTATTTCGTTTCAGACATTGTCCGCGAGAGGGCGTCTATTTCATTTCAAACGCGAATAACGTAAGTGCTTTGTTGCTGAACTATAAGTATATGTATATACGTAATATAGCGTGATATGTGACAAAAGAGTGGGAGGTAGTGGCGCAGCCAAGGGGGAGGTTTTGGGGTTAAAACCCCTCCCAGAGCTAAGAAATATTGCTATAATTGCCGCTTATTATGAATCAAAACCAAATTTAATATCTAAACTTTTTTGTGTATTTCTGAATTTGTCGCTTTGTTGAATCAGATTCCATTTAACAAAGTGATTCAATTAAATGGCAAAAATTCTACTTAAAACTTTGAAAGTGCATATTACATGCATTAGTTAAGTGAAAATTTATTATTTGAACTCAATTACTTTTTTGAGACGTCTTATGGTAAAGGAATTTCCTGTTTAATTCACCCAGATATTTTTAGAGAACTTTAACAATAACAAAGATATTTTAACAAAATTTTCAACAAATTTATATTATTTAATGTCAAATTTGATGTCATGTAGTGTCATTGGGTGGAAAATACCTGAAATACCGATTTTAGTGGTTGACACGTCACACGTAGGTTCATTACTGTCTTTTCCTGGCTTTTATGTTTTCTAACTCTAACATTGTAAATGCTGTTTAAATGAAACCTGACCAATGTAAGTGCAGAAAAGATACATGATGATTTGATACAATAAATATACTGATTCTATTAACCGGTGATTTAAATAACTGGCAAACGCCTTTATCAGAAACTCAAAACCCCCTCTAAAACCGAATTCTGGCTGCGCCACTGGTAGGAGGGGGTGAGATGAAGTGTGACACTTTGTGACGTAGGGGTGGGGGGGGGGATAAAAACTATTGAAAAAATGTGTGACATCATTTATGGACGACCCGCAACCCAATTTCATATGAATTCGAACCCTCCCGTGATTCAAGTCGGGGCGGGCTTATCTGCTAATAGTTTACATTACTGGTCGGATTGATTTTACAAATCTCGCATTTGGGATGGTTTCGGATTAGATTCTGACTCTTTAGGTGCAGATTCCGGTTGACCTGATTTTTTCTTGTTATTTTTTAAATTTAAAAAACTCTATATTTGACTATTAATGCTTATTTGTGTGTTCATATATATATATATATATATATATATGTATATATATATATATATATATATATGTATATATATATATATATATATATAAAGTTTATATTAGAGATATAATTAATAGATTATTTTTTGATAATTTTATTAAAATATGGATATTTTTAACCATTTGTAAAATAGCTATTTATTTCGGTCTAGAGATATCTGAACCATATCTGAATCCTTGTGATGTCCGGTTTTTATTCGTTTTCTGGTCCATGTTTAATGTCCAGAAATGAAATACAGTAGAACCCCACAAATCCGGACCCCGATAATCCGGATCTCCGGATAATCCGGATCGATTTGGACATTTTTTTTCCAAGCTTGAGAAACATTTTTGCTGATTTCTATAACACTAACTTATTTCATTGTCATATTTTGAATAAAAAAAAAAACTTTTTCTGAAATCTTTTCGACTTCTTATTACATAGTAAACATTTTTCTGTCTGTAAATATTCGATAAGTTTAACATAAAAGTGATTTTCCGTAAGTATGCTTAATTTTATTTCATTTTTTTTCTAAGTCTCCGAATAATCCGGATTTTCGATAATCCGGATTGGGTCTGGTCCCAATTAATCCGAATTATCGGGGTTTTACTTTACTTCTGTTGCCACAATGACAAAAAAAAGCATTAAAAACTACAAAAAATTAATTGCTCAAAAACAAATTGGGATTATAGCTTTCAAATAAATTGGATTTAAAAGTAAACTTTTTTCCTATACGGCGGTGTAAAAATTCAAAATATGCGATGTTTAGAAGTTTAAGAATTTGCAGAATTGAAATTTGTAAAGCTGAAATTTCATTTAAAATTTGTTTATGATTGGTCCAACAATATGAATGTTTAATCCATAATGTACGTAATAGATGATGACTCTGTTATTACGTAAGTCACATGTTGATCATGATAAAAATGATGTTATTATTTTTTTTTTTAATGTAGAATTTATAAGTCTTAAATTTTAGTTTTTGAAAATATTATTTTCCAAATGGTTAATTTAATTTATTAAATTACCCCCCCCCCCCTTTTTTTTATACTTCGAATACAGGTATGAATACTTCAGGTCGAAGTGCATCGGGGCCATTCTGTGAAAAACGGAAAAATGTCCCGCACTTGATGCTTGCATAAATACCTACATTTATTAACTTATTTATTGTTAAAATATAAATTATATACTAAAAATAACAAAACTCGCCTATATTTTTGTATACTGTCATGGTGTCAGACACACAAAAATTTCTGGATTTTCATATTAGCATGGTTGTTTTAATGTGAGGATATAATATAATAACATTTTTTAAAACTGCAGAAATGTGTATAGAAAAGTTGTCCCTGTAATGACATGAAATGACCCATTGTGGAGGATCGGGTCGCCTTCCGGTTGACGAAACTTTTTTATGTCAGCTTCGGGTTGACTTGTAAGTAGAAATTCTGAATTCAGTGCCGTAGCTAAGGGGGGTGCTCGCCCCTCCCCCCCAATACATTATGAGCCTCCCCTTGGAAAAAATTACAAGGTCACTAAATGAATTTATGTTCCGAAAGTTCAAATAAAATTCTGTTATAAAATCTAATTTAGTTTTGAGGCCTTTTCACACTTTTGCAGAAAATACCAAATTGCAAATAAGATAAGTGTTTCAAGATTCACTCTTCCTATTTGCATATATGAAGCTAATACGGTGTTTGCAATTGCACTAGTTATACACTCGAACTTTTCATCATCCTATTCTTTTCTTAGCATAAAACGAAGTTATTACACCAGTTTAAGGCCCCTGTCCTCGCTCGAGGAAACGTTCGCGAGCTAATGCTATTCCTATGGGGAAGCATTTTTCTAATAACTCTTTCGCATTTTGACATTTTTTTTTTTTTTTTTTTTTTTGCATTGGATAGGTGAGGTGCATGCCGACAGCGCACCTTTTTTTACTTTTTCGATTTTGGTTGCAGATATTTTTTACAAAGTTAGTTTCACTTTCAAAACCGGTTTCGAAACTGAAAGTGCTTTTAAAAAAATACCTGCAACCAAAATCGAAAAAGTAAAAAAGGTGCGCTGTCGGCATGCACCTCAGCTATCCAATCAAAAAAAAAAAAAAAAAAAAAAATTTAAAAATGTCAAAATGCGAAAGGGTTATTAGAAAAATGCTTCCCCATAGGAATAGCATTAGCTCGCGAGCGTTTCCTCGAGCGAGGACAGGGGCCTTAATAAGAAATATAGTATCTACAGTGTGAATGTGCACTAATTTATCTTTCTGCGTCAGAGAAAGAGAGAGAGAGAAAATATGAGCCCCCCCCCCCTAAATTTTCTTGACCTCCTCCTCTCCAATTATTCACTTGCAGCTACCAGTGTTGAATTCAGACACATTTCTCCGGGAGGGACTTTCGTGGTTCCGGAGGGACATTATAGAGTTCCGGGGGGGGGATTGTAATTTTTGACCATTATAAACAGAAAATCTGAAATTTTCCGGGGGGAACATTCCATTGCTCCGGGGAGAGTGCCTCCCCTTCCGGGCTACCCCCTGAATTCAACACTGGCAGCTACAACCCTGATCGGATTGGGTAAAATTCGACACGTGCAAGACTCTACCTCAGCTAGATAAAATTTTATTATGAATATTTTTTTTGGGGGGGGGAGGGAGGAGGATTAATTTAAATGATAAATTCAAAGGCTTTCTACTGCATTGCATTTGTTTGGAACTAGTCAGGATTTCATGGGACCACCAGATAAGCGGATATGACAGGAAACTGTTAGTATTCCATGTTTATGACTTCCCTAGTATGCTAAGTTTTCAGTAAGTGGGATTTTTATCGGATTGAATGTCTGTCGTCGAGGTTTTTTCTTTCAGAACGAATGGATGTATACGAGAATGGAAGGCCAGAGACAGGAGGAAGTTGCAGAGAATATATTTTATGAGTCCAACGTCTGCCTTATCGCGATATTGGGTTGTTTTCTCGCTCCGGATCTTTTTTACGAAAGAGCATGGATGCTGTTCCGAGATTTGTATCTTCAAGAATCTGAGATAAGAATGAAACAGAAGTTAGATGCCCATAAACGGGTCGCAACCTAGTCTCGTTTCCGCAGAGTATCACTAGTCTCTTTTCCGCACGCTAGCTAAATAATAATAAAACTAGTCGTTGGGGGGGGGGGGGGGAGGAGGGGGGGAGCACCGTAATACTTACTCATCATGGATATGCATAATATGAAATATGAAAATAAAACGTGTAAACTATTCATAAAACACATCGGAATTCCAAAATAAAATTTAATCTTACATTTAAATATTTTTAACACATAGTCATGCTCTAATAATGAATTGCTGATGTTCCAATTTCGACAGATTGTATAAAACGCCAAACTAGTCAAGTAGTACCAAATTGCGTAAAAGAAATATCTTCATAGATCTAAAAATAATAATGATATTAACTAACAGTTTTTTTTTTTGGGGGGGGGGGGGCAGAATTTACATTTTTTATAGGATTTTTTTACAAAAGAGTATGGATGTTTTTCTGATATTTGTATCTTCAAGAATCTGAGATAAGAATGAAACAGAAGTAAGATGCACATAAACGGGTCACAACTTAGTCTTGTTTCCGTAAAGTATCTATATTCTTTTTTCCATATCCTAGCTAAATAATAATAAAAATATGTGTTAGAATTTTAATGCTCGTTTTGTTCCACAGCTGTTCGAAATAGAATGAAACATTAAATGAAGTTTACAGCAAATTTGATACGCTGTTAATAAACAATTCTTAAATTGACAGAAAAAACTGCCAGTTTTGTCGAAATAGTAAAATCGTTTAATTTAATTTCATTAAAATAGTTTTTCTGTAAAAAAACAATTTATCTCTGAAAAGTTATATACATATATATACATATATATATATATATATATATTTAAACAGTGAACCTTTAACTGTTAAAACCTGAAGTTAAAATACTTTTACAAATTAGTGAATGGTGAATTGGGACTCCAAATGCTGTATACACCAGTATTTTAAAGTAATATTCTTTACCTTATCTAACATCAGAATTATATGCGATTAAGGATGAGGATGACGAAATAAATTGTAAGAAATTAGTGGTGTCCAAAGTATTTGGAGCCTTGATTTACGCGAGATACCTGCCAATTCTACAAATACAACATTCGTGTTATTGTGACCTATAATTACGTGTTATTTTTACACATAATATACAAAGTCCACATATTTGTAAGTTATAAAGATAGATCATTTCGTGCATTTTATTTTACAGGGTGATCCCAAATATTGTTATTTTTCTTTGATTTATATATATATATATATATAGCCTCTTAAATTGTTTTTCTGATCAAATCGTCGTTGATAAATTCTAAGTCAAATATATTCTTCCTAATCCTAAAATTCCAAAAAAAAAAAAAAAAAAAAAAAATTCCAAAAAAAAAAAAAAAAAAAAAAAAAATTTCAAAAAAAAAAAAAAAAAAAAAAAAAAAAAAAAAAAAAAAAAATCCGACCAGTAAAAACAAGTAGTGTCTTGACAAAATGTCTAAAATTGAAATCGTCCGGCTATATAGTATGCATATTTTTTAAAATATTGTGTGAACTAAAAAAGAAAGAGATATCATTCAAGAAGAGCACATGAAAAAAGAAGTTTAAAATATTAATTACCTAATGATACATTTTTTAATTAAAAGGATATTTATATCCCAGTTAAACTGATGGCTTTGAGCTCACATGCTATTTGAACTAATTGTATATATTAGCCTTAATTAATTTTTTTTTCAAAGAATAAAGTCCTCGAAAAACAAATTAAGGAGGGATTATCTCCCCCTTTATACTTAATCATTGAATCCCGACCCCAAAATTAATCATGGATATACTCTATCAGAATAAACCTATTGCCTAAATTCGAAGCAAATCGGATAATTCTGCATAAAAACTCATTTATCTGATTTAAGGAGGGGGAAAGTAATCATCGTTTCCCTTTTTATACTTAACTATTAAACTCCGCAAAATTTTCAGGGATTCGTCTTATCAGAAAGAATTTATATCCTAAATTGGAAGCAAATCGAAAAAATCTGCACAAACCCTCATTATCTGATTCAAGGGGAGGAATCGCCCGTTCCCACCTTAGAATTTAATAAAAGAGCCCCCAAAAGTGATCTAGAACGAGCTGTTTCACAATGAACCTATGTCCAAAATTTAAAGAAAATTTTGAAATTTATTTTAACTAGCTACATGTTATATAAAAATGTCTTGCTGCAAAAATGGACGAAATGTACAAAAATGAAAACGTAAATGTTTTTATTGTGAAGTGAGATACCAATCGTACAGTCAATTAGTGATAAAAAAAAATATTAAATATGTATTTATTGTATGTGTTTCAATGTTTTTCCAATGCAAAATAAAACAAAAAATCCTAAGAAAGTGTCAAAAAATGCATTTTTTGAGTCCTCATGTATCATCAAATTTTATGTACAAAAAATATTTTTTTTTCACCATTCAATCTTTTTTCGGTATTAGTTTGTTAATAAAAATCCATAACTGAAAAAAAAAAAAAAAAAAAAAAAAAAAAAAAAAAAAAAAGGCGTAATAAATAAACTATATATATTCTTACGCGGGAAGTCCCGGCTTATACCCATTTGTTACTTACCTACATACGTAAGAATAGGGTAAGTCTTGCAATCGTTTTGAAGCACGGAAAAAGAAATTGACACATTTATACATTCCAGATACTGAAGATTACGAAAAATATATTTATAGAAAAAAATTCTACCGTCCGTCTGTCTGTGTGTCTATAAGCGCACTATCTCCTTACTTGAAAAATAATTTATCTTTCTCCTCAGTTTGGTATCTTACGACCGGTGAAGATCGCAAATACAGTAAAACCTTCCTAAAGTGACCGTTCCATTCTATAACAAAAATTGGTCGCTCCGAGAGGTGGTCTCTTAATGGAGGTCATGTTTAAATTTAGATTTTAATTATTGAAAAACTATACTAATTAATGTTCCTAAAATTAATTTTTCACATTAGGAAAAAATATAACAATTTAAGTATCAAAACAAAACTTAATTACTGCAAAGTTGAAAAAAAAATGAATATATATCGACGCTTGCTTTGATTTTACGATTTTATCTTTTATAATTTTTCTTTTCAAACACTTTCGAAGTTCCGTAAATAAATTCAAATATCTTTTTGGATGGGTACCAATAATGACGATTCCATCACCTTATCTATTTCTTTGAGAGTTGTTTGACAGAATTTGGTCAGAGAGTTGATTGACCTTCATTCAGAATTTGACACCAGAGTGAAATTCATTGCCTAAAAAATCACAAATGGAATTAAACACTTAAAAGTTTCCAGAAAAACAACAGAAAAAAAAAATATAAGCTTAGTTTAGAAGTTTGATGAGTAATGAGCTCTCCAGAATCATTTTTCGAATAAAACCTTCTTCAAGCGACCCGGAAAAAAAAATGGAATTTGTTTAATTTTCTTAAAAATAAAAGTGGTCGCTCAGGGAGGGAGTTCAACTGAGATGGTCTCTGAACGGAGGTAAATTTAGTATTAGTCTACGGGAATAAACGTCGTTCCATGAAAAAATGGTCGTTCAGGGAAGTTTCACTTTACTTCATTTTAAATCGGATTTTCTGTATAATCTATTGATTGAAAAACATGCCTGTAAATGCGTTTTTCTCTTCTAATCACAATTATTGCCTGGAAGCTATATATAGAGTCATTTCATGTAACGTGAGGGATAGTTTTTCTAGGTATTTATGCTGTTCAACAATGTCATAAAATTCCTCAAATTAAAGCAACCGTGTTAATATGAAAATATACAGATTTTTGTTATTTTTAATGTATCGTTTATGTTTTAACTACTATAAGTCAATATATGATATACGGTATTTATGCAAGTGTCACGCACAGGACATTTGGTCAGTTTTTCATGGAATGGCCTTGAAACGGGCAGATTGCATATTGGTCTAGGTTTTAAAATGAGGAGGTTTTTTATTATGTATTACTTATTTATTTATTTTTAACTAACAGCTTACTAAGGTTTGGGGTTCAAATTGTGAAGATTTTTATGGTGTATTGTTTATTTATTTTTAATGGGAAGCTTACAAAGGTCTAGGGTTTAAATTGTGAAAATTTGTGTTACGTATTATTTATTAGCATGTATTTTTAATGGGAAGCTTACTAAGGTCTAGGGTTTAGATTGTGAACATTTTTATTCTGCATGATTTATTTATTTATTTATTTTTAATGGTAAGCTTACTAAGGTCTAGGTTTTACATTGTGAAGATTTTTATTCTGCATTATTTATTTATTTATTTATTTATTTATTTTTAATGGTAAGCTTACTAAGGTCTAGGATTTAAATCGTGAAGATTTTTATTCTGCATTATTTATTTATTCATTTATTTTTAATGGGAAACTTACAAAGTTCTAGGGAGTTAAATTCTGAAGATTTTTATTATGCATTATTTATTTATTTTTTTTTTTTAATGGGAAACTTACTAAGGTCTAGGGTTAAAATTGTGAAGATTTTTATTCTGCATTATTTATTTATTTATGTATTTTTAATGATAAGCTTACTAAGGTCTAGGGGTTAAAGTGTGAAGATTTTTATTATGCATTATTTACACTGATAAACAAATTTTAACGAATTTTCTATTTCTCTATATACATTGGGTGTTTCTTATAGATTTCAAGCTGCTGAAAAAGAAAATGTTTGTAAAAATTTTCTATCACCCTCCAATTTTGAGAAATTTCATTTATACGTTTTGGAGTATGTCGGCATCGTATAGGCATTATATTATATTATTCTCCTTCAAGTATTTGATTCACAAGAAACATTCCTTTTTCTTATTACAACGATAGCAAATACAGCAAGAGTGTAGAAACAGATGTCCTTCTTGTAATTTTTATGTTAGCGACCTTGAACAGACAGCTCTAGCCACCCCCACAGTATTTGGCTTTAATGCAAATCCATGACAGTTGAAACTTTTGGGCCAAGTGTACTACTATTTCTTTGTTCTGTAAGACTTTTTATTTAAATTTCGATTATAGTTATCCTATTTTCCTCTACAATATGTAAAACATGCCTAGAGGATGCGTTAATGAACCCGATTCTTTTTGCTATGTGTGCTTTGAAAAAGCATCGATCCGCTTTCACGCCGTTAATAAAGACTGCCAATGAAATGTACTTTGGATATAAATTAGATGAACAAGATAAGAAATGGTTCTTGTTCTACACGATGTGCTGCAAACCTCCGGACGTGGATGAAAGGTACAAAAAAGTGTATGTCCTTTGCTATACCCATGATATGGCGCATGCCGAAGGATCAAGTAACTGACTGCTGCTATTGTATTATAAAAATTAAAGGATTCTCTGCAAGAAGTAAACATAAAATTAAGCATCCGAACTTAGATTCAGCGATGTAACCAGCATTACATAATGATGATTTACAAATACCGAAACCTCCAGAGAACTTTATTTATGACGATGCAGCAATAGAAATGGAAATTGGTGAAACTGAAACTTCCTTTACATTTGATATGAACTATTCTCCTGGCATAAATGAAGAACCACACCTAATTGCTCAAAAAGAATTAAATGATTTTGTGAGAGACTTAAATTTATCAATGAAAAACTCAGAATTACTTGGATCAAAATTGCAAGGTTGGAATCTCCTGAAAAAACAATACAAAGATATCTATTTATCGAGATTGATATAAGAAATATTCGAAATTTTTTTTCAAGAAAAGATGATTTATGCTATTGTAATGATATGAGTGGCTTAATGTCTGCTTTAAAGTGTCAATATAACTCGGAACAATGGCCAATAAGAGAGCAGCCACAGATAAGACATTTACCGCTGCTTAAAGTATGAAATTTCTTATTAATATCATTTCTTTTTACAACAATTCTTCTATATTTTTCTAAAACTTTATAAACAATGCATACTTTCAGTGTTTCAAATATTAATTTTAAGCTTTATAAGTGTTTATTTAAAAGTTTGTAATTACTAAAATATAAAATGATAAATTTCATAAGATATGTGCGTTGAATAAATACTACAAAATTCAGATTTTCAAGATTTTGATTTTTTTAAAAATCTGTGGGTGATGGAAACTTTTTAATGGCATATTCTTTCACAGCACCACCTAAAATATAAAAGTCACTGCATACTTAGTTAGAAACAGAAACCTTGTTTATCAGTGTTATTATCAGTTTTTTTAATGGGAAGCTTACTAAGGTCTAGGGTTTAAATTGTAAAGATTTTTATTCTGCATTATTTATTTATTTATTTTTAATGGGAAGCTTACAAAGTTCTAGGGATTAAATTGTGAAGATTTTTATTATGCATTATTAATTTATTTATTTTTAATGTGGGCAGCTTACTAAGGTCTAGGGTTTAAAATGTGAAGATTTTTAATATATATTTATGTGTATTTATTTTTAATGGACAGCTTACTAAGATCTACGGTTTAAATTGTAAAGACTTTTATTATATATTATGTATTTATTTTTAATGAGCAGCTTACTAAGATGTAGGTTTAAAATTATGGAGATTTTTACTATTTATTTACTTATTTATTTATTTTCACCGGGCAGTTTGCTAAGATCTAACCTTTAAAATGTGAAGATTTTTACTATTTATTTATTATTTTCAATGGGCAGTTTACTATGGTCTGGCATTTAAAATGTGAATATTTTTACTGATTATTTATTTATTTTTAACGGGAAGCTTAAAAAGGTCTAGGGTTTAAATTGTGAAGATTTTTGCTATTTATTTATTTTCAACGGGATCTTGCTGAGGTCTAGTGTTTAAAATGTGAAGATTTTTATTATTTATTTATTATTTTAAACGAACAGCTTACTAAGGTAAAGAATTTAAAATGTGAAGATTTTTACTATTTAATTATATTTTTTTAACGGGCAGCTTACAATGGTCTGTAGTATAAATTGTGAAGAATTTTACCATTTATTTCTTTTCAACGGACAGCTTGAAAAAAAAAAAAAAAAAAAAAAAAAAAAAAAAGAGAGAGCGTTTTTTGCCAATTAAAATTAATAACTTAAACTAGAATTTATATGGAATTTCGTGCAATATTTATAACTACAACTATTTTTTTATTTAAAAAATATTTTTTAATGTTTTCTAGAACGAAGAAATGTACAAATATAATGCTCTTACAATCGAGATACGTTAGAAATATAGAAATATTTTGAAAACTGCATCTTTTCACCCGCAATGCTTCGATGTCAAGAAAGATGGAAGCATGCAATGAAAAAGAAATCGTCGTTTTAAAGATACAGTAGAGCCTCGATTAACCGAGATTTTTGTTAACCGAGCTAATAGCAATCTAATTTTTTATTTATTTATTTTTTTAAATGGGTTTTGAAAAAGATCACACTTTAATCCATTGTCCATGGCCCTAAAATATTTGGAGAAAAGAAACAATATTACGCCGAAAAATCTTTTTTTGCTAAAAAAAATTGGCGTGAACGGGCAGCTACTGACAGAAAATCTGGGCTTATTCAACGAAAGGTTAACAATCATTAAAAAAATCTGTAAATTTAACAAATTAATGTAAGTAAATTAAAAAAAAATATATATTTTTTCTTGATATTTGTTTTGTTTTTGAAAATGCATCTTTCAATTTTTAATTTAGGCTAGTTTAAATACTTTCAATTTGTTAGCTAAAACTTATTATTAGTAAGTTGATTTCTTTTTTTAATTTGTTGAGCTGTAAAACTTAAAAATATACATGTTTATTGTTACCATTTAAAAACGCTCTAACTGTTTTTAAGAGATGTTAAATTCGTGAGTACTACGAGGTTTATATATATATATATATATATATATATATATATATATATATATATATATATATATATATATATATACAATTTCTATTAATCGAGATTTCCGATTATCAAGGTAATTCCCCCAATTAACTCGGACAGTCGAGGTTGCACTGTATTTTGTTTCGTGCAATGAATAATGCTTTTAAAACAAGATAAAGTAAGGTACATATCTGTGGCTTCCGGTAATAACCAGGTAAGGCACATTTTTAATATTTTGAGTAATTAAACGTTTAAAGTTTTCAAAAATCCCTTTTTATCATTACTTTTATAGAATGGATTAGAGCTTAATAATTTTCACTACATTCAATTATAGGATATAAGATTTTTTTTTTTTTTTTTTTTTTTTTTTTTTTTTTTTTTTTTTGCCAAAATAATTATATAAAAATGGTTTTTATTATTTGAGAACCAATTAAAAACGTAACTTTTATCTGGTTATTACCGTTTTACCTTTATTTTTAATAAATGTAAATAAAATTAAATATTTATTTACATTTTAAACATTAATTTCACAACAATTAAATACATTATCAACTTTTTACTTTTTTATATTATTATATTTTTATGTTATTTTTATAATTATAGACGATTTAAAGAAATAAATAGAAAACTTATTTGGTTATATTACCGTTACTTTATGCACTTACCCGATTATTACTTTTTTTTCTTTTTTTCAATGAAAATTTATAGGGTGTCCCAAACGATGTTTCCCCCTATACCATTATGCAATACAATACTTTTGCGTGGCCCTGTAAATGAATAATAAATATTTTTTGTATCACACATTGTACGGAATGTAAATTTTAGTATATTCTTCATGGATGCATATCAATGTTATTCTATTCGAAAGAGTGTAACATCATTAAAATGCACTCAAAACTATTTTTTCTCATTGGTCGTAATATAACGGAATACTTTCGATTGTCCCTATATAATCGGGGCCGTCGCGAAACAAGTTTTCTTCTCTTACAGGCCTGATTCCAGATCCCATGCAGGAGAAATGAGTCATAGACGAGATGTGACTTTTTCATCTGAATAACCACTTCACCCTCAATGAAATTTTGCTTATGCTTGGACTGAAGCAATCACGATTAATATTGTGTGTATATTTTTAGATAATTTGAATATATTACATATTCTGTACGAATATATTTTTTTAATGAGCATTTTAAAAAGATTAATTAGTGGATAAAGGATTAACCTAAGTCAATGAGTAATTCCTTTTACCTCATTATTTAAAATGAATTAAATAAATCCAGGCCATTCCCACGTGGTCTTACATGTGATGTGAATTGTAAAGTTTTATTCTGAAGTAGGGAAGTAAACATTTAGAATCATCTAATAGTTAAGAGTAATAAAAAAGCCCTTTTATGTCCTATTTTGGGTCTAGAATTTCTGTTTACAATTCAGTTTGCGTAAATCAAAAACAATTTTAAAACATGAATAGTACTAAGTTCTTATGCATTGGTCGTAATAAAAATTATTTAATGAATATCTTGTAAATATATATATATATATATATATATATATATTTACAGATCTAAACTATAATCAGATCGATAGTTTAGAAGCCCGCTTTGGACAACATCATCAGATGAGTATAGGAAATTTATCGTATCCTTTAAATCCTTTAAATGAATGGAAAATTAATTTACTGTATAAAAGTTATGGAAGCAGGAAAAAATTAAAAATTTTTAAGTTTAATTATCTTATACTAACAGCAAAATGGATTATTATTTTTTACAGCAATTATTATTTTTTTATATAATGCAGCTGTTGATGAAATTGAAGAATTAAACATATTGGATTTCTTTTGCGGTGTGTTTAACAGCAGTGAAGATATTGAGATAAAAATGACATCATGTCTGTATTGACTTTTATAACTAGTTACATTAAATATGAAATTTCACATAAATTAAAATGTTGTGAGTGCATTAACATATTAGTCAAAGACAAAAAAATTTAGTATTAGATTGCCCGAATGAAATGTGCATGTCTGAAATGTAAATATTTTATGTCGGGTGATAGAAGTATATTAATACACCCAGAAAAAAATTGTAAATACTTTTCAAAAACTCATCAATTATAATTATGAAAGTACTTTCCTAAAATTTTCAGAGCTGAAGAAATATTATGCAATTCATTATTGAAAAAAATTATTTCGGTCTGCATTTCATAAACAAATGCAAATGTGGAAACCAACTTTTATATCTATTTAAATTTTATTTATTTATTTTTATTTTAGTTTTATTTATTTTATTTTTATTTTTATTTTGTTAGGAATTACAAATATCTAACTAAATAATTATAAAAAAGTTTAAAATGATACTACGAAATTCACTTATAATAATAATAATAATAATAATAATAGTAATAATAAATTATCTGTATTAACAAAAGTGAGATTATTTTCTATAAGAGAATATTAAAAGCTATATTTATTGTAAATTATATGAACGTACATGTTACTAGTGAAAAATGCTCTTTTAGTTGTAATATCTATTAAAAGAATGTGTATTTTAAGTTAATTATGCATTATGAAATTTGAAATTTTAATTGACAAAAAGAATTTTTATTTTAATTGTTTGAAAAAATTAATATTTATATTTATGAGTTTATGCAATAATAATCCCGATATTTACAATTTAAAATTAAGGCATTTTTATTTTTAAAAGAAACTTAAATTACTTGCTGCTAAAATTGCTTACTTTTAATGTAGGATTTCTCCTGCCATAAATTTGTATTTCAAGTTAAACGCTGTGAAAAATATCACGAATCTTAATTTTGTATCATTTCTTTTATTTATTTATTTTATTTATTTATTTTGTTGCTAAAGTTGTGTAATTTTAACGTATGATTTTGTCTGCCATAATTGTATATTTCAAGTTAAAATCTTCGATAAAAACCATGAATCATACGTATTTGAAATCAAATTATAAGTTTAGTTTTGAAATCAAATTAAAAACAAAAAGTCTTCTATGGGTGTTTAATAGTGAATGTATAATTCAAACAGATCTAAAATAAGCCTTAAATTGTTGAAAAAATATCATAAAACGGAAATTTATAGCCTTGTTTTTGATGCATACTTACAACCAATCTATATGTTCCGTTTGCAACTCAGATCTCTTGCGTGACGTCATCTTTTCTTGAATCAGGCCTATCGGACGTTCCTCTCAGTCCGCACAACTTTGAAGAAAGTCCGTGCTAGATATAGCTGCCACCACTGATATTACTAGGTGATATCGGTCACCCACTGTGAGGATTGTGTAAATGAACACTGACGCTCTCAAGTAACTGAATTATCAGTTTATTAAGAATATAATCTACACACTAAATACGCTATTTACAATTATATGCAATTACAACTCGGATATAGGTGATCTGGTTCAACATTAAATTAAATACAGTAAAGATTGGCTGTGTACTATTCCAATTACATTTTCCACCTCACACTCTATGCACGTTAGATTCACTTTATCGGAGATCAGCTTTGAATCTCCCAACACAAGTCTACTCGGCCTGCACTTCTCGGCCCAGAGCACTAAACACCAGGACGTCTGTGTCCTTTGCTCTCCAGATACGCACTCTTACGCTCTACAACACAGAGCACCCTCTAGGTACGAAACCCAGGTACGGACTGACCTCATCTGAGACAAGCCTTGCTCTTTCCAAATCACCGGGTCACACCAATGTCAACCCCCTTTGGAGCTCATTCATTGGACACCTCCTCCATTCCTTTCTTGCTTAGTGACATGTTCCTTCTCGGCTGATCATCCGCATACCTCACTCACAGATGGACATGCCTCTGAGCAATCTTCTCTTTCTCTTATTCACCACCTGCATAGGATTATCTGTCAATTCCACAAAGAAGGAATGTCACCTTGGAAATTCTGGTACACAGCCATACAATATAAGATATTAAAATAGAAAAATAGTGGAAATTCCATTCTTTAGCAGAGGTGGTATCAGAACCTGACACCCCCACCTTAGCGGAAAATATGCCTTTTAGGGGCTAATTTTCCCCAAACATATAGTAATATCGCAGAAGAGTTCAATAGTCTCTTTACAGATTTCTTCATTATGCTTATTACATAGGTATTTCCAGGTGTCTGAACAATACCTACTGGCATCTCTATCGAACCTTGTACTAATATTATTATTACATAAACAATACACATGTTAATACAATATTATAAACATAAAATTCAAAAATATTTACACACACACAGAAAAAAAAAATTAAATGTATGATGGCATCTCTTTAAGGTTGTCCACTACTGGGTCGTTGATGCTGATGGGCTAACAACTGGTTGTTCTTCCCAGCTCTTTCTATGTAGCCTACAAATTGCATCAGCATTCAAATGTTGAGCTCCTGGACGATGAGAAATGCTAAGGTTCCAGCGTTGTAAGGCAAGAGCCCATCTAGTGAGTTTGGGTGATCTTGGGGTTGTTTCAGTGAGAAATTTTAATGGATTATGATCCGTAATGATCTCAATTTGAGATCCATAGGTCCATTTTTCAAACTTCCGCAACCCGAAGAGAGCGCTCCAAGCCTCTTTCTCTATACTCGGCCAAGCACGCTGAGCCCCTGACAATTTCTGACTGGCAAAAGCTATCGGTTTAAACTGACCCTTTTCATCTTTTTGAGTAAGACAACATCCTACTGCCAGGTCGGAAGCATCTGCGTGGAGCTGATATTCCCGGCCTACGATAGGTGTAGCCAAATTCGTCACCTTACATAACTCATCTTTAAGAGTATTAAATGCTTTTTCTGCTCTTTCATCCCATGGTACAGTATTTTTAACCTTCCCTTTGGTTAATTCGGTTAAAGGTATAGCAATTTCGGCATAATTTGGAACATAAGATCGGTAAAATCCCATTAATCCCAAAACAGATCTAACTTCCGTTTTAGTTTTTGGTCTCTTTAGATCCCTTATTGCTCCTATTTTTTCCTCATCAGGTGCATACGTTCCACCTCCAATTACATGACCTAAAAACTTAGTCAATTTCTCTCCAAATTTACATTTATCCAGCCTAATCGAAAAATTTCTGCTTTTAAGTTCTTCAATGACAGCCCTAACATGCTCACAATGCTCTTCCCAGGTGTCGGAGAAAATGATGACATCATCAATATATGCTCCCGAATACCTCCGATGACCTTGAAGAACCTCATTCATATCTTTCTGAAACGTGGCAGCCGCCCCTGATCATCCAAATGGCATTGTACGCCACTGATAAGTTCCGTTATGCCTTGTAAAAGCTGTCAAATGTTTACACTCCTCAGCCATTTTAATCTGCCAATAACCCCTCAATAAATCAATCGAAGATAAATATTTAGCCGCCCCTGCGGTATACATGATTTCTTGAGAATCTTTCATCGGAAAGGTTGGAAACTGAGTTACCAAATTTAAAGCTCTATAGTCTATACAAAGTCTAACAGTTGCGTCTTTTTTCGCCACGCAAACAATTGGATGACTAATTTCCACATTTGACACTTCGATTAGATTTAATTCTAATAACTCCTGAATCTGCCTATTTACTTCCTCTTTATAAGCTACCGGTACACTATATAACTTTGGCTTTTTCCTTTCCACCCCCGGTTTAAGATCAATACGATGTTCTCCTGCATCCGCCGGTCGTACAGGACCCATAAACACCTCTTTATTCTCCCTCAAAATAGACTTTATATCTTTAAGTTGATTATTAGATAACCCTTTTATTTCGAACCCCTCTATATCTCATTCTACTTCCTGATCCCGGTTCAAAATTGGAATTTCCCCAACTTCTCCAAATTCCTCATCACCCTCAAAAACAATATTAACTATATTACATTTAGCAATAAATTCTCTTATTTTATTTTGGTGCACATGCTTCCTACTTCCGTCAGCTAACTCAACTATAAACGAATGCTGATTTCGTTTTCGACTATGGTTGCCGGCCCTTGTCACCTAGAATATAACTTATTAGTTGAATCGGGGATTAACAATATTACCTTATCGCCTATTCCAAACGTTTTTTCTTTTGACCTTAAATTATAATGATACCATTCTATTGTTGCACCTCGGACGATAATTTTGCCTCATTTGCGGCTCTTTCTAAGCCTCCCCTAAGTTTATTCAAATACTCATGAATTGGCGTAGTATCTAACTGCGCCCCCTTATTTTCTCCTGCCCAGGATGACTTGAGAATCGACAAAGGACCCTTCGGTGCTCTACCATATAATAACTGGAAAGGTGCGATTCCCGTCATAGAATTTGGGACTTCCCTATACGCCCATAATACAAATGGTATTTGTTCATGCCACTTTTGTCCTTCTTCTCTAATAGTATGATGTAACATACGTTTAAGAGTCTGATTAAATCGTTCCACGAGCCCGTTAGACTGTGGATACTGTGGGGTCGAAAATCTTGGACTAGTGCCTAACCTTTTCTCAAATTCTTTCGTTAAGTCGGCAGTGAAATTGGTTCCATTATCACAGGCAATTATATTTGGAATTCCTGTCCTCATAAATATTTGAAGTAACGCATCACACGCGGTTTTAGCTGTTAAACTTTTTAAAGGGATCGCATCCGCACACCTGGTATGCTGATCAATTAAGGTTAATATATACTGATGCCCTTGGGAACTTTTAGGATCAATAGGCCCAATTAAATCAACATTAACCACCTGTAATGGAAGTTCCGGCCGCGATACTGGGGAAATAGGAGCTCTATTATTTACTTTAACCCCTCTAGTCAATTGGCACTCTAAACATGACTCACAAAATTGTTTAGTTTCTTTCGCCATCCACTCCCAATAAAATGAATACCTGATTCTCTGTAAAGTTTTCTTGGCTGCATGATGCCCTCCAAATACCGAACTATGCGCTAATTTTAGGATTTCTTCCCTTCTTACTTCGGGTACTACTAATTGCGCTATAGTTTCGTCTAACAATTTCTTTTGTGATATAATAAGCCATTTACAACATAATAATCCCCCTTATCCATTTTAGCTAATTCCCAAGCTTTCTCTTATTCTTTACATTCTAATTGGGATTTCTTAAACATATCTGAATTGCTATCAATAGCTTTATTACCTTTCTCCACTTCCGTTTTTTCCGTATTCTGAGTTTGTACATTTTCCGAACTCGCTTCTATTGCGTAAACATTACAATTATCGTTACTCATACCTTCCTTTTCATTCGAGTTATCAATAATAATTTCTGAACTTTCTAATTTTTGGGCCTCTAGCAATGGCTTTTCGCGGTTGACACCTGACAACTCATTAATCACTTCGGGATGTAAAATTACTTGCTCATTAATATTATCAGTCACTGCGCAAAGTACTTCCTGATGAATTATATTAGTTTGTCCGAATTGCGGAATAGCTAACGGTAGTTTAACCAACGGTGATTTAACTGCTTCACCAAACAACCTTTGTAAATAAATACTACCCGCTCCTTTTAATTTCTCTTCCGGTACCAAATCTTTATGAACAACACTAATTTCACATCCAGAATCAACCAATCCCTTTGCTTTTTGCCCATTTACACTAACTTCAATTTTCTCAAGTTTATTTAATTTCTCACCAATAACATTAGTTCTCTGTTCGGCCTTTGCCGATATTCTCGCCACAATAGCTCCATTAGGCAACTCTTTGTTTTCTTTTACCACAATCTTATGCACACCCGCTTTCGGATCTCGCCCTTTATTACCATTATTTCCCTCATTTCCCACTTTTTTACAAAAACGTTGGTAATGACCTCTCAAGCCACCTTTAAAGCATTTAGGCGCTGAAGCATCACTAGGTTTCTTAAAATCTATTTTCCTATCCGAAAAAGAACTAGTCTCATTACTCTCGTTTTGCCTCCAATTACCATTAACTTTGCTATCCTCCCTCGGTCTCATTTTCTCATTGTTTACATACCTATCTTTACCATTAAAACTTTTATACGTCACTGCATAAGACTTATTTTTATGGTCAAAATAGTGGTCACATTCTTTAGCAATTTTAGAAGCTTCTAACCATTTACCCTGGTGAGTTAACCCAATATATGATGCAGTATCCTCATCTAACGTACTTATTAATTTATCAGTAACTATTAACTGGTTGACCTTTTCATAAGAGTCAGCACCTCTAATCTTACAATAATTTTCCCATGTCGCTATTAAACGCGATACAAATAATACATGAGTTTCATTCTGGTTTCTCTTAGCCTTCTTAAAATTTTCCAAACATGCCTTCGGTGTCGGCTCATGTTCCCTTAGGACTAACTCCTTTAATTCCTCATAATTCTTCATTTGTTCCGTAGTGGTATAAATTAACAAATTATCCGCCTTATCTCCTAACATATTTAGTAGAATTTCGGCCTGCTGGTTTTCCGGTACATTTTTAGTTTTGAACGCCCTTTCTAGACTGTTGAAAAATAAATTTCATCCCTCAGTCCCTTCCGGTACTTTGATAGATAGAGTTTTAACACTTTTGATCATTTTTTCTATATTACTTTCATTATTAGATTCCCTAGACCCATTAAAATTATTTGCTGATACTTGAACTCTTAGCCTTTCCATTTCTAATTCATGTTCCATTCTTAATTTTTCCATTTCTAACTTTTCCTGTTTTTCTTCACGCTCTAACCTTTCCCGTTTTTCTAACTTTTCGCGTTCTAATTTTTCCTGTTTTTCTAACTTTTCGCGTTCTAATTTTTCGTGTTCTAATCGTTCTGCAACAATAGCGTCAGATAATTCCTTAATAACCTCCTCGTCATACTCATCACTGTCCATTATCTTTTTCTTAAGCTGAATTCTGGTATCATCTTCCGCGAATTCAACACCCAATTCTTCGGCTATCCCCCGAAGATCCACCTTTTTTAGTTTTAATAAGAAAGCCATACCTTCTCCGATTGTTATTACCACCTTACAATAATATTTATACCTACCAAATTAATATTTCCTTAATTCCTAACTTAGTACAGTTATTTCTCCACTTATTATACTAATTAACATCCTTCAGATAATCAATGTTTTTCATTTCTGATAAACCTACTTAATACTCTAATTTTTCTCAACCATTGATATCACACAATATATGAAGGGTGAGTTCTGATTCAGTTAAATTTGATATTTCAATAAAAATATGTAAATTTATGCCTACCTTGTTAGGCGTCTTCTTTAAGGATGGTAATTTTTTTATTTTGCTCAGGGCAATCTTCAATGTGGCTGAAAGAATAGTAAATTATTATTATGTTCGATGTGTTCTTTAGAACAATTAGGATGTACAGCTAGGGTGGGCCGAAAAAAACTTTTTTTCGATTTTCGATTATGGCGGGTGCGGAAAAGTGGCCACTGGTGGCACTCAGTTCATACAAAAAATTTGAAATTTTTTGGACATTTCCTTACCCTGCCGCAAACGGCTTGAAGTTTTGCAAAAATGTTCATTTTTGAACTTTTTTCGAAAAAAATTAAAAAATGTTAAATTAAATTTATTTTGGTTGTATTTACTTGAAAATGCATATTTAATGTACCAGATGTTTAAATAAGATCTGATCATGCATTATTTAATATCTATGTGTATTATAACTTAGGCTATTTTTATAGCTTTTTCGCGTATAATAGGCAAAAGTTGTATTTGTTTGAATCGATCGTTAGTTTCTGTATTATTTATGTCTCTTAGTCTTCTTTATATATTTTCTATGTGTCAAACGTCATATATTTGAGGAAAAGACAGCAGTATACTTCAAAAACAAATCTGGAAGGTGAGAAAGTGGTGTAGCAGGACTCTAAGCGCGCGCAATGATTCGTCGTAACATTCAGGGAGTATGAAGGACGAAATAGTTGAGAGCCAAAATGCGATAAAGAATTCTTATTATTTATACTTGCTAAATTATCTGGGACATTTGAACAGTGTTTACGTGAAACCCTTTTGTGGTGATATACAGTGCTTTTTGGGTCGTTTAATGTGCCATAATAGTGTTTTGTGCGTTTTATTACAACAAGCTTAGAAATGGCTAGTATAAAGGGCCATGACAATGCAAAGATACGCGATAGCGTGAAAAGTAACTCTTTGGGGTCATCATGCATATTGAAAGAATTGCAATTGCCAACTTATGCTGATAATCATGTTCCACTAATACTGGTTGCTTCACCAAGTAGAAGTTGTGACAGCAGAGAATACGAATCTGGTCATCGATAAAAACAAAGTCAGAAGAGAGAAATAGAAACTTGGAAAGAAGATACAGGCAGAAGAAGTTATTGAAAGAAGGAAAATTAAAAGCATATTTTTTGATGGTAGAAAGGATAAAAGAATATTCAGAGGAAAAAAAGAACAAGCGGCACTGTCGAAGGAAAGGCGAGGAACACATCACCGTGTTGTTTGAACCTGGTTAGGAATACTCGGGTCACTTGATACCTTGTTCCGGTCACGGAAAAGAAATAGCAAAATCATTATACAATCTTCCAAGTCACCACAAGTTAGACTTTTCTGAACTGACGAGGTATCAAGGTAACGGAACGAGGTATCAAGTGACACAAGTATTCCTAACCAGGTTCCAACAACACGGTGATGTGTTCCACGTCTTTCTCTCGACGGTGCTGCTTGTTATTTTTCTTCCTCTGAATGTACTTTTATCCTTTCTATTATCAAAAAATATGCTTTTAATTTTCCTTCTTTCAATAACTTCTTCTGCCTGTATCTTCTTTCCAAGTTTCTATTTCTATCTTCTGACTTTGTTTTTATCGATGACGAGATTCGTATCCTCTGCTGTCACAACTTCTACATGGTGAAGCAATCAGTAGTAGTGGCGCATGATTATCAGCATAGGTTGGCAATTGCAATCCTTTCAATATGCATGATGCCCCTAAAGAGTTACTTTTCACGCTATCGCGTGTCTTTGCATTGTCATGGCCCTTTATACTAGCCATTTTTAAGCTCGTTGTAATAAAACGCACAAAACACTATAATGGCACATTAAACGACCCAAAAAGCACTGCATATCAATACAAAAGGGTTTCACGTTAATACTGAACAAATGTCGCAGGTAATTGAGCAAGGATAAATAATAAGAATCCTTTATCGAATTTTGGCTCTCAACTATTTCGTCCTTCACTCCCTGAGTATTATGACGAATCATTGCGCGCGCTTAGAGTCCTGCTTCACCACTTTCTCACCTTCCAGATTTGTTTTTGAAGTATACTGCTGTCTTTTCCCCAAATATATGACGTTTGACACATATAAAATATATAAAGAAGACCAAGGGACATAAATAATACAGAAACTAACGATCGATTCAAACAAATACAACTTTTGCCTATTATACGCGAAAAAGCTATAAAAATAGCCTAAGTTATAATACACATAGATATTAAATAATGCATAATCAGATTTTATTTAAACATTTGGTACATTAAATATGCCTTTTCAAGTAAATACAACCAAAATAAATTTAATTTAACATTTTTTAATTTTTTTCGAAAAAAGTTCAAAAATGAACATTTTTGCAAAACTTCAAGCCGTTTGCGGCAGGGTAAGGAAATGTCCAAAAAATTTCAAATTTTTTGTATGAACTGAGTGCCACCAGTGGCCACTTTTCCGCACCCGCCATAATCGAAAATCGAAAAAAAGGTTTTTTTCGGCCCACCCTAATGTACACTTCCGTTTTGGGAAAGATGTCTTCTTTAATAACATGAACAAAAAAACACAGCACAGTATAAGTAAATACAAAATAAGAAGAATTTTAAATGTTGAAGTCTTAAAGTTCTTTAAAAAGGAATATTATCGGAGCTGAATACTTTGCTTCCGATTTAACAGTTTCAGGAAAAGGTAAACATCACCCACTTAGAATCATTTCAGACTGGTAAAAGTAGCTTCCCAGAAAAAAAAAATGTGACGTCAAAAAAGGTTTTTAGTGAGTTCTTTTCTTCGTTTCAGGACAAGAGTTTCATAGTGCTGCCATCTGGCGTAGTGCTTTGGAAACAAATAAGTTTTTTAATGAAGAAAAGAGTCTTTTTCCATCAATATACTTCCAATAAAACAAAAGGTAAAACAACAATTCGATTTGATTACTATGCAATACAGATTTCAATTTATACACTTAGATAACAACATACTATTTACATAATAATACTGATACGTTGAAATTGAATAGAAGTATTGATGTCAATCAAAAAATCCACATAAAGAAAAAATTGTATAACATGCACATATAAATTTCTACAATTATCCTCACTAAAATATTTCCAAATTCAATACTGGTTCTCACACTTAAAACAAATATAATATTTTGATCACAAGATCTTTACTTTTATTTTTCCTCACTATGGCTCTCTTTTGAGCCTTTTTTTTCACTATGGCCCTCTTTTGAGCCTTTTTTTTCACTATGATTCTCTTTTGAGCCTTTTTTTTTCACTACTATTGGCCAATTAAAATTTTAGCAAATGTTGTTATCAACTTTTCAAACTTAAAAAATATTGCTTCATTTAAATATTACTTTAACAATAATTTAAATTTAAGTAAATTTAATTATTCCTTCCAACTACTATTAACACAATTAGTAAAAAAAAAAATATATAGACAGTCAATACTAGCTCAAGTTATTATGACCTTTCCTTAGAACAATAGCCAATATGGTTATTAACACTTTATAGGTAGGAAGTATTGATAAAACACATAAATAATATAGACAATTTACTTAAATTACTATTAATTATACAACAATAAATTTTGGTTCGAGATGTCAGCAGAAGGATATGATCAAAACACCTTACCTTATACTTTATTTGTTGGGGTACTTTTCTAATCACTTCCACGATGTAGCGGTAATATGGCACAACAGTTCAGTTCTTTCTAATACTGATACGACACAGGCACAACACTTTAGCACACACTCGACGATACGGCACGACAGTTTAGCACACACTCGACGATCCGGCACGATATTTTAGCACACACTCGATGATATGGCACGACACTTAAGCACACATTCGATGATACGGCACGACCACGCAAGAATTCCACTGCGTACTCCGGCACTAACAGACTGCAACACGGCTCGCTGGTCACTGGTTTCAGGCGATTCTATCCCACCGCTGCCACCAATTTGTCGGACGTTCCTCTCAGTCCGCACAACTTTGAAGAAAGTCCGTGGTAGATATAGCTGCCACCACCGATATTACTAGGTGATATCGGTCACCCACTGTGAGGATTGTGTAAATGAACACTGACGCTGTCAAGTAACTGAATTATCAGTTTATTAAGAATATATGTACACACTAAATACGCTATTTACAATTACATACAATTACAACTCGGATATAGGTGATCCGGTTCAACATTAAATTAAATACAATAGAGATTGGCTGTGTACTATTCCAATTACACTTTCCACCTCACACTCAATGCACGTTAGATTCACTTTATCAGAGATCAGCTTTGAATCTCCCAACACAAGTCTACTCGGCCTGCACTTCTCGGCCCAGAGCACTAAACACCAGGACGTCTGTGTCCTTTGCTCTCCAGCTACGCACTCCTTACGCTCTACAACACAGAGCACCCTCTAGGTACGAAACCTAGGTACGGACTGACCTCATCTGAGACAACCCTTGCTCTTCCCAAATCACCGGGTCACACCAATGTCAACCCCCTTTGGAACTCATTCATTGGACACCTCCTCCATTCCTTTCTTGCTTAGTGACATGTTCCTTGTCCGCTGATCATCCGCATACCTCACTGACAGATGGACATGCCTCTCAGCGATCTTCTCTTTCTCTTATTCACCACCTGCATAAGGATTATCTGTCAATTCCCCTTTCCACAAAGAAGGAATGTCACCTTGGAAATTGTGGTACACAGCCATACAATACAAGATATTAAAATAGAGAAATAGTGGAAATTCCATTCTTTAGCAGAGGTGGTATCAGAATCTGCCAAGGCCCGTAAAAGAAGAAAACTTGTTTCGCGACTGCCCCGATATAATTAACTATACATCCGATATTCATAAAATTTGAAATGACTCGACAAAATTATGCATCAATTATATATTTTAAATTTCAAACGATTTGGTTGGGTAAGTTTTTTCCCTGTTACATCATACAAACTTTATATATATATATACATGCGCGTAACCATGGGGGGGGGGGGGTGCCCTGGGTGCCCGGGCAACCCCCCGCTTGCGCAGACCCATTCACAATTATTTGAAAAAAAAAATCTTTTTAAAAGGAATATCACACAATTATACACTTTAAGATTAAAAAACTGTCCAAAACGGAAATTAAACGGAATTTAACTGTTTTATAGGCTTCCGTTTTAGAAGGTTTTTCTATATAAGATATTGTTTGTACCCAGCATGTTCAGGTTAAAAATTCTGGGCACCCACCCGTTCAAAAGGCTGGTTATACGCCTATGATATATATATTATTAATACAGTATATTTTTTACTACATGGATTTTTTTTTTTGAAAGAATATATATTGTGTAAAAATAAAATTAGATGTATTCAAGACGGGCAGATGAACGACGACTATAGGTGCTACATATTTACATAATTACGAACGCACCTAATAATTTGATTTTATCTAATTCTGTCTTTTTTTTCTGATTATTATTTTATCTATTTCTCTTTACACATTAGATGACTAAAGCTGTTATCAGATTCACGGACTTCAGGCGGGACAAACTTTTCAGCCGATTTTAACCCCAACATTTTCCCGTTCAAAAAGAGAAAACGGTTAAAATTGTCTTTGAAAAAGTTGAAGGAAAAGCAGGAAAACCAGTCCTACAAGTACCAGCCGTTAATATTTATCGCCTACCCGCACCAATCGCTTATCTCTGATTCGTTGAAATGTTCGATGTTGGATGAAAAATCTCGGCTAACCCAGACTTTTTTGGGACTGTGGGAAAAAGTTGGAGAGACAGTGCTGTTTGCTATCACATTGGGTGTTGGGAGGATATTTCGCGAAAAGTTGGAGGAAATCAAGTGTTAGCTCAAAAGTATTGCGAAACGTTGGTGAATCTGTTAGCAGCTTAAGCACACTTTAACTGAGTATGCAAATATTAAAATTGCGTGTTACTAAGATTATATGTTACTTTATTCAAATCGATAAAATTATTATCTAACTGATAAAATTACATTATGAATATTGATGATAAGCAAAGTAACAAGGTATTGCCAAAGCTTTCTTTTAAATTTGAAGTATATTGATAACTAGCAGTTAGTTGCATATTTGTAAATTTAAATATAAAAAACATTTTGTGCGTACAAATAATAAAATTTATACCTGTATTGGTATGTTTCAAAGCAACTTTTGTAATATTTTTTTATTATTATTTGTAATATTTTTAAAAATTTAAATGTAAAAAACGTTTTGTACGCACAAATAATAAAATTTATACCTGTATTGGTACGTTTCAAAGCAACTTGTGTAATATTTTTCTTGACTTATTAGACTCATGACTTGTAAGTGATGCCACCATAATGTCTCGAAAATTTTACAAGTTGCCGAAAAATAGTTTTTTTGATGCCATAAGACGTTTTGAGATCTCCAACAAGTTCACATTTTGATCACAGTGTGGCGCCACGCAGTATTAGTATTTTTATCGCAGATGACATGACGTACATGACTTGCAGTGACGTCACAATGACCATACTTGCTATTAGAAGTGAAAATTAGCTGTCGCCCCTCGCTGCATAGCCATTAAACTTATAAAAATAACAATTAAAAAATTGGACATCGATCGCCAATTGAAATACGTTTTTTTCTTTATTACATTTAATTAGCAAGTAGATTAATTCATTTTCGTACCGGATGCAGGATTAGATTTCAACAACTTAGCTGTATTTTCAATGTTTTGGCTTTTTGCCATGTGCTTGCACTTCACTTGGATTTTAAAGTAACGAGGTGGAACCCGTCGAAATTCGACGAAATAAAACCTTTAAGAAAGAACTGTTTCACTGATTTATAAAAAAAAATCTGCAAAATTCGTTACAGTAGAAAATGCATCTTATATTGGTCAATCTAACTCTCAAACAAATAATATTTTAAGCTAAAATTATCAAAATAGTATAAAATTCAATTATCAGTAGTAGGGAAACGACAGTTTAAGCTCAGGAGCAGGTGGCACTGTGGCACCGTGCCTCCTGCTCCTCCGGCTGCCCCGCCTGCTCCTCCGGCTGCCCCAGGCCTCCTCCGGCTGCCCCGCCTGCGGCCCCGCCACCATCCCTCCTGGCCCCTCCTGCGGTGCCTCCTGCGCCCACCGTGCCACCACCGTCCCTCCTACCCCCCACTATGCATCCCCCTCCACGAACGCCCCCTAGTGGAAAAAAGGAACATTCTATTATAACAGGATAGGTGAACAACCTTCCCTAATTAAAAATATTATCAATCACATCTCAACTCGGAATCATACTATATGATGAAGATTAAATTTATATTTGAATTTTGAACAACCATAATTTTAATGAGTATTATTAATTAAGCGAAACACTGGAAAAATCTCAGTTTTTAACCATTTTATTTAGATTTCTTCAACTACAAGATGAGATTATCAATTTAACTCAAGAAAGTTAAACATATATTTGAATTTTGCTTCATAGACATCTTAATGAGTAGTATTAATTAAGTAAAAACAATAGAAAATATCCAGTTTTATAGAAAAAGACTGATTTCTTACGATTTTTATCAACTATATGATCAATGTAACGACTTAAAAGTTGAAAGTTAAACATGTATCCTAGTTTTTCAACAGCTATAGCCTTAATGAGTATCGTTAATTAAGTAAAAAAACAATGGAAAATATCAAGTTTTATGGAAAAAGACTGCTCTCTTACGATTTTTATCAACTTAAGAGAGAAAACTTAAACATACATTTCAGTTTTTCAACAGCTATAACCTTAATGAGCATTCATAATTAAGTAAAAAACAATGGAAAATATCGATTTTTATAGAAAAAGGCTGATTTCTTACGATTTTTATCAACTGCAACATCAGTGTATCGACTTACAAGTTGAAAGTTAAACATGCATTCTAGTTTTTCAACAGCTATAATCTTAATGAGTATCGTTAATTAAGTAAAAAACAATGGAAAATATCAAGTTTTATAGAAAAAGACTGATTTCTTACGATTTTTTCAACTCAAACTTCAGACTATCAATTTGGTAGAAAGAAATTTAAGCATGCATTCGAGTTTTGGACAACCATTTCCTTCATGAACATTATTAATTAAGCAAAACAACAGAAAATATTAAATTTTTAACTGATTTCTTCATATTTATTTATTTTTTTTTTTATATATATATAAAATCAGAATACACAACTTAAAATAGAAATTTAAACATATTTTTTAATTTTTAAACAGTCGTTACCTCAAAGAATTTCAATAATTAAACAATTAACAAAGGAAACTAATGATTTTTTAACGAAAAAAGACGAATTAAACGAATTTGGTTAACTTTTACTCTAAATGGAAATTTCATCATACTTTTATATACTAACTAAGTAGAATTTTAATGCATAAACGAACACATTTCAGTAAATATTCAACGCACACGCAAATATGAAAACAACACCTGCTTCTTGTGACGTCATATTGAAACCAAAAGTTATTCCTCCGAAGTCCCTCACCATACCTTTTCACCCCCATCTCCCCCAATTTTTTACCTTAGGTAGGGAAATGGACAATGCAATGACCTCTCATTCTTGTATATTTAGAAGTCTGGGAGAAAAAAAGAGAAATTTTATACACTCCAATTTCATAACAGTTACCGCAATATCCCAAAATTTGAATTTTGGAAGACATAATCAGTATAATTAATTAAACAAAATAATAAAAATATTATTTTTTAAGATGAAAAGGTGAATTTAAGCGAATTTGATTAGTTTTACAATAGTCTTTTGAACAACAACTTGGAAATATAGATTTCTAACAGAAGAATTAAACGTATATTTTAATTTTAACAACAAAAACTTAACAAGTATCATTAATTCAACAAAAATAAATATCAATTTTAAAGAAAAGACGAATTTGAATAATTTTACACTAGTATTTTCAAAAGCAACATAGAAATATCAATACTTATTCACATATTTCACTTATTCACTGTATTCAGTACTATATTTAATAAATATGGATACAATTTAAGAATTTTCTAATCTATAATTAAATATTAGCTGTATATTTAATGTTACCCATGTTTTCAACATTAGTTCATAATCGTGAATTTTGTATTTTAAATACCATGTATTCAGGTTCAGATTATTTTCACTTGAAATCATACAGAATTTTTTAACAGAGTTTGTTTTTGAAATCATTGAAGCAACTGTATTTAATATTTTTAACACCAATTTTCTAAGATTTTCTAACATTTTCCGATTATACATTCTTCAGAAGTACATTTCTAAATGTTACAATCACTTTACATATCGAAAAGATATCATTGAAGCAACTGTATTTAATATTTTTAATACCAATTTTCTAAGATTTTTTAACATTTTCCGGTTATACATTCCTCAAAAGTTATTATTACGTATTCTAAACAATAGAAAATATTAATTTTAAGAATAAAAAGACGAATTTAAACAAATTTTATTAGTTTTACACTATTTTTTCTCACCTCCAACACGGATATATCAATTTTAACAGAAGAATTAAACGTATATTTTAGTTTTTAACAACAAAAATGTAATAAGTATCATTAATTAAACAAAAATAAATATCAATTTTCAAGAAAAGACAATTTTTTACACAAATTTTCAACTTTGAAATACATTTGCTTACATATATTGTTACAGTATATTACTAAACTTAAACTTTTTAAAAAGTTTGAATGTCTTTACAAAGGCTCATACTTATATTTTTCACGTCTTGACTGCATTCGAAATCTTACAATAAAAGTATACTTTTATTATTATTATTATTATTATTCTAGAAAACCTAAAAAATCGTTTCTTGCTGCTTTAGACACTTGACATATTAAAACTACTCTACCCATATAATTAATCAAATTAGGACATGATTCATCTTACACTTCAAAATTTCTGAATTTTTACAATACTTATTTTCATCAAACTTTATTCTTGATCCTATATATTTTAATAGCACAGAATTTTAACATCTGTTTTTATCTACTTATCAAAAAATTATTAAAACACCCAACAACATTTTCCAAATATGAATATTATCTTTACAATTTAATAATGCAAAACATACACGAATACAAAGTTTAATTTTTACAAACATTTCATATTTCAAATCAAACTATTCGAAATTTTCACAACATAAGAGCAAACATTAGACGAACTTTTTAACATTAATATTGCTTACATCTTTTCATCATAACTTTTAACTATGATAATTATCCATTTTTAGGTTGATTGTCGAAAAACTGTAACTGAAATTACATAAACTTAATGTAAAAAACCATGTTCTCACACAATTTCTTGAAATTCAACAAAGAATTGACTATTACTCCAATACTTATCTACTTCAATCTCGACTCTCGATAGTATATAGATATTGCATCATTACATACTTACAACTCTTTTCAAACGTTTATCAGAAAATCAAGTCAATCAAAGTCTAGTAGTTATTACATACCTGTTCCTCAGAAATATTACTATCATATGAAACAGTAAAGAAAATTAATAGATATTTAATATTTAATAACTTCATACGTGAAATTACTGCTGAATAAGAATACTAATAATCAAAAAAATCAACTGTTGGACAAAAAAATAGTACAGATTACCGAAAATTCAAATCATTTTTTCTACAAAAATTACAAAAATTAACAAATGAATGACAAGTTAGAGAAATAACTAAAAAAAAAAAAAATAATGAACATATTTACAAATTTATTAAAATCACACCTTTTTCTGGATTACAAACCACAATTTCTTGAAAAATTTAACACCGAATTTGTAAGATTTTAATCCTAGTATTACATACACTCAATAAATATTCAAAATTAAAAAAAAATAATTTTTTAGTCTCATTAATAAGCAGAAATTCTATATTAAAAGAATATTTTCATAGTAGTACTTATAAAAATGAGAGTTTACAAACTGATTTTCATAATTTTATCACATTTAAACTTAATATTTTACATAAAACATTATTTAATCAAATTTTATGCTTTCTAATTCAGTAAAATTCAATACTTTTTTAGTTTTTAAGCCAATACCACAATATTTATTTACATCAAACTTGATTCTTCACCTTTTATATTTCCACATTACACACGTGAGATAAATACTAACTTGGATCAGGAGTTGAAGTCAATTGATTCCATTCGATTTTCATCATGTACGCATTGCTCCTACACGAAATTTCTTACTGCTATAATCATCTAATGTATTAAAACTAATCTACTCATATTTTTAATCAATTCATCAGATGTTTCATCTCGCACTTCTGAATTATCGTGCATCAAGTTGCTTAAAATATAAATACTATCTTTATAGTTTTAATGATATATAGTATACATGGTTTATCTTGAGTTAGCACTTCCATAGTATTAATCAAATTATATGTTTCATCTTGCACTTGATCTTAATGTTTTCATCTTGCATCTGAATTATCGTCCATCGAGTTTTTTAAATAATAATATATTTATAGTTTTTGATTATACATAGCATGTACAAATACAATCTTTAATTTTAACATTTCATATTTCAAATAACCTATTTCCGAAACCAAGCTATGTGAATTTTACCACAATGCTTATTATCATAGAATAATTTGTGTTTCACACTTTTCTAAAAATTATCAGATATGTACCCCTCAGAGAAATTACTATCATATGAATAAATGAAGAAAATTTAATTTATATTAAATGTACACGAAATTGATTGCAATATACATGTATTTAATAAAAATAAATAGGCGATTATTTATACATTAAACCTTTACTAAATATATATTTCTTTCATTATACAGATGTTTCAACAAGATGAACCAAAACAGCAGCAAACTTCAGAAATTAATGATCCAAATGATTCATCCCTAGCACATGTAGCGTTAACGAATAACACATATGTGAGTACTTATATGAGAAATACTAGAATTCGTATATGAAACGTAATTAGAGTAAATACAAAATGATTTGTCTTACTACCTACACTTTAACAAGTGCTTTTTACCTATATTATTGAAGAGAATCCTAACTGTGTCCATTTATTTCTACTACAGATGTGCTCTATTTGCTACAAACACTTCTTAAGTAAATAGAATTTAACAGAACATACAAAAATCTATACAGATGGAAAACCTTACACTTGGAAAGATTACCATAAATGCTGTTTTCAAGGAGACGTGAATAAAAAATGCACACATCATCATATAAAGCATCGTCAGATATATGTAAACTTAGCGAAGATATTCAAAAATTAGTCAGACTTTTGTAGAATTTAGAAATAAAGGAAGATATTTAGGCTATTCATCCATCATATTTTCACAACACTTACCACAATATCTCAAACTTAAAATTTGGAAGACATACACACTGCTGAAAAGTAATTTTGTTATTCTTCTAACCGATATGAATGTATAGATATTATTTTGCAGTGTATTCTTTGAATGCTCACATTAAATATTCTTTTATATGCATATATCGTTGTGTTTATTTTTCTAATACCTATTACATTAATGAAATACATAACATTTTAAGTGAAATAACACTCTCACAACTTAAAAAATGCATAAGAACATACAAAAAATAAGCAGATGTATGAAAAAATATACAAGTTTACAAAATAATTTCATTGTTTTCTAGAAATATTAACAAAAAATATTTACAATATGAAAAAATTGCAAAAGTGAAAAGAAAAAACACAAATGTAAAAACAAAAACCACAAAGTGAAAAACTCATAACAAAGTTTTTGAAAAAAAATATTTACAACAAAATTTTTTTTTACAAAAACCAAAACTTCCAAAAATATTTTTTTCAAAAATTTTTTTTTTCAAAAACATTTTTTACAAAAAATTTTTTTTTGAAAATAAGTTTTTACAAAAGTAAAAAATAAAAAATCACAACGTTAAAAATATGAAAAATTTTAGTTAAAAAAAGTGTAAAAAAAATTGCAAAAAAAGTTGCAAAAATTTCAAAAAAAGTTACGAAAAAAGTATCAAAATTTTTGTTCTTTTTAATAGCAAATACAATGGTTTCACCATTGCATACTGTATTAAAAAGAACAAAAATTTTGATACTTTTTTCGTAACTTTTTTTGAAATTTTTGCAACTTTTTTTGCAATTTTTTTTACACTTTTTTTAACTAAAATTTTTCATATTTTTAACGTTGTGATTTTTTATTTTTTACTTTTGTAAAAACTTATTTTCAAAAAAAAATTTTTTGTAAAAAATGTTTTTGAAAAAAAAAATTTTTGAAAAAAATATTTTTGGAAGTTTTGGTTTTTGTAAAAAAAAATTTTGTTGTAAATATTTTTTTTCAAAAACTTTGTTATGAGTTTTTCACTTTGTGGTTTTTGTTTTTACATTTGTGTTTTTTCTTTTCACTTTTGCAATTTTTTCATATTGTAAATATTTTTTGTTAATATTTCTAGAAAACAATGAAATTATTTTGTAAACTTGTATATTTTTTCATACATCTGCTTATTTTTTGTATGTTCTTATGCATTTTTTAAGTTGTGAGAGTGTTATTTCACTTAAAATGTTATGTATTTCATTAATGTAATAGGTATTAGAAAAATAAACACAACGATGTATGCATATAAAAGAATATTTAATGTGAGCATTCAAAGAATACACTGCAAAATAATATCTATACATTCATATCGGTTAGAAGAATAACAAAATTACTTTTCAGCAGTGTGTATGTCTTCCAAATTTTAAGTTTGAGATATTGTGGTAAGTGTTGTGAAAATATGATGGATGAATAGCCTAAATATCTTCCTTTATTTCTAAATTCTACAAAAGTCTGACTAATTTTTGAATATCTTCGCTAAGTTTACATATATCTGACGATGCTTTATATGATGATGTGTGCATTTTTTATTCACGTCTCCTTGAAAACAGCATTTATGGTAATCTTTCCAAGTGTAAGGTTTTCCATCTGTATAGATTTTTGTATGTTCTGTTAAATTCTATTTACTTAAGAAGTGTTTGTAGCAAATAGAGCACATCTGTAGTAGAAATAAATGGACACAGTTAGGATTCTCTTCAATAATATAGGTAAAAAGCACTTGTTAAAGTGTAGGTAGTAAGACAAATCATTTTGTATTTACTCTAATTACGTTTCATATACGAATTCTAGTATTTCTCATATAAGTACTCACATATGTGTTATTCGTTAACGCTACATGTGCTAGGGATGAATCATTTGGATCATTAATTTCTGAAGTTTGCTGCTGTTTTGGTTCATCTTGTTGAAACATCTGTATAATGAAAGAAATATATATTTAGTAAAGGTTTAATGTATAAATAATCGCCTATTTATTTTTATTAAATACATGTATATTGCAATCAATTTCGTGTACATTTAATATAAATTAAATTTTCTTCATTTATTCATATGATAGTAATTTCTCTGAGGGGTACATATCTGATAATTTTTAGAAAAGTGTGAAACACAAATTATTCTATGATAATAAGCATTGTGGTAAAATTCACATAGCTTGGTTTCGGAAATAGGTTATTTGAAATATGAAATGTTAAAATTAAAGATTGTATTTGTACATGCTATGTATAATCAAAAACTATAAATATATTATTATTTAAAAAACTCGATGGACGATAATTCAGATGCAAGATGAAAACATTAAGATCAAGTGCAAGATGAAACATATAATTTGATTAATACTATGGAAGTGCTAACTCAAGATAAACCATGTATACTATATATCATTAAAACTATAAAGATAGTATTTATATTTTAAGCAACTTGATGCACGATAATTCAGAAGTGCGAGATGAAACATCTGATGAATTGATTAAAAATATGAGTAGATTAGTTTTAATACATTAGATGATTATAGCAGTAAGAAATTTCGTGTAGGAGCAATGCGTACATGATGAAAATCGAATGGAATCAATTGACTTCAACTCCTGATCCAAGTTAGTATTTATCTCACGTGTGTAATGTGGAAATATAAAAGGTGAAGAATCAAGTTTGATGTAAATAAATATTGTGGTATTGGCTTAAAAACTAAAAAAGTATTGAATTTTACTGAATTAGAAAGCATAAAATTTGATTAAATAATGTTTTATGTAAAATATTAAGTTTAAATGTGATAAAATTATGAAAATCAGTTTGTAAACTCTCATTTTTATAAGTACTACTATGAAAATATTCTTTTAATATAGAATTTCTGCTTATTAATGAGACTAAAAAATTATTTTTTTTTTAATTTTGAATATTTATTGAGTGTATGTAATACTAGGATTAAAATCTTACAAATTCGGTGTTAAATTTTTCAAGAAATTGTGGTTTGTAATCCAGAAAAAGGTGTGATTTTAATAAATTTGTAAATATGTTCATTATTTTTTTTTTTTTTAGTTATTTCTCTAACTTGTCATTCATTTGTTAATTTTTGTAATTTTTGTAGAAAAAATGATTTGAATTTTCGGTAATCTGTACTATTTTTTTGTCCAACAGTTGATTTTTTTGATTATTAGTATTCTTATTCAGCAGTAATTTCACGTATGAAGTTATTAAATATTAAATATCTATTAATTTTCTTTACTGTTTCATATGATAGTAATATTTCTGAGGAACAGGTATGTAATAACTACTAGACTTTGATTGACTTGATTTTCTGATAAACGTTTGAAAAGAGTTGTAAGTATGTAATGATGCAATATCTATATACTATCGAGAGTCGAGATTGAAGTAGATAAGTATTGGAGTAATAGTCAATTCTTTGTTGAATTTCAAGAAATTGTGTGAGAACATGGTTTTTTACATTAAGTTTATGTAATTTCAGTTACAGTTTTTCGACAATCAACCTAAAAATGGATAATTATCATAGTTAAAAGTTATGATGAAAAGATGTAAGCAATATTAATGTTAAAAAGTTCGTCTAATGTTTGCTCTTATGTTGTGAAAATTTCGAATAGTTTGATTTGAAATATGAAATGTTTGTAAAAATTAAACTTTGTATTCGTGTATGTTTTGCATTATTAAATTGTAAAGATAATATTCATATTTGGAAAATGTTGTTGGGTGTTTTAATAATTTTTTGATAAGTAGATAAAAACAGATGTTAAAATTCTGTGCTATTAAAATATATAGGATCAAGAATAAAGTTTGATGAAAATAAGTATTGTAAAAATTCAGAAATTTTGAAGTGTAAGATGAATCATGTCCTAATTTGATTAATTATATGGGTAGAGTAGTTTTAATATGTCAAGTGTCTAAAGCAGCAAGAAACGATTTTTTAGGTTTTCTAGAATAATAATAATAATAATAATAAAAGTATACTTTTATTGTAAGATTTCGAATGCAGTCAAGACGTGAAAAATATAAGTATGAGCCTTTGTAAAGACATTCAAACTTTTTAAAAAGTTTAAGTTTAGTAATATACTGTAACAATATATGTAAGCAAATGTATTTCAAAGTTGAAAATTTGTGTAAAAAATTGTCTTTTCTTGAAAATTGATATTTATTTTTGTTTAATTAATGATACTTATTACACTTTTGTTGTTAAAAACTAAAATATACGTTTAATTCTTCTGTTAAAATTGATATATCCGTGTTGGAGGTGAGAAAAAATAGTGTAAAACTAATAAAATTTGTTTAAATTCGTCTTTTTATTCTTAAAATTAATATTTTCTATTGTTTAGAATACGTAATAATAACTTTTGAGGAATGTATAACCGGAAAATGTTAAAAAATCTTAGAAAATTGGTATTAAAAATATTAAATACAGTTGCTTCAATGATATCTTTTCGATATGTAAAGTGATTGTAACATTTAGAAATGTACTTCTGAAGAATGTATAATCGGAAAATGTTAGAAAATCTTAGAAAATTGGTGTTAAAAATATTAAATACAGTTGCTTCAATGATTTCAAAAACAAACTCTGTTAAAAAATTCTGTATGATTTCAAGTGAAAATAATCTGAACCTGAATACATGGTATTTAAAATACAAAATTCACGATTATGAACTAATGTTGAAAACATGGGTAACATTAAATATACAGCTAATATTTAATTATAGATTAGAAAATTCTTAAATTGTATCCATATTTATTAAATATAGTACTGAATACAGTGAATAAGTGAAATATGTGAATAAGTATTGATATTTCTATGTTGCTTTTGAAAATACTAGTGTAAAATTATTCAAATTCGTCTTTTCTTTAAAATTGATATTTATTTTTGTTGAATTAATGATACTTGTTAAGTTTTTGTTGTTAAAATTAAAATATACGTTTAATTCTTCTGTTAGAAATCTATATTTCCAAGTTGTTGTTCAAAAGACTATTGTAAAACTAATCAAATTCGCTTAAATTCACCTTTTCATCTTAAAAAATAATATTTTTATTATTTTGTTTAATTAATTATACTGATTATGTCTTCCAAAATTCAAATTTTGGGATATTGCGGTAACTGTTATGAAATTGGAGTGTATAAAATTTCTCTTTTTTTCTCCCAGACTTCTAAATATACAAGAATGAGAGGTCATTGCATTGTCCATTTCCCTACCTAAGGTAAAAAATTGGGGGAGATGGGGGTGAAAAGGTATGGTGAGGGACTTCGGAGGAATAACTTTTGGTTTCAATATGACGTCACAAGAAGCAGGTGTTGTTTTCATATTTGCGTGTGCGTTGAATATTTACTGAAATGTGTTCGTTTATGCATTAAAATTCTACTTAGTTAGTATATAAAAGTATGATGAAATTTCCATTTAGAGTAAAAGTTAACCAAATTCGTTTAATTCGTCTTTTTTCGTTAAAAAATCATTAGTTTCCTTTGTTAATTGTTTAATTATTGAAATTCTTTGAGGTAACGACTGTTTAAAAATTAAAAAATATGTTTAAATTTCTATTTTAAGTTGTGTATTCTGATTTTATATATATATAAAAAAAAAAATAAATAAATATGAAGAAATCAGTTAAAAATTTAATATTTTCTGTTGTTTTGCTTAATTAATAATGTTCATGAAGGAAATGGTTGTCCAAAACTCGAATGCATGCTTAAATTTCTTTCTACCAAATTGATAGTCTGAAGTTTGAGTTGAAAAAATCGTAAGAAATCAGTCTTTTTCTATAAAACTTGATATTTTCCATTGTTTTTTACTTAATTAACGATACTCATTAAGATTATAGCTGTTGAAAAACTAGAATGCATGTTTAACTTTCAACTTGTAAGTCGATACACTGATGTTGCAGTTGATAAAAATCGTAAGAAATCAGCCTTTTTCTATAAAAATCGATATTTTCCATTGTTTTTTACTTAATTATGAATGCTCATTAAGGTTATAGCTGTTGAAAAACTGAAATGTATGTTTAAGTTTTCTCTCTTAAGTTGATAAAAATCGTAAGAGAGCAGTCTTTTTCCATAAAACTTGATATTTTCCATTGTTTTTTTACTTAATTAACGATACTCATTAAGGCTATAGCTGTTGAAAAACTAGGATACATGTTTAACTTTCAACTTTTAAGTCGTTACATTGATCATATAGTTGATAAAAATCGTAAGAAATCAGTCTTTTTCTATAAAACTGGATATTTTCTATTGTTTTTACTTAATTAATACTACTCATTAAGATGTCTATGAAGCAAAATTCAAATATATGTTTAACTTTCTTGAGTTAAATTGATAATCTCATCTTGTAGTTGAAGAAATCTAAATAAAATGGTTAAAAACTGAGATTTTTCCAGTGTTTCGCTTAATTAATAATACTCATTAAAATTATGGTTGTTCAAAATTCAAATATAAATTTAATCTTCATCATATAGTATGATTCCGAGTTGAGATGTGATTGATAATATTTTTAATTAGGGAAGGTTGTTCACCTATCCTGTTATAATAGAATGTTCCTTTTTTCCACTAGGGGGCGTTCGTGGAGGGGGATGCATAGTGGGGGGTAGGAGGGACGGTGGTGGCACGGTGGGCGCAGGAGGCACCGCAGGAGGGGCCAGGAGGGATGGTGGCGGGGCCGCAGGCGGGGCAGCCGGAGGAGGCCTGGGGCAGCCGGAGGAGCAGGCGGGGCAGCCGGAGGAGCAGGAGGCACGGTGCCACAGTGCCACCTGCTCCTGAGCTTAAACTGTCGTTTCCCTACTACTATTATCTAAATTATTAACCTTTTCCGGCACGGGCAAAATCTGTTAGTAAAATGAAAAATTATGGACTGACACCGGAATTCGCAAACGAACTTTTTGGATATTTAGAATTCCTTAATTTAAGCTTTTATTGTAAAAGCAAAATTTTACTAAAATATTACTGGTGCCATTTGCAAGTTTGGAATTAAAATTAGGTATCCCAGACCGGGCACAGTGTGCCGGAAAGGGTTAAGCGAAATAAAACCGAAAGTGACCGGATTTTATAACAGACGATACTTTAAAAATAGTATACGCATTTTGATTTCATTTTTTTTTTTTTCAATTTTAAGAGAAATGGAGTTTTTCTGTTGCCACAATTACAAAATTGGTACAAAAAACAATAAAAAATTAATATTAGAAAATTTAATTGAGGTATAGTTTTGAAACAAATTGCATTTAAAAGGTTTTTTTTCTTTAAACGACGGTATACAAATTTAAAAGGTACGATGTTTATCAGTATAAATTTGCAGTAGCGAAAATTGCAAAACCGAAATTGTATAGGAAAGTGTTGCCATTCGCAAAATGACGTATGCGTTACGCACAGATACGTTTGGCCTTTATAATATAGATTTAAAAGATTTTTGACTGCTTCCTTATTCTTATTTGAATAGTTGGCTGGTATAAAACTTCTTTTTATAAAAAAAATATCCATATATACAAGGATTATAACTTATTTAGATGTCAACAAAGTGTGAAACATTATAGTTGCCACCAAAGAAACTGAGTCTACCGGCTACTGACTACTAACTCAATTTCTCAGTTTTCACCTATACTTGCTACACGGTATATGAATAAAATTTAATATTTAAGTAATTATTCAATCGAATCTTCCCAATTGAGAACATTCGCCTGTAAAAAGTGATACAGTTTTATATAATCAATGGATTGGAAAACCTTTGCCTGTAAATCAGTTTTTACCTTTGCAATACAATAATTGCTCGGAAGTAAATATTTGTTAAAGATCATTTCATAAATTTCTAATCTTTTCCAATTCTGATTGATTTTATGCATTCATTACACACTAGACTACTTGACTAAAAAAGTTTTACATGTATTCAGATTTTTAAAACACATGTTACTAAAACTATTGATAAATTTAGGTTATATATCTAATATTAAAAGTTTCATGTTATGATGCGAATGCTTTTTAACACTTTTCAAAAAAAGTTGAAAAGCACTCATGCATTGAGTTTGTCCGGCCGTCACCCTCTAACTTTTGTAAATACACTCGGATTTTCATGCAATTGATAAATATTATTTAGAGTGGCCAAAGCATGTTTTGTATTGCATATGAAGTATGTACTATTAATGGTTCATTTACACAGGGGCACTCAAAAGAATTCGATTACATTACGGTATATTTAGGGAAAAATCGTTTGCAGAGTATTTTAATGACATTACGCTATTTCAAATGTATTTAAACCAAGGTTGGGTTTTTGACGTCAAAAAGTGGTTTTTGACATTACATGTCGAAAACCTGTCTAAAAGTGTCGAAAACTGTCAAAAAGCGTCAAAAACTGTCAAAAACCTTATACACATTTTTTTAAATCAATCATTAGTGATATTTTAAATTAAATAAAGCTAAAAACTGGTTAAATAATAATTTATATATTATGTAAATAATTTTTATTTAGTTATACTATGAGTTGTAATAAAATTATGTATCACAATTTAAATTATATGTCAATTGTCATGTATAGGAAAATAGCTAAAAACATTGAAGCTACTGTACATTTTTCAAAGTATTATTTATGTTTGTATCTTTATTATTATTAAGTGTTCAGTTTGATGTAAAAAATTTTAAGTCTAATTTATGCTTTAAAAAAAAAAAAAAAAAAAAAAAAAAAAAAAAAAAAAAAAAACTTGTGTAAATTTAAAGTGATCGCTATTCAATGACTGATTATAAGTTCCTTCTATTTTTATTGATTCTAAATGTTTGCTTTCATACATAGATATAAACCACAATTGCAACACAGATGTTCTAAGAGTAATTAAATTAATTATAATATGAAATCAATATAATTAAATGTTCTTTAAATCAATATGTTAAAAGAAGGTGTTTTATTTTCAGTTACGTTACTCATATATATCTTCATTTTACTATGTCAGTTTCAGTTTAATTCTTTAGAACAATTTGTTTATGTTTAAAATGTTAGTTGTATAAATGTTTAGCTGTATTTGTTTATGTTTTTATGCATTATAAAATAGCCCACCAACCCCTCCTTTTTTTTTTTTTTTTCTTTTTGAGTACATTATTTCAGAAGCTGTAAATCTAGCCTTTAATGCTTAATTATTTGTTTGTGGAATGTACATTTGCAAGCAAAGAACAGGTGTAACATTTTTTTCTTAGTTTGGATTCTATTAACTATAACTGTATTTGGCACCTGTCTAGTATTGCACCTGCCTGTGTAGAATAATGTAGTTAGGTCAGTATTGTGCAATTACTTGTCAGTTTGAAAAGCAAATCTGTGCTTTATAGAAATTATTTAATCATACTTTCTTAAAAATTGCTGAAGCTACTTCTAGGAGGGAAATTATTTCAATTGTAGTTACATAGCTTTATCCAGAGATCTTGTTTAGTTAATGTGTATTAAATCTGTTTCTGTAATACAGATTTTTTCCTTAAGTCATGGATAAAGGTGGTAGACCTAAAAATGCTGTGTGGAATAATTTTTCTGTGTGAAAGAAGGAAACTCACAACTTATGGAAAATGCAAAAGATGTGGACACACTATGGCCAATAGAGTTGACAGAATGAAAGGTCATTCAGCAAAATGCAAAAATGCAGAGCATGTACGAGAGAAAAGAGAAGATTATGTAAAAAAAGAATAAGAACATCTGCACATGGAAATTGATATATTGGAAGTCCTGAGAACAATAGTCATGTGAATGAAACTGTAAACAATAATCATGAAGAAAATGATTGTACTTCAAATATTACAAGTGTTAAGAAACTTTGTTTTGAACAAAATAAGATAGATAACTATATAGTAAAAACTACACCTATTATAAAAAAGTAGTTGGATCTACAAGTTGCTAGATTCTTTTATAGCTGTAATATCCCCTTTAGCGTTGTTGAACAAGAGGAATTTGTCAAGCTAACATAGTTTCTTCACTCTGGATATAAACCCCCTTCTCGGAAAACATTATCTAGTAGCCTTCTAGATGAAGTTACTGAAACTTTAGAAAGTGAAATGAAATCAGAACTTCAAGGAAAAGATTGTACACTAGTTGAAGATGGATGGAGTAATGTCCATAATGATGCCATAATAGCTTCTTGCCTGCATGTTGAGGGAAAGGTTTTCTATACTGATTGTGCAGGTCAATCTAAAACAGCTCAGTTTTGCAAAGAAAAAGTAAAAAACTCGATAACTCTAGCAAAAAATAAATTTTCCTGCAATGTCTCATGTGTGGTTACTGACAACGAAAGAAAAATGCAAAAAATGTGGGAGTTGTTAAAAGAAGAAAATGATGATCTTCTTGTGTATGGATGCTGTGCCCACTGGATGAATCTTCTTAAGAAGGAAATTACTCCACAAGACATTATGAAGCATATTGTGGAAGTGCAAAAGTACTTTCGCAACCACCACCTTCCATCTGCCTGGTTAAGTCAATTGCAAGACACTGTGAAGCCGCAGCTTCCAAATGAACCTCGCTGGAATAGCCAACTCACTTGTATTGACACTTTTATCAAAAATAGGTCAGCTTATGTAAAAATTTGTGAAGATCATGCAATTGAATCTAGAATAGTACAGCTTGTGAATAATTATAGCTTATACCAACAAGCAAAAGAATTGCAAATGTAGTTAAAACCTTTGGCTAATATGCTTGACAGGGTCCAAAGAGATAATGCAACATTGGCTGATGCTTGTCAAGCTTAGCTTTCTTTAGCTGTAGACATAAATCTGGCTCCATACTATGATGCAATTATATAGAGCGTATGGAATCCTATCTATAACCGTTTCATTATCTGGCGTACATGACGCATCAAGCATACAAAGGTGCATTATTAAACGATAAACAGAGGGAAGCAGCTCGGACATGGCTGCTTGAAAGAAACCCAGATTTTCTCAGATTTATCATTGCTTTTGAAGCTGAATCTCCACCATACCCTAAAAGTTTCTTCTCAGATCAAGATGTTCCAGTAGCAGTATGGTGGAAAGGCTTGTGAAGTCAAGCCAACCAAGTGATTTCATACAGCTCATGGTGCGTTTGCATTCCAGTCCATGCAGCTCAGCCTCAATTGAGCGAATATTTTCAAATTTTGGATTTATCCACTCCAAATTACGAAACAAACTTGGAGTACAGAAGGCATCAAAACTAGTGTTTTGCTACCGCATGCTTCGTGGAAAAAAATATTTAGAATGGGATTAACATTAAAATAAGATAAAAATAACAATGTGTATTATTTATATTGTACTTTTATATGTTAAATTATAAATATTTTCACCATGTACTTTCATTTTTAAAAATTAAAGTGTTTAGTAGTTTCATTAGTTTATATTTTTAATGTAACAACTAATAATACTTCTGATTATTCTTTATTCTATATTTATAGCTTACAGTTAATTTCTATTTTCTAAGCAACTTGTATTAAAACTGTCAAAAAATTTATTAAAGTGCCTAAAACTAAAAATTATGAAAAATTATAAATTTAATGTTGTTCCAAAAATAATATTAAACAGTTTTTGGACTCAATTTTAGGATTTTGACACTTACTGTCAAAAACTATGTCAAAAAGGGGTTTTTGACATGACGGTTAAAACCATGGTTAAATCCGGATACAACCGTCACACTGTCAAAAACTTGCCAACCCTGATTTAAACTGATATAAATCTTTGAATTTCACTGCGATCACGTTAAAACAGAGCATTCATAGCATTTTGTATTCATTTACAGAGACACACAAAAGAAATTGATTACAGTATTCACACAATACTTGCTGGAGAGGACGTTTTAAAATTCGGAATGCGCTTGTTAAATTCAATTAATTTTTTACATATTACTCTTTATACATAAATTCCATACCTATATACAGGACTGCACAAAAGTATTCGCACACCATTCTTCTTATCAGAGGAAATTGTTGAAGGTGAATTTTCAACTGAAATAACATCTCTTAAATGAACTAAGTTTTGGAATGCATGTTGAGTTGTTAATAGATACAAATCTCTGTATCATATACAGGACTGCTAAAAAATATGAATAATTCTGGTTTTGACATGCGTTATACATTTCCATATTGTGAAATGAGACGTAATATTATATATATATATATATATATATATATACACACACACACACACACACACACACACACACACACACACACACACACACACATATATATATATATATATATATTTTCTTTTTCTTTTTTAACGGAGCAGTTTTGTTGCATTATTCTGAATGTGTTGGGTGCTTCATTATGCTTGACGCATGATTTTGCAATTATATGGAGTAATTTCACTTATATAATGGTAATGGTGTAATTTAAACTGATATAACTTGTGTAACATTATACATTAGTGTAACATGACAAGTTATAACGAATAAAGTTTAACTTATTCAATAAAATGGACTCAGCAAGGCTGCCACGAATTTTATCAAGTAAACGTTGCATAGTTTTTTTTTTTTTTTTTTTTTTTTTTCTACACTGAGGAAGAGTTGTTCTTTGCATTAGACCATATTTTAAATAGCGAAAATTATCCATAGAAATTGGAAGCTAGAATGTTTTAAAAAATGTATATTTCTTGTATATTTTCTTTTCTGTGACCGTCTTATCTATTCAGTTTCTTTGCCGCTAGCTCGTTTGAGTTTTACGTAAGTCATTAAAATAAAAAATGGTTTTGAAAAATAATTCACTGTATAAGAATTTTATCCTTGTTCTCCTAAAAGAATTATCTTAAGTGCTTTATTTACCTGGACTATTTATACAATAAGTAGAATCCGGAAGATAACTATACCGAGAAGAGATTTATATTTAGCGAAAAAATAAGGAAAGCTGGCAACCCTGTGTAAGGTAGATATTCTTCAGTAAATTGTTTTAAAGAAATGTTTTAAACAAAAATTGCATGTTTACATTCCTCTCAATAATATTGCATCTCTTTCAAACGTTTAAAAAAAGATTTTTTTCGGAAACGGAGCATTGTGTCATGCTTTTCCGATGACTCATTTAAAAAATCTACCACGACGAAATGCGAACAACCAAGTTTGTCTTCCAATAATTTTCCCACTTTCACAACTTTCATTAAGTTATTACCTGACACATCAAGCCAATGAAAGCTCCAGTTTCACTTACTTTCATGACCCATCCAATTATACGATGAAAGGTGGAGTTTCAGATCTCGAAAGGCGTGACCTAGTGAAATAGGCGGTATCTAGAAGCTCCGCCTCTGACATCATCTCTGAAGAGATCGTAGCCCCAGGCAACGGCTTAGAATGGATGTCAACGGCTTTGGGTTGGGCCGCATTAATCCGTTCAGCATAGATTCCTTAATGTCGGAACACGCAAACGAATATATGCCCCAAATGATGACCATGGGGCAGCGGACTATGGCGCCCCTAGATTGTTGTTATGACTGGACTCCCATGAATTCGAATTGTTTTCCAAGCAATACGATGAAAGATATGGAAGGTAAGAATGTTTTTGTTATGTTCTTGTTTATTAGAATATGCTTATTACTGATGTATGTAAACAAATAATATCCGATGACAGGAAAACAACAGGAAATGAGAAGGAGTTTTATTTTTTCTTTTCTTTCGTATTTTCTTTTACTAATGTTTGACTGGATGATTAATAATTAAAGAACTTAGTGGAAGACGTTGTGTCATTTAAAAAGAAAATTGTTTTATTAAATGCACGAGGAAGAGGATGTTATCAAGTTAATGAAGTTACGATGTTATCGATCATATAATCGATGACGATTCGATCAAGATGCTTTTTTTGGGGGGGGGGGGGGGGGAGAAGGCTTGATATTAGTTTTGTAAAAAGTAAAAGTTATTATTATTATTACATTTTTGTAAAAAAAAAAAAAAAAAAAAAAAAAAAAAATGTATTTTAATATGCAATTTATTTAGTACTCAAATTCCAAACAGATGTAACTTTTTTAAGTTCTTCTGCTAAGGTTTTCTTTTCCTGTGAATTTGTTTTGTTTTGAAATTATACGCATTTTCGAATCTAACAAAAAGGAAAATACTTAATGAACAGTATGTTTTTAAGGAATAACATTTTGTAAAGGGGCCTGTATCATTAAAGGGATTCAATATCCTTCATTCGGCGAAAAATGACGAAAATATCAATTTTCTAATTTTTTTGCTTAAATTATACTTTATAATACATGATACATTCTAGTGAAGTTTTGTAATGACGCAGTTTAAAACGGTTTTACTACATCGCTGTCCCTTTAAATGCCAAAATCCACTTCTCTGGAAAGGTTTTTCTTTCTCAGTTTACTTTTATCTATTTTTTTCAATTGACTCTTTTCTTAAAATATATATATATATATATATATATATATATATATATATATATATATATATATATATATATATATATTTAAAATTAACCAGTACACTACATTTTCTACGAATAATTAAAAAAAACTTCACATTTTACTTTTTTCTCCCAAACTAATTAACCTATGATAAATACGTTACTTAAAAGTATACAGCACACTTCTACGAATAGTTAAAAAAATAAATTACAGCTCAAAATGTTCAAAATTATACAAGCAAGATACATTTTAAAATTGACTTAATTTTTTCAAAATAAATAAATAAACAAATAAAATAAAAATAAACAAATAAAATATTCAAAATATATAAATAAATAAATTTTTTGAATTTTGGCTGGAAAATTGAACAATTCTTTGATAGAATTATTTTCCTTCATTGCGATCTTTATTATTATGCCAAAAATGCAAAATGCTTAAATAATAATTAAAACAAGTTCAAAGGGCACCAGGTCTCTTTAAATGGATTATTGTAAATTAGCCTGTTTTATTAAATGGAATTTCGCGAAAATACTTGCTTTATAAGAAGGGATTTCAAGAAAGGGCGTGTTTTATTAAAAGGATTTTTGCGAAACCTGTTTTTAAAAATGGATTATTGTAAGAGGGTCTTAAATAAGCCCAAAATTTTATCTGGATGACCCCTGTATAATTAATAAATAAAACATTAAAATTTTAACAAGTTTTGAAAATATGAAGACGGAGATTATTTATGATATAATGGCAATACACGGAAGACTAATTTTTAATAATATTTTTTATTTAACAATATAAATTAGTTTAACATTTTTAAATATTTAAAAGTTAAATGTTAGTAAGTTTTATAAACGAATGAGTTTTGTAATACCTGTTAATTTTTCAAAAGCATGCTAATTAAACAGAAAATAAATAAATAAAATTTACAACTAAAAACTTCCATTTCAGTTCTCTCAAAAATCCGTTTTTGAGAATCTTTTTTTCTACTGAGCTCAATGCAATTATAAAAGAATTAAATGTAAATAAGTGTTCTTTATAATACAATATTTATTTCTTATGACTTAAAGTATCTACTTGCGTTCAAAACCTCTTTATTATTTTTATTAAGGTACAATATTGAATAAACACACATATTTTAATAAAATTTTGTTTTTATAATGAAAGTTTAAAGTAATAAGTTTCTATTTCTAAAAAAGAGCTTTTTTAAAATTCCGGTGTCAGTCAATTATTTCACCATTTTACGAACAAAACTGTTCTGTGCCGGAAAGGGTTAAGAGTCTATTTCAGTCATCCAAAAATACCTGTTCGCTAATGCTGATTCAATGGGAGAAAATTTTAAAATGTCTCGCTTGCATTTTAACATCTGTAAATATTTTTTTGTATTGGTAAGTTGAGATAAATCTGTATAAAAACCTTCTTTTTTTCCCAGATATTTTTAATTAGGACACTTTCATTTTCGAAACCGCTTTCAATATTACCCCCCCCCCCCTCTTCCGGGAAAAAAAAAAAAAACCTGCAAACATGCGATCGAGAAAGTAAAGAACAACCTTTGTACAGATCTTACTTCAACTATCCAATGCGAGAAAAAAAAATCCAAATATATTAAAATGCAAACAAGATATCTTTAAAAAAAAATTCTCCCATTGGATTAGCATTGGCGAACGGGTGTTTTTTCCTGACTGGAGTAACCCCTCGACGAGATAACTGATTTTCCAAAAATCGCATCTAACGATTTCATAGCTATATTAGTTCTCATAAATATAATTTAAAAGTGTGAATTAAGATTTGTTAGTATTTTTATGGGAAAAAAAAAAAAAAAAAAAAAAAAAAAAAACATAAGAAAAGAATGCATAGAAACATTGTTTAAAATTGTGTTGGCTTCCCTACCCCCGCTTCCGGTATTTGATTCATTTATTTGTTTTAAAAGTAATCTTACAAGAAAATAACACTTATGAAACCAATAAACAATATGTAAAGTATGTTTCTGAAAAAAAAAAAAAAAAAAAAAAAATTCAAAGAGATAATAAGCAATAATAAAGGAAATTTCTGAAGTTTCCGACACTAAAAAACGGGTAAATATTTTTTTAAATATACAGATAATAACTACATTCAAAACAACAAAAGTATAAATCAAATTTACATATTTTAAATAATCAGATTAACTGTCATTTATTTAAAAATTAAAAAAAAAAAAAAAAAAAAAAAAAAAAAAAAAAACCTTTAATAATAAGTAATGTGCTTCAGATTGAGTAGTAGATAAAGTAGAATAAAGATTAAAACAGAAAAAATAAATAAAATAAAACAAAATTATATAAAAAAGAAAAAATATATAATAATAGAAATTTTGCAGCTTACCAGATAGGTGATTTAAAAAATGCATTTATGGTACATTTCGAACAATACTTTGGTAAAGTTATTTTAAAGGTATGGTAACATGGTTATGGTTTGAAATATTTTTATGATATGTTTTTAACAATTTGTAAAAACCAGATATATTTAAAATGTGTCAATGATATATGTCAGATATATTTAAAATAATTAAATTAATATTTAATTAAAAAAAAATATTAAAGCCATCTTTTTAAAAAAATCTTATGATTTTTATTAACAATAAATAAAATATAGTAACATGTTTCTGAATTGATCAGGTGTAGAATTAATATTAAATAAATTAATAAATATGGACAATCTTTTACAAAGATTCAGCAGAATTGAGTAAAAATAAATTAATTAAATCGTTTAGTTTTATAAATAAAAATTGTCATTATTTAATCTCAATGCACGCTTTATAAAAATCAACACTAGAAAAGTAAATTGAGAAAATATTTTTTATAGCAGTTATTAAATTATAATTTACAATTTAACTTGGATTATTTACAGATATGAAAATATTTAAAAAGTTAATTTAATGTGTTAAATTATAAGGGATTGTTTTTAAATTTAGTGATGCATAATGACATATTCATATTATTTTTTTTATTAAGGTTCGATAATGCAAATAATAATAATAATAATAATAATAATAATAAAAAAAAAAAAAAAAGGAAAAAAATCTGAAGTAAATAAAATGAAATCATCTAATTTATTTTAACCACGTGAGGGACAAGCAATAATGTCTCTGTAATACTGAATTCTCACCAGAAAAATCGAAAAATTTTATTTTAAAATAAAGAAAAGTAATTTATCAACATTTGCAGCCAAACTTTGAAATATAAAATTTCATTAAAAGTTTTCGGTGTGAATCGCATTTAAATTATAATAATGTGGGATAAAATATATCCTACCCAGGGCTCCCAAATGGTCCGCGAACTGAACATCAGTATTTTTTAACAGAAAATTTCATGATACGTTTGCGCTAGAATCAACTTCCAAAGGTGGTTTCCTGACAATTTGCAAAAAAAATCTAAAAAGAAAATTTCTCTAAGAAAATTCTGTTGTCCAGTTCGCGGACCATTTGGGAGCCCTGCCTACCGCCACTCAAGAAGTTGATATATTTATTGTTAATGTGTTTTTAAATATTCTTTATATTTCAAAAAGTTCACTTATTTAAGGGTGTATTCGAAAAAACGTTTTTCCACCTTCAACAGCTCGAAATTTTCCGATACAATTTCAGGCACATTTTTAAAAGTAGAAACATGAAACTTGCTGAGGAGATTCTTGAAGGGACGTATGAGGTGCCGTGTGATGTCTTTTCACGCTCAATTCATTAGAATTTGAGTTATAAACAATTACCTTATCAGTATGACCCTCTTTTTCGTTCCCAGATCTCCCGCGTGGAAAAAATCGATTCGAAATGCCGTCTTTTATTGCTTTTTTTGCAATATTTTCTGCATTTATCAAAGAATTGATAATCACGGCACCGTGTGTACTTTCCAAATAAGAGATTTTGAAAGTTTGGTGTATTTGAGAACAAAAATGAGTTCAAAAATAAATCGGAAGAAAGGCAGTTTGAATTGAAATACACCCTTAAGGAAGCCATTCTTTTGCTTTTCATAATAACAATAATAAGGATAATGATAGTAATATCAACAACCCTCTCATGCATAAATTGTTTCCATTATTTTTCATTATTCATAAGAAAACTTTTTTTGCAATAAATGAGAGCCCGTTATAAAATATTTCTATTATCGTGCAGCATGCTGGCTATTCTGCCCACTAATCAGATCTCCATAAATAAACGCTTTTTTTTGCTTAATAAGGCAATAATTATCTGTCCTCATATCAAGCCCATATTACATCACAGGGTTAATCACTCATAATATCATCACAATATTTCCACTCACTAACAATCTTTATATACAATATAACATAAATAAGGATATGTTTGTTAAACAGGACTTATATTATTGACTGTTTTAGGAGATGTGAATACTTTTCATTGAACCATTATAACATTTCTTTATATATATATATATATATATATATATATAGAACCATTAGATAATACTACAAATCAACATCAATTACTGTAAAAATTTGTTAATGCCAAACCATATCACACAGAGGAGCTGTCAGAATTAGAAATAAAATTGAAAATGTGGTATTTAGCTCGTTATCAAGGGCAATACTAAATTATATATATAATTATTGGAATAAATTCTGTATTATAATAATTTATCAATATATTAACAAAAGTTATCATATTAAAAATATTCGACAAACGAAATTTTTTTTATTCCGGGTGAATTTAATTTTCCTAAATTCTCGAGGATATGGCACACCTCAAAAAAATCGAATAACGTTTTTCATTTTCTCACAATTGTGATAAATCGATCTATAGCCAATTGTTATCCGATCGTGCATATATCTTTGCACTTTTCACGACTTAAAAATTGACCCAAAACAATCACATGACCAGCATGCTGTTCTAAAAAATGCCAAGAGAATCAGGTACCCTTTGAATTAACAAAATAACTTGAAAAAGTGACATCTGTAAGAATTGCAGTCACTTTATATCTAATTGAGTTTTAAATATAAAATTGAAAACACATATTAAGAAATATTTATTTTATCATTTAAAGTTATTAAAAATGTATACACATATATGAAGTTTTTAAATTTATTTTTAATGATAATATTTTTCACATTTGATTGGCTAAAACAAATCAAGATTTTTTCATTGAGTAGAGAAATAATGTGTTTTCAAAATGACCTACAATGAAAATAAATAAATAAATAAATAAATAAAACTTATAGATTCAGAGAAAAAAAAATAATAATAAAATCGAAATATCGAGATTTTTTTTTTTTTTTTTTTTGTGTGTGTGTGTGTGTGCAAAAGAAGCCGTAAATTCTAAACTTCTAATTTGAGAAACATTAATAAGAGGTCATTTTGTGCTTCTATACGTTTAATACATTCAGCGAAAATTTTGTAAAATTCTAAGCAATCTTTTTCAGAAATCGTGCGCGCAATGATCAAAATCACTGTTTTGAGAAAATTGACTTTAAAAATTAAATCACTCATTGATCATATAAAGGAAAAGCTGAAAGTGTTTTAGACATAATTTCTCTTCTAATGCGAATATTTGTATGCGGTTTGTTTTTTTAAATGTTTCTAAGGAATCATATTTAATTATAAGCTATATTTTTTGAGCAATAGTGTCATAATAATAAGGAAAAAACGGTAATAAAAAATAATAAAAACCTGCACAGAAAAGCAAAAAAGTTAAAAACGGTCTTTTTATAGATCGATATCAGCTAGCCAATATTTTATTTATTTATTTCAAAAATTAAAATGCAAACGAGATATCTTTTAAAATATTCTTCCACAAGTATTAACATTCGCGAACGGGTATTTCCGCCTGTCTGAAGTAGCCTCTTAAAAGTGTATTCAAAAGAACATTACATTTTTTATTATTTATTTATATTTTCTACTTTTTAATAATTAAAATATTTATGAGCTTACAGTTTCACAACTACTAGTTATCTTATTGCGGCGAGAATGGTTTGCCGTACAATTAAATTCTTTGTTTTTGCAACTCTTTAGGGGCTGTGTATATATAACGTTATCATTTTAGGGGGGAGGGGGCGGGTGTAGTATATGATATCGTAAGATATCCCTAGGGGGAGGGGTACAATTAAATTCTTTGTTTTTGCAACTCTTTAGGGGCTGTGTATATATAACGTTATCATTTTAGGGGGGAGGGGGCGGGTGTAGCATATGATATCGTAAGATATCCCTAGGGGGAGGGGGATGTGTCTCTTGATATCGATATCATTTTTGATTCAATCAAAATTTCACTTTTGTTTGTGAGATGGTGTTTGGTTCAAAATAGTATATTATCCTTTTTTACTTAATTATCGATTTTTATGGGAAAAAAAAAGTTATTATTAAAATCACTAAATTCTAAAATATAGAATATCCCAACGTTTGACCTTCCTATCCTTCTTCATATGTATATGCATACATAATCACGATTCGAGAAATCATATGTTAAATATATTTGAAATGAAGTTTGTGTTTACCAATAAAATAAAAAAGAAAGAGAAGGAATGTTGTCTACTTGCTTTGTTGATAAGGATTTCTATCTATTCATCACCCCTCCCCTGTTCGGGACAAGTGCAGCAGGACTTTATTCTGTTAAATGCATTATATAAAAAAAAAAGTTGTTATAAAATACTTTTGTATAGTAACTATTTCTTTTAAGTGTTATTTGATATAAAGTGATATTTGATTGACTTCTCTTCCTTAATTGAATCAATAAAGTATGCGAAAAATAAGTGTGAATTTTGTATATCATTCCAATCAAAATAAATAAATTCATAAAGATAAAAAAAAAATTACACTTTGATAACGATATCATTACCGGGGGGGGGGAGGATTAAGGATGATAACATATGATATCAGAAGGGGGGAGGGGGTTCAAATTTATAAAAAAGTTGATAACGTTATATTTGCGCAGCCACTTAGCAGTTGTATAATATTTGGCGATGGATCACCTTCGGTTAACTAATAGGAAAATGTCTTAATTTTCTTTCTTTCTTTTTTTTTTCTTATTTATTCACTGGAAATACTTTAAAAGAATGGGTTTACTCTTTAATGAATCCGAACGTTCGGGAGAACTTTTGCAATTATTGTTTTAAAAGAGCTTATCAGGAATTATAACTTTCTTTTCAAATTTTTTCTTAGTCATTTATTCGAACTTTTTTTATAGGGTGATTATATAAATTGAAGATTTCTATTCGAAAATACTGGTAAAAAGCGACCCATGATTTTCTTAGATTAAATAACACAAAAATTATTCGAAATCGGGAAGAAAAAAAAGTTTATATATATATTTTTTGTCATTACTATCGATTGAAATAAAAGATGATTTCAATTTCAATTTCAATTTTAAAATAATGAAAAAGATGAAACTTAATAATCCCTAATGTAAGGTTTTCTTTTTTCTCAACAAAAATGAATCAATTTAATTGGTATCATTAGAGAAATGTCATTAAAATTAGAAAGAAAAAAATTAATATCTTGAGAACTATTTCAAATTTTAAAATTATAATATCGATTTCGACGACTGTGAATCAATACTGATAATTTGTGCTAATTTTATTGCCAAACGTTTTATATTGTAACAGAAATGGCAAGTGAAACAATAAAATTGCTTCATATAAAATCTTTTCATTAATTCATTGCATTATTGTTTTATATTTGTGGCAATGCAAATGTTATCATTTTAAATCACTTAAAAACATCATTTAATAATAATTAAAATGTGAGCAAGAAATATGCAAACAACGCTTCTATAGGATTAACTTTTTTCTTTAAAGCCAATACTGATAAAACGAAGAAACTGGAACAGTAATGATTATGAGAGCTTGAGAGCTATGAGAGCGTTCTTTTTAAAATTTACAATTTGCATACAAATAGTTTAAAATTATTTTTTTTTCTTGCTTAGAATAGCTGAGATTGAATTCTAATTGAGTTAGTGTTTACTTTTTCACTTTTTCTTTTTTCTTTATAAAATTACATTTATGTTCAATTCCAATTCCGAAACCTAAAAATATGGCGATGCTAAAAATCTATCGAAGGAAAAAAAAAAAAAAAAAAAAAAAATTAAACTATTAAAAGCAAGCGAGAAATTTGAAAAGAATGCTCCCATAGGTTTAACACTAGCTTGCAAAAATTTTGATGTTTCATACATATATATATACATTTTTCTAAGAAATGATTAACAAAAATTTCAGTTGACGCCCTCTTATACCTTTCGTTCTAATACCCGGGGCATTGCCGTCTCTGCCTCCCCCCCCCCCCCCTGTAGTTTTGACCCTTATACTAAGAGAAAGATCAAGAATCTTTCCGAAGGGGAGTCAGTGGTTTTCTATAGACAAAATTTATGGTTTGCTCTCCGACGTAATTTCGAGTTATATTACAACTAAAAAATGACATACTTTATAATTATGCAATTAATCTTCAGTTTCGAAAATACACTTTCGAGTAAATGCTCTAAAAAAAAACTACTGGTGACCTTTGATTCAAATTACACTTTATCTATTCTGTTGCAATATGCTAAAATGTCCTAAACTTTAACAGAATACAATTAAAACAAAACAATTATAAACTAATGCAAGCATAATTAATAAAAGATTAAACTTTATTAAAACCGTGTCCAGCGTTGATTCCATTGGTAGCCGGGGGGGGGGGGGGAATTTCCTCCCGGAGCAATGAAACGTTCCCCTCAGAAAATATGATATTTCGTTTTTTAATGGTCAAAAAGAGCATCCCCCCCCTGGAACCCTATAATGTCTTCCATCCCGGAGCTATAAAAGTCCCTCCCGGAGAAAAGTGTCTCAATTCAACATTGACTATGTCTCAAACCTCAGACATTTTATCTAAATCTTCCATACAATTACACTTTCTTATTCATTACCATCTATACGTTTTTTCCCATTTAGAAACAAAATGGATGATCGTGGGATTAGTTTTATATAATTCTCGCCAAATCTGCTACTACTTATTAATTGGTTCCACATGTTCTGACAGAACCACATCAAACGCGTGTGTTTGTTTACACAACAAGTTGTTAAGAAAGATTAACCGTATATGAAATAAAATATTTGTTACTCAATGCTTGAAAATAACCTTAAATCATGTCAAAGATTGATTTATGAAGGTAGTTTTGGGAAATCATTTAGAACATTTTAATATTTCAAACAAAATATCAGCCTTCAAGTTTCGATGTAATAAATGCTTAAGATTGATAGTGTAAAAGTTCTTTTGACCGGTTATTATATGTAAGAATTACTTATAAACATTTAAAGTGCGTAATTGTAAGAAAAATAGTGATATTTCTTGAATGATATTTTTTTTTTCACGTGAGACTTTTCTTTTATTTCTTTTTCCGTAATTGCTTGCAGGTTTTAACGTTTTAAGAAATCAAATGTCAAAAATTGCCAGATTAAATGTTTTTTTTTTTTTTTTTTTTTTTTTTCTTTTTAGTTGTACGTGTAAGCATACATTTGTATTTGTATAAATTTGTAAATGTAAACAAAGTTTAAAAAATTGATATATTTTTTCAGGAATTATTATTTATGATTATTTTTTGTTGCAAATAAAATGACACAATATATGTTGCACAAAATATATTTAATAAAGAAACTTCCCAATATATTTTTAAATATATATATATAAATAAATTAAAAAAGAGAGAGGAGAGGGAGAATTATATTGCTGTTGTAAAAGTTATTTTATTCATTAAAAAAAAAGCAATAAACACTAATTTCTTTTTGCCTATTTGATTTATGTTTTATTCGATTAAAATTAAATTATAATTATATATGTACTCGATGCTGGTGAAAAAAAGTCGTAAATCAAATTAAAATTGATTTATGAACCTTATTTAGAGAAATCATTTATATGGCTTTTACACTTCTAATTTCAAAACAGCCTTCAAATTTTGATGGAATAAAATCTGAAGATTGATAAGTGTAATTTCTTTTTCTTTTTAAGGTCAATTATATATGCAATGCATGTTAGTGTTTAATACTTGCACGATAAATGTAGCAAGATTTCTTTACTGAACTCGTTCTCTCATGGGAAATATTAACTTGTTTTGTTTATTAGCTGTCAATCTTTCGTACTTCATAAAAACGGATTATGATTTGATAGTATAAATGTTCGTTTGCCTTTATAAGTAAATATATAAATATTTAGATTTACTTGAAATATTTACATTTGCTGGGGTATAAAAATGTATAGCTATTATAGTAAAAAACCAAACAGATAAATAAAATCTATGAGATTTTTTCATGAACTATTTTTAATGAATCAATTTTACTTAAAATAAAATGTAACAATGTTTCAATGTAGCTTTATTTAAATAGAAATATTTAATAAATTTTAAATCAAGTTATCTTTTTTTGCTAGGAACTATTGATTAAGTTATAACTCCCAATGCATCCATAATTAACAATTGATCGACTTTATTACTGATGAGTTATGAATCATTAGTAGAATAACAAATAAATTAAATTTTCAAATTTTAAATTACCATTAGAGAGAAGATTAATTATAACTGCCAAAGTTGATTTTACAGTGATTTTACAGAATTATACTATCAGGGGATGTCAATATAATACTGTAAAGTCGACAACTATGCCATTAAAAAAATAATAAACTGTAAAATAAACTGTAATACACCGCTAAGTAAAAATATATGATATATTTCCGTATTTTCATTTCTAAAATGGTATATTACTGTTTATTAGGATTATTGCTGTTACAATTAATTTATAATACTAGCATCCAAGCTGCTAGAATTATACTGTAAAATTGACAATTATTTTTTACATTGTAAATGAAAATAAAAAGAGATTAGCAAAATAATAAAAAATAATGTATAAACATGGAGATAAAATTTAACATCGCAGCAGAACTATTATTAGTACTAACCAAAATTATATTTTACTATATTTAGACGAGTTAGAGCGCAAATAGGCAAATGGCCAGACAAACCAAATTTATTTTTAAAAGTAATCATAGCCTAACCCATGTCAAATTAAACAAAATCAGTCGAATCGAATCGGGTATCCATACTAATGTGCAGTATTCAATGTATTGTAATTTAAAACCTGTAAATCCCTTTTTCGTACAATACATGCTTAATTGATGTAAAACCGTATTGACAAGGTGCAAAAGGATATCAAATTAGTTATTTTCTGCATGCTTATCCTGCGTGAATATTTTTTAGGGGGTACCGAATCATTTTTGTCTCATTTGTTGTCAAAAGCATAGCACATTTGTCATTTTTATCATTAGTTATTAGCCTCCGATGCTATTTCTTTCATAAAAGCTAAAAAGCGTCGTGTCAGAAATTGTGGCCCACTTTTTCATAATCTGGTCGTTAAAACGAGACATTCATACAATCTATATATTTAAAAGACCTGGCTGTTTTTTTAGTCATAAGCCGTGAATTTTCTACTCAACCGATTTTGATAATTATTTTTTTAAATGAAAGCTATTTATTTGTATATGTGCCCATTTTAGCTATTTTTTAATTTATTTCCATTTTTATATTTTATATTTAATTTTAAATGCTTTTTACAATATTTCTTCAAAATGGTGGCAACTCAGTTTAGCTTTTCTCTCGATAATAAAAATTTATTTTCCATTATCACTTTCCACCAGTCAGAAGCTATATTTCATCAGTGAACATGTCATCGCATTTAAAAGAAAAAAGTTAATTGTTTTCGTAAAATTTAACCACAATAAAATGATTGCGTATAATTATGCACTAATTGAGGTAAAAAAATATATATTTACTGAAAAATAATATTAATAATGTAAATAAAATAACAGAAAATAATTTATAATAAAAATTAATGTCTAAAGCAAAATAAGAAAAATTTCAAATGAGGAAAATTATATCATTCAGCAACCAGATAAGTGGGAATTACAATATTATTACGGATGCCTTTATTTTTTCATATTACTAATAACAGTAACTTTTAAAAAACATTTGAAGAGAAAATGACGTCCCTATTTAAAACATCGCATTTTTATTCATAACGATATTACATTTCAATATTTCTTTCCATTATGGACACTGAGATTGAGATTTTACTTTCAGATGACTTCAGTTAGTGAAAATAATGTCATAGTAAAAATAAAATTAGTCTTTTTTTTTTTTTTTTTTTTTTTTTTTTTTTTAAATAAAATTATTTTTCTGTGAGTGCAATAAAATAAAATTTCTGGATTTCGCCGGTACTCAGATTACAATTTTAACTGAAGATGTGCGAATATTTGCATGCAAAATTGTAACTGGCAAACTTGACATTAAGCTTGAAAATATATTTATTATATATTGATTAAATAATGTAATTACTTTTGCTTTTTTTAAAACCAAATCGATCGGGTCTTTTAAACACTTCATTCGTCGAATTCGACGGGATTCCACTCGTTTTATTATTAAAATGCATTTCCTTTTTCTCAGAGTCTATAAAAAAGCGTTTAAACTAAACAAAAAATCCGTTTTTGATGAATATAGTCAATGAAGAAGTAGCACGTCAAATTGTATCTCTTTATTATTCGCAATTCCAATGTCTCAGAGAGAAATTGCTAATCAATTGGGTATTTCACGCCGTTCTGTTTGCTATTATATTGATAAACACAAGAAAAATGAAGTTAGTTCATTGCATTCTAAACAGGGTCGCCATTCTAAGAAACCTTTATCTTTTTTTTTTTTTTTTTTTCTTAATCGGAGGTTGAATGTAGCCAATGTAGATTCTGCAATGGCAGAATCTACATTCAACTTGTTTATTTATTTATTTATTTTGTGGAACAGAGGTGGCACTCTAAAACTAAAAAATCATTTTTTATCTTTTTTGAGATCAAAAGCAACACACATTTGTTATATTCTTATTATTTATTTATTTATTTGTTTATTTATTTATTTGGGGGGGGGGGGGGAGACGATTGTTATATCTTACTACACTCTACAAAAAAAAAAAAAAAAAAAAAAAAAAAAAAAAATGTCTGATTTGAGGTTAAAAGCCAATAATAAATAGCAAATAAATACAAATATAAGATTTCGTTTTGAAAAATGAACGAGACTCGTGGCTTGAAGATTGAGTCAGTAATATTTTAGGTGAACGGTAAAAAGAAATATTTGATTGTTGTACCATGAAATTTTAATACGTCATTTTCTCAAATTGTCAGGATTTTATTTTTAGGATGTTAAATTGTATATATATGTGTATAATGTTTAGGATGTCTGATATTCACATAAAAAACACTTTGAAAGCAGGATTAAACCTTATTACAAATAATAATGTTTTTGTTTTTAACGGAAAATATTACAAGCAATTAGAAGGAATTCTAATGGGTTCGCCTATTTCTGGATATTTGCCGAAAATAAATTACGACCATTAGAAGAAAGAATATTAGCTGAATTTGATATGAAGCCTAACAGTTATGGTATAGATTCGTTGATGATATTTTTTATTATTTGGGAAAATAGTTTACACCATTTACACCTCTTCCTTAATAAGATAAATGAGCTTGATGATAATATAAAATTTACTCTTGAGATTGAGACAGATGAAAGTTTTCCTTCTCTTGATGTTAATTTAGTTAAAAACAAAGAAAACTTCAGCATTGACAGAGATGTTTATAGCAAACCAATCAAATCAAATAATACGATCCCATATAATAGCTCATCACCATTTTTATATAAAATTGCAGCATACAAATTTTACATTAGACGTGTTTTTAAGATATGTTCAGATAAATATTTAGAAAAAGAGCTTAATACCATCAGAAATAACGCTGAAGAAAACGGATTTTCAACAATTCTCATTAATAAACTCATTCATGAATTTAATTTTCAAGAAAATATAAAAAAAAGTAAACCATAAAGAAATGATATACAAAAAGTTTAACTATTTCCCTGGTCTATGCGAAAAATTAAGATATGCTCTACTGAAACACAATATAAATTTAATAGCCTGCCCACCAAAGAGAAATTAAAAGAAGAAATTTGTACAAAAATCGATCCAATGCCGGAAGTTTTGAATTAGCTGGTGTATATACCATCCCTTTTAAAACTGATTGCAATAAATTAATGGAATACATCGGGAAAACCAATATAAAACTCAAAAAAAGAATAAAAGAACATAAAGCAGATATAAAATTTTGTCGCCAATCTACTGCTCTCTCACGTTTATATCTCAAACAGAATATCACAATAGATTTTGATCATACGAAAATCCTATTCCCAACATCCAATTATTACTTATCCATTATAAGAGAATCCATAGAAATCCTATGCATAAGCAATAAAGTCTGCAATGATGCCCTGTCTTATATAATATGCCCAGTTTATTGGTTTAACATCCTAAAAATAAAATCCTGACAATTTGAAAAAATATATATGTTTTTTTTTTTTTTTTTTTTTTTTTTTTTTTTTTTTTTTACCGTTTACCTAAAATATTACTAATTCAATCTTCAAGCCACGAGTCTCGTCCAATTTTCAAAACGAAATCTTATATTTGTATTTATAAAAGAAAATATTCTCTGAGGAAAAACCTGTTTGAAAATACTAAGAATTTTTTTTTAAAATAAAATTAACTTTTAACATCTGTAGTTGATTATTTTATCGCCTTTTAAGTAAGCCTGAACATTTTAAAGTTCATATTATTCATTTTTTCAAACTACTATTTAAAACATTTTTCAAATTAATATTTATATCCTTATTATTATTAAATTTCAGCTTTAGCAATCTAATTAAAAAAAAAAAAAAAAAAAAGATTGTGTAAAGCTAAAATGGCCACTATTCAATGACTGGCCATAAGTTACTTAGTTTTCAATGATTTTCTAAAAATGTTTGTTTTTGTGCAGAAACAACAGATATAAACCACAGTTGCAATTTGCAATACAGATGCTCTTTTAGTATTTAAATGAAATCAATATAATTAAATGTTGTTTATGTTAGTTTTAGTTTAATTATTAAGAAAATTTGTTTATGTCAAATTTTATTTTTATGGATTATAAAATAGGGTACTTACGTATTAACGCCACCGCAGCAGAAGTTGGGCAAATGGGCCAATAAAGAGCAATCTTGTTGTTCGCACGCACAAATAAAAATGGCGTCAAAAAATAGAAAAAAAAAAGCATTAAAACACTAAAAAATGGCGTCAAAATCAGCAAACAACTAGGCAACAAATATAACTGCGTGCGTGTGCGAAAAATAACATTGTTCGTTATTGGCACCTAAAATAGTCTTTTTTTTTTTTTCTTTTTGGAGCATATTATTTCAAGTTTTTAGCTGTAAGTTTAGCCTTAATCATTTTATGTGAAAAAAATTAGAATGGGACTAACATTAAAACAACATAAAAATATGTATATCATTATATATGTAATTTTATACATTAAATTATGCAAGTGTTTTCATCATGCATTTTCATTTTTTTTAAAAATTAAAACATTTGATTCGTATTTCACTATTCCTTTATATTTTTTAATGTAACGATATTTTTCATTACTTTTTATTTTATATTTATAAGCTTATACAATTATTTTCTATTTTTAAAGCAATGTGTTGAACCAAAAACATGCTTCGAGTTTTATATATGCTATGTGGCTTTTAAAATTGTAACTAAAAATTGTAAATGAAATGCTATTGTAAAAATAATTTAAAACAGTTTTGGACTCAATTTTAGATTTTTGATAGTCACTGTCAAAAAATATGTCAGAAAGGGTTTTTTGACATGACGGTTAAAACTGGATAAAACCGTTACACTGTCGAAAACTTGCCAACCCTGGGTGAAGGTTAGGTGGTTGTGATGTCTCTTCGTATGACTATTGTATGAATTAAAATGTGGATTGGTCATCCTTACTGAAAGGGTGCAATTAGCTAAAAAAAAAAAAAAAAAAAAAAAAAAAAAAAAAATTAAAACTGTTCAATTTACAGGGTGTAACTTTTTGTAAAACAATGCACCGGATTTTATTACTTTTCTAATTTCTCTTTGTGTTTGAGATCTCCTTAACTGCGCAAATTATTTGATGAATGACTGAAAAAACAAGACAATATCGGTAAAAAAAAAAGAGTATTACAAGTTCATGGAGAGAAATTACATGGAGAAGACAAAAACTAAGTTTTGAATTTTTAAGTTACTTTAGTTTTCAGGTTGCTAAATGATGCATTTATTTCTATTGATCCATTAACGCGTTGAGTGCCACGGTGACTGACACTGAAGCTAAAAAAATTATAATGTTATAAGCAATTATTAAGAAAGGATAATCCTGTAATAAATTAAAATTAAGTAAATTTAAAATAAATTTTCAGTAATTACTTAAAACAATATATATATTTTTAGTTTTATATCATATTTTAGACTGGACAATTCAACGGAAAGTTCAGTGTCAGTCGCATTTTTGCCGATCCCACCGAAGCTAGCATAGGGTAGAAAATACAAGCTTCTGATTGGTTGAATAATTTCGAGAGCACTTTGCGCAGGATCATTTTTGAGTTTACGCTTATTTAATCATCGATTTCTGTTTGAAAATGATTTGAGAGAAGATTTTGAGAAATTTCCTTCTCATTTTACATATTTATTGATAAAGAAATATTTTCTGGAATTTATAATTAATCTTGATGTTTCTCATTTGTTCTCTATATCTTTTAGAAAGTAATCAAAATAGTTAAAATAATAGTAATTTCGGTAATAATAATAATCATGTTAAAATAATAATAATTTCTTTTTATTATTTTAACATCATATGCACATATATGCCCCTAAAACGTACATCCACATTCTTAACAATTTATTTACAAACAATAATCGCATTTCTTTTTTACAGCGTCAATTACGCGACATTTACAAGTACTTTTGTTCTACATTACATTTTTTATTAATTGCCATTCCTTTTAATTATTATTATTATTTTAGCATGATGTCGATTAGAGTGGACTGAATTCTTGATATTCTTTTTAAAGTTTTTAATTTCACATTAAGAAATACACACAACACATAAACACACGAAACCATGAATGGTAAACTAATTTGCAATAATAATACTTAAAATAATTTCCATAGCTTAAGAGATGTATGGATGATTAGTTATATGAGTACGTGCTGATGCTTTGACGATCAACAGCTTCACTGTCCTTTTTTTTACAAGCGCTCGCCAAGTGGAGCCAAACACTTCCGGAACGGAACACACGATATATCCATACATATACTCCTAATACGTACACACGCATTCAGAACAATTTATTTGCAAACAACGATTGCTCTTTAATTTATTCAACCAATCAGAAGCTCGTGTTTTCTTCCCTTACTAGCTTCGGTGGGATCGGCAAAAATGCTTGTCAGTCATCGGTGACTGACGAGACACTCAACGTGTTAACCGCGAAAATTGTTAAAATTTTCAACATTTTAGTTAAACTTCGTTAGCCACAAGAAACTCTGAAATATAATTTTTGTATTGACATGTGATCTTAAAATTTATGCCTTTAAGTAAGGCCAATTTTTTTAATTAAAGAATAGTGTTGGGTAATGTTAGGCGGCAAGTGACCCCTATATATTTCCTCATTTCTATTTTTATGTGTTAAGGGCAGTGGGTTAGCAGTACCTTTATTTTTGTTTTAATCACTAAAACGCAAAATTAACACTGGGTTGTCTATCAAAATGTAAAGCCTGATTAAAATGCAATATTTGGATTCTGAAATGTGCCCCGGACTAATATTCATTTTATAAAGCTAATACGCATACGAAAGAGATTATCGTTTATTATATCGATAGAAAGAAAATTTGAACTTTTAAATACAACCAAAAAAAAAAAAAAAAATCTGTGATTGAAAGTACATTAAAAAAAAAAGCGAATAGATCAATCTTTGATTAGTTGTGATGTGGCATTTAAATATTTTTACAAATCCCTTTTCTTTTCTTTTTTTTTTTTGGGGGGGGGGGGGAGGGACACTAAAATTTTAATAATTCTTCGTATAATATCTTATTTTAGGAATATATAAGGAAGGAGAAAACTTGCATAATAAAAAAATGTCTTGCACATTAAAAAAAAGGAAAAAAAAAATAGAATTTTATCATCCAATATTTATTTTAGACATCTTACAAAAACTGCTTTCAAAAATTTAAATAAAGATATTTAGTTTTTGAAATCGGGTCTCTTGAGTCAAACATATGATACCACAGAGAACAATTTACGCTTGAATGATAGCGTTTATTAAACATAAAATAAAATGAAAAAAAGTTAGGTGTCAAATTTGACGACTAGTCTTAATTTTGTGGTTTGTGAAATACAATATAGTTATTAGCATTTGATGATTAACGACCACTAGTCTCTAATCCTGGGTTGTTGAAAATATCTAGAGCTTTAAAGATAAAACTTTAGATTCAGTTATAAGTTGACATAAGTTGTTGCTGATTAGATTTTGGTTTAAATCACCTAACCGATAGCTTTGATATGTTGAATTTTTCAGGAAGTATATTAACATGCATAAGAGAAGAAAGTTTTGAAATTACAACATCTGACTAGTTTTAGTTCTGAATCGTATGACACTGTTCGAAAACCGATACGGCCATTTGTTACAAATTTAGGGCAATTTTTAAGGATACAAAACCATGAATGCTTTTATAAAGACAAAATTATGAATATATAAATTTTGACAACTTTTATGACCTCGAAGAATGTCTTGGATGATGATGATTTTGATTATTGATATTTTGAGGACATTTAATAAGTTTGAGATTGTTTAATATGATGTAAAGAACATATTTTGAATGTAAAATAGATGTAATAAACCTGTGTTCAATAATAAGTATAATTTTCGGTTTTGGTTTCATAAAACCTGTCCTAACTTTGTAACAAATGATAATATCGACTATTGGATGACCAATCGATTCAAAATTAAAAAATACAAAAGAAAGGATATGTCACTTGATTATTAAAGAAAAGTTGAGTTAACCCCACTACCTCCCAAGATAAGATGCCCCATCCCCCCAAAGCACGGTAAAATAATTTTATTTTTTGGGTACTCATTGATTTTGTCGACTATTTATTTCTATTGTCAAAACGAAGTTCATACATTTTCCTAAATGGCCGTCTGTTGTTGCTGTAAAAACCTATTTTACCTACACTGAAAGTATATAATTTTCGGTTTTGTTTTTATAAAACCTGCCTTAAGGGTGTATTCGAAAAAACGCTTTTCCACCTTCAACAGCTTGAAATTTTCCGACACAATTTCAGGCACATTTTTAAAAGTAGAAACATGAAACTTTCTGAGGGGATTCTTGAAGGGACGTATGAGGTGCCGTGTGATGTCTTTTTATGCTCAATTCATTAGAATTTGAGTTATAAACAATTACCTTATCAATATGACCCTCTTTTTCTTTCCCAAATCTCCCGCGTGGGAAAAATCGGTTCGAAATGCCGTTTTTTATTGCTTTTATTGCAATATTTTCTGCATTTATCAAAGAATTGACAATCACGGCACCTTGTGTACTTTCCAAATAAGAGATTTTGAAAGTTTGGTGTATTTGAGAGCAAAAATGAGTTCAAAAATAAATCGGAAAAAAGGCAGTTTAAATTGAAATACACCCTTATAACTTTCTAACAAATGGTCGCATCGACTTGCGGATAGTGTCACTCGATTAAGAATTTAAAAATGCATAATAAATAATACACCGTCTTTACCTTTTAAAAAATTTTAAATACCGCTTCTTCCTTTTATAGTCCTCAAAACATAATAAAACTAATCGGATATGGCAATCCCAAAACTTTCTTCTATCTGATATTCATTAATACTTCGAGAAAAATTAAACATGGCAGAATCACCAGTTAGATAATTTACACCAAAATCTAATCTGCAGCAACTTATTTCAAATTCTAGCTTAATCTGAAGTTTGATGAAAATCCGTGTAATAGTATCTGAGATAAAATCATCGCAAAAAAAAAAAAAAAAAAAAAAAAAAAAAAAAAAAAAAAAAAAACTGGATAGATGTGCTACATGTTGAACGATTTACTCCAAAAACTAAAGAATGCTAATTTATATCAAAGACTAACTGAATTTGAAGTTTGATGAAAATTCGTGCATTTAGTTCCTGAGATAGAGCTATTGCGATAATCATAAATAAATGCTCCAATAACAGCAGCACCTGTTGAACGTTTTACCCAAAAAACGAAAGAATACTAATTTATATCAGGAACTAACTGAAATTGAAGTTATTTGATAAAATTCGTGCATTAGTTCCTGAGATAGAGCTATTAAGGAAATCGTGAAAAAGGCAGCATAGCAGCGCCACCTATTAGGTGATGTACACCAAAAACGACTAAGATCCAGCTTATATCAAAGTCTAACTGAATGTAAAGTTTTGTGAAATTCCGTGCGTTAGTTCTTGAGATAGAGAGCACACAAAATTTATATCCCATACCGACAGACAGGCATTTTGTAAAAACATTTTTTTCGGGTTCTCTGACTCCTAAAATGTGTAAATCCATTGAAAATAGGAATTTGATAATTTTTATGAATCCAATGTTTTCTTCTTGTAAAGATAGAAAATAGCAACATATTATTATTATTATTATTATTATTTATTTTTTTTTTTTTTTTGGGGGGGGGGGGGATTTATTGGATCTTATTTCTAAAGCCTAAACGAAGTTATTCCTAATTTTTGGTGAATGACTATCAAATGTTTCTGAAAAACCCTATTTTGCTTGTATTATAAGATCGCCACAGATACCAGTATTGAATTCAGACATTTTTCTCCGCGAGGGAATTAGGTGCTTTCGGGGAAGAGGGGGTAGAGGTCTGCACGGGCCAGAATTTCCAGGCCCGGGCCCGGCCCGTAGGAAAGTTATTTCGGCCCGGCCCGTTGTAAAACTCAAAAGTTCGGCCCGGGCCTGGCCCGGCCCGCTTAAATTTTTATATTTTAGGCCCGGCCCGTACAAAAATCAGCGAAAACAGGCCCGGCCCGTTTTGGCCCGTTACAATTTCTACGATTTCTAAAAAATTCAGATTTTTATCATATAACTAAGATTCTTTTAAAGAATACTGCATACATATCTATGGAATGATTTTACAGTATATTTTACAGCAAATACACATTAACAACATTAATGATTATTTAGCTTTCAACATTCGAATAAAGATTCATTAAAAAATTAATATGGCTTAGAATAAAAGAAAAAAGAAAGAAAGCTAAAAACATGGTTAATTTTGAAGCTGTTTAATAAAAGAAGATTTATAAATATATTTCTATATCATTTTATTATAGATTTCAAATCTAAATTCATTCTTAAATTCAAAGAAGCTCCTTTCTGATACATTTCTAAAATCATTTTTTTCCCCCTCAGAAACGCATAAGATTAGCAGATATCTTTATTCAGAAACTATATAATCGAATGGCGTTATCCATTTTTTGATATAAGCAATTTAAGAATACTGCAAACAAATAAAATACTGTCATAATTAGCGTTTTGAATAGAATTTCCGGAAGCAATAGCAAGGGAAGGACAAAAAACCTGCAAGCATTTGAGAAACTATTATATCTCAACAAGGTTATACAAGTATTTTATTTACCAAAAATGAAAAACGCTATTCGATTCCAAATCCCTTCAATAGTTAGGCTTATCACTTTTATACTTTTACAATTTAAAATTAATCAGAAAATGTGTCAAACTTTCGCATTATTGAGAAATTAATTTAAAAATCACCAAGAAGTATATATCCGAAGACTAAACTAACATAAGTCATTTATCGTTGTTAATAATTTTACATATCATGTTTTCTGCCAATAATTAAGTCTAGTACAGGTCCGGCCTGTCTATATGTAGAAAAATAATGCAAGCGTGATCTCGGACCGGCATGAGTCAGTTAAAAAATATTAAAACGGGTTACACATAATGTAATTCTCGGATGCCGATACACTGTGCATTTTTATATTGATGCTGTCAAACTAGTATGGCCACATTTATACTTATTCTCGTTAAAACCATTTTCGTTGAAAATAGCTTATATTTTATCGTTTCTGCTTAAATCTTCAAAACGGGCCGGCAGGCCCGAAAATTTTTTTAATCGGCCCGGGCCGGCCCGTCTGATTTTTTTGCCAGCCCGGCCCGGCCCGTTTATGTTGTTTGTCGGCTCGGCCCGGCCCGTTGAAAAAACTATTCTAAATCTGCCGGCCCTGCCCGGCCCGTGAGAAAATTCGAAACGACTTCGCCGGCCCGTGCAGACCTCTAAGAGGGGGTTACATTTTTTGATCCTTGACAGCACAAAATCGCAAATCTCCCCTCCCCCCGCTGGTCACCCCCTGGTTTCAACACTGACTGAGAACTGAAATGGATGGCAACATGCTTTCTCAAGAATAGAGAAAAAGTAGCATGTATCATCCGTTTACAGGGACACATAAAAGAAGTCCATTACATAATGATCTGAGGAAATTTGCATTTTGACGAAGTTTTTACATTTAAAAAATATTATGAAATTAAAAAGAACCACTGCAGTGCACTACAACGTGCTTTCTATAGATTGTGAATTATTTACCTTTCATTTACAGAGACTTATGAAATATTTAGTTACAGTATTGTGTATGATCGATATTTTTTGTGAGTGTGTTTTTAGTTGTGAGATATCCCTGTTTAAACTTAGTTTATTTTTAGTGTAGTGTGTGGTGTGAGTAAATTCTTTAGATCATATCCAGGACTGCGCGAAAGAATTTGCATATATTACCGGATATGGACAATCATTAATTTAGCATTTGTGGAAAACAAATTTTTCCTGAGTTATGTGGTTTTTTAATTGTTTATTTACAGAGGTGTGAAAATTTTTAGAATAATTGTGATTTTTAAAGTTTTTCTTGATTAACATTGTATGTACTCAAAATGTTTCATGAAAGGTAATTTGTTTTGTTGATCTACTTAATTTTTCAAACCGTTAAAATAGTTTTGGTGTTACAACTATGTTAAATGTTGCTATTTTTTAAAAAGAAAAATGTTTGATCCAAAATAGTAAAATTTTTTGCCTTGCACAAAGAAATTGCTTGATTAACAAACGAATTTAAAATAAAGTTTTAAAATCGTTTGCAATCTGTACTGGAATTTTCTTTCTTTGCTTAAGTTGGCATCAGAATTATTTTATTCTTAAAACAAAATCTCTTTACTGTTAAATTAGTTTATGCCAACTGATAACTTTTTTTCGTTTGTCAAAGGATTATTGCGTGATTATGGGTAAAACAAGTGATATTTCTCCTAAAAAACTAGTTTATGTAAAGTGTCGCATTCAAGAAAGTAACTATTCACAACACGAAATCGCCAAAAAGGCAAAAATCGCAAGCATCTGTGTATAGAATAAAAAAAATGTTTCAACTCCGAATGTGAACATGAAAATTCAAGAGTAGGGAAATGCAGAAGGAGAAGTTAAAGTTAATTTACTTTAAGAACAGAAAGAAATTAATTTAAATTGCTAAAACTAATATAATAGCAATTAGCCTAACTAAAAATCTTTTTGTAAATGTATGGAATAAATGTGCGTGATTCTTCTTATCTGTGTGGAATCTTACCTCAGCTGAAGTCAGTGCTCGTCGTTCTCAAAAAAAGGCTAAAATCGCATCTGCTATCCCAAAGACTTTATTTGGGAAAATTGTGACACAACAATTCGTAACTGACTAGAGCAAGGTGAGAAATATTAATTTTCCCTTAATTAATCAGTTAAACAGAAGCTGTTCATTTATTTTCTTAAAATCATGTTTTTTTTTTTTTTTTTACTGACTAGGTTCGATCCCCATCGAGGGTAAGTGACATTTATTCACTGTTGTTTAAATTAAATGTATGTGTTCTAATCTGATGTGTCTTTGTCTAAAGAATAAAAAAGCCAGTTTGTCCTCGAAAAAATTTTTTTGGCTTTCAAAAAAAAAAAAAAAAAAAAAAAAAAATTTAAATAAAAAAAATATGAAAAAAATGGAAATATTTTGTAAAAAAACGGAAATATTTCTGGAAAAAACGGAAATTTTTTTCCGTTAAATAACCGAAATAGTACTGGCGTCTAGATTACCAGTACTATTTCCGTTATTTAACGGGAAAATTTTTTACAGTGATAAAGGTACAGAACTGTTTATAAACTTGATTAAAATTTTCTTTATAAGGATATTTCGCAACAAACTAAATACTTCTTATCATTTAGGTATGTTTTTCTGATGAATCGATGTTTATGATATCAGAAAAAAGCAGGCACTATGTCAGGAGAAGTACCGTTGAAGATTTTTCTCGAAATTGCATAGAACAAACGGAACATCGTACTAAAATAATAGTTTTTTACGGGATGTCTTCTCAGGTTACTGGACATTTATACATTCTAGAAGGAATGATGGACCAGTATGAGTATAAAAAAGTGCTTCAACAAAGGCTAATTCCAGAATTAAAAGACTGGTTTCCAAATGGAGATTTCATATTCATGCATGATGGAGCTCCTTTTCATAAGGCTTCATCTGTGACCAAATTTTTGAAAAAAAAAAAAAAAAAAAAAAAAATGAAAACACTTCCATGGATTAGAAATATTCAAATATGAATCTCAAGGAGAATCTTTGGCCCACCCAAAGAAAAAAATTAAAGAAATGCAATATCAGAAACAAAAATTATCTGATAGAAAGACCCATCCGAATTCGGCCATATGACAAGGAAATATAAATTAACTGCCGAAAACTCATGCAAAGTATGCCAAAACGTATTGAATCTTTAATAAAAAACAAAGCAATGTACACTAAATATTAAATGTATCAATATTTTTAAAATAATAAATTATTTTTTTAATATAATAAAATTTTATTGTAAATTTCACATTTATTCTAATAATTGTGATTATTTCAGATTTTGTTGATAATTTTGTATATATTTGAATGCTTCATGAAAGATAGTTCGTTTTGTGGATCTAGTCAATTTTTCACTCCTTTAGAATAGTTTTGGAGATATAGGGAGATATGTATGTTTTTTAAATGTTGCCATTTTTAAAAAATAAAAATATTTGATCCAAAGTAATCAAATTGTTTGCATATTGCATAAAGAATTTGTTTGATTAACAAACGAATTTAAAATAAAATTTTTAAATCCTCTGCTTACTGTGCTAGTATGTTTTTTTTTCTTTTCTTGAATTGGCATCAGTATCATTTTATTCTTAAAATAATTTTTTTCATTATTTTGATTAGTTTATACTAATTGGTAGCTTTTTTCGTCCGTCAAAGGATTATTTCGTAGTTATGGGTAAAGCAAGTGATATTTCTCCAAGAAAATTAGCTGTGATAAAATGTCTCCTCCAAGAAAATAACTATACACAGCACGAAATCACTAAAAAAGCAAAAATTTCGCAAGCATCTATGTATGTGTAGAATAAAAATATCTTTAGACTCCAAATGTAAGTATGAAAATTCTAGACTATAGAAATGTAGAAAAAAAAAGCAAATTTACTGTAAGAACAGAAAGAAAACTTATTCTCAAATTGCTAAAGCTATAACAGAAGAACAACTGTCATGAACAAAAATCTTTTTGCAAGCGTATGAAGTAAAGGTATGTGATCCTTCTATCCATAGGAAGCTGCTTAACTCAGCTGGACTTTGTCGTCCTCGAAAAAATACTAAAATCATATCTGCTGTGGCAAAGAAGAAACTTGTTTGGGCAAAAGTTGTGAACGAACAATTTGAAAATGATGGAACAAGATGAGAAATATTAATTTTCTCTTAATTAATCAGTTGAACTTAAGTTGTTCATTTCTTTTCTCAACTAAAATAATGGTTTGGAGTGTTATGTCTTCTCAGGATACTGGACGTGTATGCATTGTAGGAGGCATTATGGACCAATATCAATATAAAAAAGTGCTTGAACAAAGACTGATTGCACAAATAAAAGACTGGTTAACAAGTGGAGACTTCATATTCATACGCATGATGAAGCTCCGTGCCATAAAGTTTGATCTATCACTAAATTCCTGGACAAAATATATATATATAAACGCTTCCATGTCCTGGAAACAGTCCAAATGTGAATCTCATAGAAAATCTTTGCGCCATAAAAAAAAAAAAAAAAAAAAAAAAAAAAAAAAAAAAAAAAAATGTAGCATTACACATAAGAATGATTTCATAGAAAGATTCACTATTTGGCTTTATGACAACGAAATACAGAAAAAAATATTGTAAAAACTCATACAAAGTATAACAAAAGGTATCGAATCTTTAATAAAAAATAAGGGAATGCATACTAAATATTAAATGTGTCAATATTTTTAAAATAATGCTTTATTTATGTAACTTAAAAAAATTTACAATTATTCTAATAATTTTCACACCGCTGTAGCTCTTTTGTTTAATTTTATGAGAAAATTAAAATTTCTTAATGATACCCTGTTAGTGTTTTTCATAATCTATGCCTGATGCATGATTTTTCGTTCTTTTCTTTTATTTACTTGTGCGTGAAGTTTCCTTTCTTCATCGCTGTCGATAACTCATTATAAACATTAAAAAACTCAATAAAACTCATATTTTAGAAAAACTCTATGAAATGTATATTTATTTAACTAGCTCACAACTCAGCCGCTCATGGCTGCGTTCTCTTAAAAACTCTATAACTCATAAAAACAAATGCAGACGATAAAAATCGTTGCCAAAAATACAGAATAAATACGACCGAACATACCGGCCCCCGTTGAATGATTTTCATTCAACCACAATTATAATACATTATTACACATGAAATTTTTAAATAAATAATACAACACATACTAATAAACAATAAATAGCAAATTAAATGAATAACAATTACTTTTCCAAGGGACACTGGTCTCTTAAAAAACCCTCTTTGTGTTTTCACTTTTACTACTCTAATAATTCCATCATTACCTGGAAACAACTCTACAATTCTACCTAGAGGCCAATTGCAAATAGCAACATTGTCCTCCTTTATAATTACTAAATCATTTATTTTTACATTTTGTTTTTCAAACATCTAAAATTCTGCAATCATTTTGTAGAGATGTACACTCATGACATCTAACTCAAATTAAATTTACTCTGAATGATGCAAGAATTTTACCTCTTTTCTCATATTTATACTCAAAAAATAACTCAGAAATACTTTATTTTAAAAGTATTTAAAAATAAGAAACTCGATTTTATCAAATCAAAACTCTAACATTCTGAACAAAATGGATGTCATTTAAATAACTCAAACGGCATATATGCACTCTCGATACACATTCTACTTCTTGATGACACATAATATATTCAATCAATCAGAATTATCTCAATTTTACATATGTACACTCAAAATAATTATATATTAACTATATGAAACTCAAAATATCTTACAATACACACTGCATTAAAAAATATGTATAAAAAGTTTTTACAAAAATTATAACATAAAGTAAGCAACAATTATAAATTGATTCTCTAATGTTGCACGACCATTTAAAGGCTAAACTGCTGCCTAAACTCAAAAATAAAACTTGTATACTTAAAAATAAATATCGTTTATGAAAATATTCTACTATCATCTGAGTAAGTTTACTTTTATTATGTAGTAAAATTGGAAATTTTTGGTTATCATTTAAGTTACTGTTTGCTAACCTACCTCCTACTCTAAGAAGACCTGCTTTATCAAGAAATGGGTGAAGATTTCTTATCTGACTATTATTATTTACCTCACCTGATTTTTGTAAGGATTTTATTTCCTTGTCAAAAAATTCTCGTTGAACACTTTTTAACAAAAAAGTTTCTGCCTTTTTGAGCTCCTCGAGGTCTAAAGGACCCTCTTTTCTTTCTTTTTTACAAATGCTAAGAAACCTGAAAATAAATCCTAAAATACGAATTATCTTACAATAATTATTACTTAAATCAATTATATCATGCACAAAGGTATTATTAGAAACTGAAAAAAAAGACATGTTTTTAAAGTCATTAGTTTTAAAGTTTTTCAGTTCTTTTGAAAAGTCATTGAAATAAACTGCTTCAGGTATGGTTGTATTTGGATAGTCTTTTCCTTTTAGGAACATTGGGCCACTCCACCACAACTCATTTGAGGTTAGCTTATCAGGATTAATTCCTCTTGTTAGAAGGTCTGCTGGGTTATATTGAGAAGAAACATGTCGCCACTGCATCCCTTCAGTTAGCTCTTGTATCCTTGAAATTCTGTTCGCAACAAATGTTTTTAGTATGTACGGTTCTTTTTTAATCCATGACAATACTATCATAGAATCTGACCATAAGAAGATTTTGTTTATAATGATCTTGAGAGCAGAAATCACATGTTTAATTAGTTTTGATAATAAAACAGCTGCACACAGCTCAAGTTTAGGAACAGTTAATTGCTTTAAGGGGGAAACTCTTGATTTACTTGACACTAATTTCACTGACATTTCTCCAGATTCTGATACTGATTTGCAGTAAATTACTGCTCCATAGGCTGCTTCGGAAGCATCGCTGAAACCATGTAACTCGATTATAATAGCATTTTTCAATAAAATACACCTACTAATTTCAATTTTGTTAATTAACTGTAGATTATCTGAAAACTCTCCCCATTCCTTAGCTTCTTTTTCCGGTAACAAGTCATCCCAATTTAATTGCAATAACCACAATTTCTGCATAAATATTTTCGCTTTAATTATAATAGGCGATACTAAACCAAGAGGATCAAACAAACTCGATATAATTGATAACACTTGTCTTTTAGTGACATTTACCTCATCATGAATTTTTACATCGAAACTTAAACAATCTTTTCTCGATTTCCACAAGACACCTAATGTTTTGGATTCTTCTGAATCACCAAAAGGATATATTTTGTCATTTGTTTGGTAAAGTTGTGGAGCATTACTGCACCATTTATGTAATAACATTCCTCCGCTTTTTAAAATTTCTATTAATTGATTTTGGAGCTCTAATGCAGAACTTAAAGAATCAGATCCAGATAAGATGTCATCCATATACATGTCTTCTCTCAGCACGGGTGCTGCTAAAGGAAACTTGCTTTCTTCATCCCTAGACAATTGAAGTAGTGTTCTCATGGCCAAAAAGGGTGCACTAACAGTACCATAAGTAACAGTAGTTAGTTCAAAATTCTTTATTGGTTCGTTTATACCTTCTTTCCATAAAATTTTTTGTAGTTTCCTTTGATCTGGATGAATAGAAATTGCTCTATACATTTTTTGAATATCTGCAGTGAAAGCGATAATATATTTTCTAAATCTCAGCATAATTGAGAATAAATCATCTTGTATTACACCCCCATTATACTGAATAGAATTAAGTGAGTTTCCTTTTGTCGTTAAAGAAGAGGCGTTAAAAACTACTCTCAAGGGTGTTGACATACTTTTTTCTATTCCTCTATACACTCCAAGGTGGGGAATGTAATAGGATCCATTTTCTTCCTCGCTTTCGTTAACTTCGACCATGTGGCCTAACTGTTGGTATTCTTTCAAAAAATCGGAATATAATCTTAAATACTCGGGATCCCTTGCTAAGCGATTCCATAAAGAATTCAATTTTTTAATTGCTATCTGTTTAGAACTTCCTAATGTAGTTGGATCTTGTTTTAGGGGCATTTTAACAACATATCTGCCGCTTTTTTCTCGGGTATAATTTTCTATGAAATGTTTTTCACAAATTAAAGTCTCTTTGCTTTTTGGTTTTTCTATCTCGATATTTTCTATTTCCCAGAATTTTCGAAGTGTTTTATCTAAGTTAGTTTCTTTCTTTATTAAACCACAATGAACTTTATTTTCATTTTCTATTGGAAAACTTCCAGATACTACAAAACCGAAAACTGTGTCTTGCAGAATAAGATCAGAATTATTAATACGAATCTGTCCCGGTTTTAAAAGTTCATAGAAAATTCCTGCTCCGAGAAGCATATCTACATGTTCTGGGATATTAAATCTCTCATCTGCTAATATTACGTTAGGGAAATCCTGTGCTGAAATTTCAATTGGACGCGAAGGGGTTAAATCTGCAGTTATTTTTGGGACTATCAAGAAATCTAAATTTTTTACAAAACTTCCATCTCTATTGCTTATTGATGCATTAACTTTATGATTTATTACTAAGGTGGCATCATTTAGACCTGACACTAAAATGTTTGTTCTCTCTTTTTTCAAATTCATCATGTCTATTAAATGGTGGGATAGAAAATTAGACTCGCTGCCTACATCTAACAAACACTTTACTCTATATTTAGATCCTGATTCATCAATTAGAAAACACATAACCGTTGAAAGTAAAACTTTATTCTTTTTATTCGAATAGTTACTAATAAAAGTTTTCTGAACGAACTCTTCTGCATTAGCGTTTAACATTGACGTGCCATAATTTGCTAGTCTTGAATCTGAACATTCTTCTACATTTATTTTACCTTGTATATTATGTTCTGAAGAAACATATTCTTTCATATATGTATTATTTGTTTTGGGAAAATGAATAGTTTTATGATGTCGTTTCTTGCAGAAACAAATGTTCTTTGATGTACAATTGGCTACTGGGTGTAAATTCAAACAATTGAAACATAACTTGTTACATTTTATTACATTTACTCTCTCATTAACAGATAACTTTAAATAATCTGGACACTTTGAAAGATGGTGCTGTTTGTGGCACAAAATACAGTTTAATGTTTTAACATCAGTTAAAAATACTTTATTTACACTTTTGGGATTATACTTTCGATTAACACTAAAATTCTCAGTAAGAGATTTTCCGCGTGATGTAAAATATAAATCAATCTCACGGCCTAATTCTTCTGGTAAAAACCATTTATCTCCTTGTCTCACACTAATGTGAGAAGCAGTCTCCTTATCTAATGTTTCATATAATTTATCTGACACAATCAATTGTTTTAGACTCTCGAAATCGGACACATTTCTTAAATTTAGATAATAATTCCAATTGGTCATCAGTCGTGAAGCGAATTGTACATGAGTCTCATTTGGTAGTTTAAAAGCTTTTCTAAATTGTTCTAGGCAAAAATAAGGTGTTGGTTGAAATTCTTTTAAGACTATTTCTTTTAATTTTTCATAATTCTCGATATCTGTATCGTGTAAATAAGTTAAAATGTTAGACGCTTTGTCACCTAATAAATTCAGCAGAATTTCTGCTTTATTTTCTTCCGAAACATTTTTAGTTTTGAAAGCCCGTTCTAAAGAAGAAAAGAAAAAACCCCATCCTTCAGGCTTAGTTGGAACTTTTACAGTCAAAGTTTTAATACTTTTTATTATTTGATCTAACGATTCCATTTTTACTTCACTTTCAGTAATAAAAGATTTAGTTTCAGATTTAATTTTAGCTAATTCCAATTCATTTTTTGATCGTTCAAATTCGTTTTTTGATCGTTCAAGTTTAAATTTTTCAAGATCAAATTGCCTTTGTTCTTCATGTTTACGACTCTCAATTATGGTGTTAGCTATTTCTGTTACAAAATCTGGTTTATTTTTATATATTTCGCTATTTTCAATAATATTGTTTAAATCAGCTATAGTCATTTTATCATTAATATTTAAATTTATTTCAGTGGCTATTTGCCTTAAATCTTCCTTTTTTGCTCCTTTAAACATTGTTTTAAATTTATATATAACAGTACAGATTAGAAAAATCACATTCACTTACTTTAAAAATTCCACTGCACGAAACTATATCGTTTCTTCTTGAACTCGAATAATTCAGAAATTTACGCGTTGCACTTTATTATCACTGATCCTTCGCGGTCGGCGGACCACAAATTATGTCGATAACTCATTATAAACATTAAAAAACTCAATAAAACTCATATTTTAGAAAAACTCTATGAAATGTATATTTATTTAACTAGCTCACAACTCAGCCGCTCATGGCTGCGTTCTCTTAAAAACTCTATAACTCATAAAAACAAATGCAGACGATAAAAATCGTTGCCAAAAATACAGAATAAATACGACCGAACAATCGCGTCAATGCTTTTCTAATTCTAGGCGATTCGTTAACTTTTTTTTCTTCTGCTGATCCCACAGCTTGTCTGTTGTCGGCAGCCAAGGACCGCCCGAGCCTTGCCGACACCTACAGGAGTACGTACGGCTCTTTCCTCACCGACGACAGCGACGACGGCAAGTCCCTAGACCAGTCCGGGGATGACAAGTCGCCCGGGGATCCCCATGCGGAGTGCGGAGCGCAGCTCAAGAAGCCCCTCCACAACAAACTCCTCAGTATAAACGCCACACTCGAGACCAAGTCGCTGTGGGACGAATTCAACCAGCTGGGAACAGAGATGATTGTTACAAAAGCTGGCAGGTAAGTCCTTTTTTTTTTACTCTTTTAATTTAACTCAAACGGACTTACTTAACGGACTTATTTAACCACTTCACTCACTCAATTTCAGTTATTATTATTATTTTTAATTGCTGAAATGAAATTAGGTTTTATTAACGTTTGAAATAATAATGTTTGAAAAATAATAAAGACATTAATTAGATTTTCAGGAGCACCGAGAACCCATTTAGCTGATGTAGAGTTAAATTTCTCACAAAAACAAATTTCTTTAATATTTTGTTTTGATGTCTTAAATTGATAACATTTAACGTTTAAGAGATCAAAAAGATTTAAAAATGATTAAAAGAGAGATTAAAATGTTGGTTTTTCTTTTTCAATAATTAGTAATTCAAACGTTATTTAAAATAAACATTAATGTCTTCACAAAGAACTTATAATTTAATAAATTTATTTAAAAAGCAATAATAAAATTATGATAAGTTTTGGAAAATTGCTTAGAAAAAACATAAAAAGTTGGGGCTATTGGTTATATAAAGATGAAATTTTGTAATCAATTTATAACCTTTGATGATCCGAAGTGCAAAAAAAAAAAAAAAAAAAAAAAAAAATATTTTTTTCATAAGAGCTAAACGTATTTTATTTTTATTCTTTTACTTTTTGGTTCGCAACAAAACCATTAAATGATCACACTGATGCTTATTTCCTTATAAAATAAATGTTATTTCCATTGAGTTTGCAAAATGCCTGCAAGCGTCTGTTTAACATAGTACGTAATTTTCATAATAATTAAATCGAAGCGCTTTACAAATAAATAAATAAGATTTGTAGATTATTTAAAGACCTACAATTTGTTATTGCATGAATTTTGCATCAATTTGCTGATAGTTAATTTGATATTTTAAGGGGTCTATAGTCACTTGAGATTCATATTTGTGAACTCAAATTACCAGTCTCCTAAAGTTATTTATATGAGAAAAGGGCCTCTTTTTTAGGTAGATTTCGTAAGAAATACTACCTATTGCAATCGCACCAGTTTATATATCTATCTATCTATCTATCTATCTATCTATATATATATATATCTCACTTTTTTATGGACACGATAACTTCTATAATTCTTCACCAATCTCCACCAAACTTGGACATAAAATCAATGGGGATAAAATCTTGGATGAGTTCGTTAATGGGCAAAATCGGACCAAGGGGGTCGGAATAGGGGGCGTTTTTGTGAAAACCGAAAAAACGCCATAACTTCTTAATTAAAGTAGATATCGAATCGGTTTAAAGTTTATATTACTTCTTAAAAATGGGCCAAAAGTATATATATGACAGATTTTTGATAAATTTAGAAGTGGGCTCAAGGGGCGAAAAAAACAGGGATTTTGAGAGAAAAAAATTCATAACTTCGTCAATTTTCAAGATATCAAGTCCAACTAAATTTTTTATAAATGTTCTTAAAATTATCTAAAACTTTTGTATTTACAAGTTTTTGATAGGAACAACTTTTACCGATGAAAAAAATTGAAAACGAAAAGAAAAAGGGCGCTGAAAAAAGAGAAAAATCCATAACTCCGTCAATTTTTAAGATATCAAATCTGATTAAATTTATTTTACATCTTCTCAAAAATATCTACAACTTTTATATTGACAATTTTTTCATAGGACCAATTCGTATAGCAAAAAGAAATTAAACAAAAATAGGAGTTGGAGAAAAAAACCTCAAATCCAAACGGCTTATATTCTGACTCATTTTTAAATTCATTTTTGATTTTAAACGCATCCAAATGGTAGATCCTCTTATTTAAAAACTGTATAAAGTGACGCATTGGTCAATTTTCTGATAAAGACAGAATAAATTTCAAAAAAGGCTACCAAAAAGGGTATTTTGAACAGAATTTTCAGAAATCATCGAGACGGAAAATTTAAGGAAGTGTTCAAATAAGAAATTGCGTTTTTTTCTGACTCGTTTTTAAATCCATTTTTGCTCTCAAATGCATCCAATTTACAGATCCTTTTATTTAGGAACTATATAATGTGATGCATTGATCGGTTTTTTGATAAAGACAGAATATATTTTGAAAAAGGCTACCAAAAAGGGTATTTTGAACAGAATTTCCCGAAGTCTTCGAGATTTGAAAATTTAAGGAAGTTTTCACATAGCAAATTGCGTTTTTTATGACTCGTTTTAAAATCCATTTTCGCTCTCGAATGCATCCAATTTACAGATCCTCTTATTTAGAAACTATATACTGTGACGCATTGGCCAGTTTTTTGATAAAGATAGAATATATTTTTAAAAATGCTGTCAAAGTGAGTATTTCGCACAAAATTTTCCGAAGCAATCATGATTAAAGAATTAAGGATGTATTCAAACAACAAATCGGTTATTTTATGACTCATTTTTAAATTCAATTTTTTTCTCAAATGCTTTCAACTGGCAGTTTTTTGTTATTTAGGAACTGTATAATGTACTGTTTTGGTCGATTTTTTAATAAATTTAGAATCTATTTCAAAATATGTTGTCATAATGGGCATTTGAGCTGAATTTTTCTTAAGATGATTCTGATAAAACCAGTTTTTGCAGGAAAATGAAATTAAAAACTTTTCATAAACGGCCAAATGAAGTTATTAAACTGGGTTTACCTCTAATCTTATATATTTTTTTGTTGAAATGAGCACTCTTCGAAATCTACCTCCGCCTATAGGCCCAGCCGACAGGGATTTTTTTCATCTATATGGTGTCATTTTATACTTCCAACTATACTTCCTGATGTGCTAGCCATATGCAAATCATATAGTATAAAGGTGTGTTTCTGACAGCAATACAGGATTTTAATGCAGTCGAACCTCGTTAACATGAACCTCAAAGGGAATCAAAATGTTGTTCATGTTAACAGTAATTCATGTTATCAATATCAAATCTTTGTATTCCTTTTTATAGGAGATTGCGAAAACAGTTCATATTGCTAAATGTAATTCATGTTAAGCGTAATCATAATGAGCATACGTCAATATATCTGTAAACACCTTTTGATCCACAAGACGTTTTATGGCCTAAATAATTTGATTTTTTTACAGTATACTAGAAAGTAAAAATAATTTTCGAAGGGTTTTTTTTTTTTTTTTTTTTTTCTTACGAAAAATATCGAGCCATGAGACATGACTTTCACGATCTTGTAATATTTGCTTGTATGAATATTACAAAAATGAAATGGATAACTATTTCTGTTTGTTTTGGTTAAATTCTCTAAGTCCGACAAACTTTTTGCTCTGAATTAATTTGATTTCTTAATAGGAATGTTTGTATATTATATTAGTTGCTGTTGCCAATATTATCGTACGATACAATATCTAAAAATCAATATACACAAAGAATATATCTTTGTTTCTTCAAATCTTGTCTTATGTAGTTTTTAAGGATGTTACGTAAGCATTTTTAATATAGTGGTAATTAAGGATTTGAAATTCATATAATTATTTTTTAACGCCGAAATCTTCATTGTCAAAAATTTACATCCATTTAATTCATTAAATGAATTATTTTTTGTCCTCTAAATGTCCTCGCACGTACTAAATTGCACCTCATAATTTTTTTTTTTTTTTTACTATATAATTGGCTCTAAATAATTTACATATTTACAATATGTAATTCTAAGTATTCTATTCAGTTTTATAACATAAATAATATTACATTTTGAATTCTTTTTTTTTTTTTTTTTTTTTTTTTTTGCTTAAAATGTAAATTTGTAAACGCTTTCTGGATTTCTAAGTACAACAGCTGACTAACTATAAATTACAGTTATGAAAAATAAGAAAAAAAATTAAAGCTTTTGTAACTGGGATAACAGTATCAACTAATTTCTGTCACGTTTAATATGTTCTTTTTCCGTAATTTTGATACAATAACCGTTATTCTGAGGGAAAACAGAGAAATCCTCCAAAAGAGTTTTAATAAAGAACAAAATATAAAATTTATTCTATATCTGTTGTTGTATCGAATTAAATCGTTGATACTACGTAACATGAAGGCAGAGCATACATTAAAAAGAAATTTGTCCTTGAAGAGTTATCTCTCTCCTTCAAATTCAGAAGTTATATTGCCCACGTGCGCCGTAAATCTCGTCTTAAACAGGATTATCGTTTTTTCGGTTGCGTTTATCTCGCCACCCTCGAAGAATCGTGTACTCTTACATCGTTCTTTAACCAGGATTCGACAACTTAATCTCGTTTTATTCACTTTGAGATTAGAACCCACTCTTCTCCCGAACCTCCTTACTCTCAGATGAAATGACGCTTTGGCGTTGCTGTGTCAAATGTAAACAAAAGGTTTAGGCTTAAAAGATATAAAAGAGTTATAGTGGATCACAGAGTTCTGCAAGGGTACCAGAACCTAAAAATGTCATTTAAAGTCAACCCGCCCCTGATTACCGAATAGGCACGTGCTTCCCTTAGAAAATTTTGAAGAGGCCCGAAATTAAGATAACGGGGACTCCAGAATTTTTATTAAACTAATTGTATTGTTTTATTATTTTTATTTTATATAAGTGAATATTAATACTTTGTTTAATTTGGTTTTTATGCACAAAGTAAAACATTAATATTTTAAAATATTACCAAAATTGAAAGAATTATTTCAAAATATCAATATTTTATGCATGCTAAATTCAAATTTTTTATCCAACTTAAATTTTTACGCTAATAACTCTATGAAAAACCATTTTTCCATATTTTTCTTGATTGTATCCAATTATTGCGTCTATATACATATATATGCGCAATATAGGGGGATATATTATATATAGATAAATATAGGGAAACGTAAAAAAAAAGTTCTTTAAAGAAATACATGTGAATAGAACTGAGCCACGCTATGTAGTACTGGTGAGTTTCTAAATATGTCAAACTTAAAAAAATAGTTCTCGAATGAAAGGGGCCCAAAATGACGCTGTGCTTCCCATATCTTCAGAAGTTAATCGGGCTCTGCCCGCAACCCGACCCAAACTTGACATATTTCAACCATTTTTCACCTAACACCGAAATAATTCGACCCGCAACCCAACCTGAACATAAAATGAAAGGAAAGTAAAAGTAATTTTTTCATTTTAAAGGCACCATGTAGAAAATATTTTGAAATTTTTGTAGATGCGTTGTTTTATAGTGTTCTAAATTGTGTGGAGTGTAAAATGTCCCTTAAGTTTATATCATCTGGTTCATTAACCTAGTTAATTATAGTTCTTTACTTTAATTAATAAAATTTTATATGCATTTTATTCTGTTACATTATTTATGTCTTCTTCAATAGTTTTATTTATTGATTATTCTTCTATTGACACATTTGTAAATAATATTTCTTAACTATAATACATAATTTGTTTCATAACCCAAAGGATGATGCATTTTGAATTTTTCTTGGCATTGTTTTTATAGGGTCAAGAGGGGTAATTATGACCATTTTATACATTTTCAACATTTTATTATTTTTTTTACCTTTTTTTTATTTGAAAAAGTGGTGAAGTTGGTGTTTTTAGTATATATAGGAAGTAACTTTGACCCTTTAAGAACACCTTTTAAAAGCTTTTATTCTCATACCCCCCCCCCTTTCTATTAAGTTAAAAGGATGGTTATAATTACCCCCATCAAAAACTCACAATCACAAAAGTTTGGGGGTAATTAAGATCACTAGTGGGAAAATTATTACTACTATATTTCAACACCAAACTGACAAATCCGTATATCAAAAATTTTAGTAAACTTTGTTCAAATTGCTATTTGGATATCAAAATTTCTTCAGACTAGTAATAAAGAATATCTTAAATGAAAAATACATTATGAGGTTAATATCGAAGCGTGAAAAATAATTGTACCATACACAGTTTTCTGGATTATGGCGGTGGTCACAATTTACCCCCCTGGTCATAATTATCCGACCTGATCCTACTTAAAATTATGATTCAGAAGACGCCTGCTGGATCTTTGAAGCACATCACGTTATGCTATTGATTAACTAATCTGAAACATAAAAAATTCGTTGATTGTATATACCGTTTCCGTGTTTTTACCGAACTTTTTCTCGGATGAAATTATATTCTAAATGCGTAAAAAGTATAATCAAGAATGTTTTTGACAAATCAACAGTGGTAAAAGTAATGTATAAAATTTTTTGTTAATTTGTCGTTTGCACTAAGACTTTGAGATTTTTTGTAATTTTACACTCTTAAAAAAATTTTCGTATTTTGACAGAACAATTTCCATATTTCTTTTTCTTCTTTTGCTGTGTGATAATAAAAATAATATGAAAACTTATCATTATCTGTCAAAAATATTCTGACATTCATACTTCTTGACGCATTCAAAATCGTTTTCATCGGGGGGGGGGGGGGGGGGGAGAAAAAAGAAAAAAAGAACAGAAATTTTGTAGCTCAACGTGTTTGATTATGTTTGTAGTCGTTCAAAGCGAAATAAAAATATGCCATTAGTTTGGTAATTTTTAAGGGGTCTCAGCAGTTTTGCTTTTTATACTTGACAGTGCAATTTAGCAGCATGTCACATTTAAATTTTTTTCCTCAGTCTATAAAACATAAATGTATAGACAAATTAATTTCTTTTCTATTAAAAAAATTTTTTTTTAAAATCTACATTGAAATTTTATTTTATTTTTTTTAATGCTTAATTTTGATAAAAAATTTAAAACTGTTTTTTGACTTTCATCCACTGGCCGCAAAACAATAGCAAAAGTATTGATTAACAAGCCCCCAAAAATATTGATAATGATGTAAAATTAATGTATCTTGAACTTATACTTCATTTTAAAGCAATTTATTTACTTATTTATTTGAAATTTAAATTTAAATTTAAAAATTTGAAAAAAAAATCATTTTTTATTGAAAAATTGCCATTTTTAAACAATCAAAGCAATTACAATACAAAATTTGAAGTATAAGTTATTCTTTAACTTAAAATGAAGATATTTACCAAGTTTTATGCAAATTCTTCTATTAGTTTTTGAGAAATGCTGCGTGCAGTCGATGAAAGTCAAAAAACAAGTTTAAATTTTATATCAAAATTAAACATTAAAAAAAAATTTCGATATAAAATATTTAAAAAAATATATTTTTTAAATAGAAGAGATATTACGTTGTCTATATTAAAAATTTTACGCATTTTGTTTCACAGGGACTGAAAAAAAATTAAATGTGACATGTTTCTAAATCGCAACACTAGGTAAAAAGTAATACTCCTGAGAACCTTTAAATTAAATTTTAATCATGTTTAATTAAATTTTGTTCTCAGCTGTAGTATCTTTTTTCTTTTTCGGTAACATTATCTCGCCACCCTCGAAGAATCGTGTACTCTTATATCCTATTTTAACCAGGATTCGACAACTTAATCTCATCTTTTTTTCTCTTTGAGATTAGAACCCACTCTTCACCCGTTTGTTTCTTACTTGAACTACGCTACATGTTCTGCCGAACATAAATAAAAGTTTTAGACTTAGGAGATAAAAGAGTTAAACTGGATACCGAAAACATCCAAAAAGTTTTGCACCAGGAGAAGGACATGAGGGACATATCTGTTCCCCAAATTATTGTTGAAGATAAATACTTGTTTATCTAAACAAAGGAATGCTTTTTAAATAAATACTACAATAAGTAAGGATAAAGACAAGATAAAAAAATGTTTGTGCTAACGAAACATGTTTACCCTTTATCTATCGGCGGTACTTATAAGTACCATTAAAATTACTTATTATAAAATTCTTTTGTTATATCAATTAGTTGTAATACTGTTTAGAATGAGTTACAAATACATTACTTTATTTTGTTCCAAAAGCATTATTGGTTACACAAAACAAAAATATTTTTGAAAGGATGATTTCTTTTCGGCTTTCTTGGCACTGGGGGAGGGGGAGGGGGACTTTTCAATTAGGAAATATTTCTATATTTATATTGTAAAAATATCATATTTGTACAATTTATAATTCTACAAAATACTTAGAAAACAATTTAAAATAAAAGATTTGAGTGAGGTAATAAATATAGCATAAAATCCCTGTAAATTCAAATTTAATTAATCCTTCTAAATCCTGCAATCCTTCTAAAATCCTTCAAAAATTTATTAAATGATTATGTGAATCTTTTAATTTAGTTTAAACAATTTACGTAAAATGCTTTAGAATGTCAAATTTTCATGAATTCATAATTCGGAGGATTAAAGCAATATACCAAAGAACTCACACTAACTCAACAAAAAGCTGACCATAATTTTTATAAAAAATGTCCATCGAAGCCATTTGCTAAACCAACATTTATATAATAGTTATCCTCAAGGAGGTTAGTCAGTCAGTTACCTAATTCTCCTTCGTTAGTGTTAATCCTGAGAACAAAGAATGTTTTCGTCTATTTAATATATCTCTGCAGAACTGTACAGTCTCTATATCTCTTAGTCTAAATATGTCTACAGTCTTGATATATCTAGGATAATAAATTCACAAGACCAAACAAATATTTCAGTCAAGAATCAATTCAGCACAAATACCATAGGTAGCAAAGAGAGGAGTGTCAAAGAAGGTTTCAAAAGTTTGTAACAAAATACATTTTATTTTCTTATTAAAATTATTTTTTCTAAATCTATCTATTTAAATTATTTTATGTAAATGACTGTCGCCATTTAAAAAAATAATAGTAATAACAATTCAATCTTACATCATTCTGCAAACATTGTGTTCTCGTGGAAGGATTTCCATCCAGATTCTCTTCTTGTGGATTTCCATTCATATACAGAATGGCTGCAAAATATTGAAACGTCATTTGAATTTTAGTTCAAATTGCAAAAGTTTTCAAAGTAAAGTTGTAGTTAAAATTGTTCTTGCGAAATATTTTTGCTATTATTTTTCAAAAAGGTAAAAGTTTTTATACGAACCCTGGATCCTAGAAGTCATATGCTAAAATTATAATAATAATAAAAAAAAATCTACATGCTACTTGACAAATGCAACAGAAAAAATTCCATTCATCGACGGCCAAATCTCACCTGGTTAGGATACTTTAAAATTTGTGGAATTTCAGAGCTTTCAGGCACTAAAAACAGACAAACTTTTTTTAGTGCCAGAATGCTATGAAATTTCGCAAAAATCAAAATATCGTAATTCAATGAATATTAGTTGTCGAAGAATGAAATTTTTACTGTACACTGTTAAAAATTCGAGCTATTCGAATAGGTAAACAGCTAAGCTGAATAGACGAAATTATCAAGAATTTCTGATCTCTTGTTTTCTAGATGACGATACGATATTGAATCGTTTGATTATCAAAATATTTTCGCTTGATATCTGGAATGGTTTCATAAACTTTAGAATTATAGTTGCTAAAACTAACCTCTTGTGTTTGCATCTATTTACAGAGATTTTAAAATAAGTTTGACCACGAGAATATAGAGAAACACTCTTGAATTCTAGTAGCAGATAGTAGAACTCTCTAAGCCAAGGGAACTAGAATTTAAAGTATGGTATGGAACTACCTTTTCTAGAGCCTCAACTTCGATTCTAGATGCCCGAACGATACTCAAAATTTAGCATTTTTCACATTGTTCTGACACTGAAAAACATGAAATACTCAAAAGTGAGTACATCGATGTACTCATACTGAATTGAGTATGTTTGGATAAAAAATGATCCTATTGCTTTCTCAATTTTGAAACATCACATTTTATCAAATCCAAACTAACGATAATTTTTAATGATTTATTTTATTTATGGTAGCATAAAAGATGCTTATTAATGTAAATATTAAATTATGCACAGTATTTTAAAATAATTTTAAAATATACTTGCAAGTAATGCTCTTGTCATAAAAATGTTTGATTTGTGTATTTTATTTATAATTTCGCTATTTCGCTTAATAAAAAATCAATTAAATGTTTATTTTTCATAATTTTGAGCAAGAAATTAATACCACCATATTTTCACTTTAATTTGTAAATTCAAGGGCCAGATAATAGTGATTTATATTTGAACACAACCATGGAATCAAAAATGAGTACATATGTTTCTCAGTTTTGAGAACTTTTGGATCGGAGTTATTTTGAGTATGTGAAGTACTTAAAATTGAGTACTTTTTACTTAATTTTGAGAATCCTTTTTTTTTCAGGGTAATTTGGCACAATACATTTTCAGAATTAGCGAATTATTCAACTTTAAATCTCAACAACCAATTTAGAGCAAATGTTTTTTCTAAGAATTTCTCAACCGAATTACGTAAGATAATTGCCAAGAAAAAATAAAATTCAAGCTTCCAAATAGAGAAATGGTAAAAAATAAATAAAATAAAATAAAATAAAATAAAATAAAAAATAAATAGAAAATCTTCTTAGCCAAACTTGGATAACTTCTTTATTGCATATTCTTTATCTTAAAGAGGTATCTTTGTGCTAGCTTCTTTGCCGTATTCAGTTAAACATATATCTTGCTGTAAAATATCATAAAATTCTTTAAATTACAATATTTTTCACGCTATTTATAGTTGAGCATAATAAATCCACGGGCCAAAGGAACAAACCCAAGAATCAAGTTAGCAACAAATGCTTTTCCCCGAATTCCTCTATCCAAACACGCAAATAAAAGGTACACAAACATTCGGAATGCGCCCTTTGACAAATAGCAGCTTGAGATGTTTCTCCATACAGATTATACTCCTTATGCCTATGATTCAAAAACATTGGCTCGAAAAAAGAAAGCCAAACTTCCAAATAGAGAGACGGTAAAAAAGCTCCTTGCCATCTAAATCAAGTCCCTCGCGAACGGCGCGCTGACAGACGAAGCACACGCTCCGTTGTCGTGCGAAATTCGGGCCATCAACCTGGCGTATCCTGAGCAAGAGCAAAAACACAAAACCCCATCGCCCCACCTTTTTTTAGTTTTTTTTTTTTTTTTTTTTTTTTTTTTCTGTTGTATAGTTTCCTATTCCTGAGATTGTGTCAGACGGGCTCGCAACAGATGGTGAGAATTACGCAAGATGGATTATGAAATGCCACGACTTTTAATGCTTGTTGATGTTTAGTTGCTGTTCTGGAAATAGTTACACATAGGATCTCGTAAAGCAAGAGCGCTTGGGTTAACCACACAGGTTAGGCGAATGACAAACGTCTGAAACGAACTTTAGACAAAACATACATCAAAATGTTTGAGAATAACTCTCACGTGCAGCTAAAGTGACCAAACGTCCTCTGGAAATTCAATGACGTCCTCAAATTTGGAAAATTGTAGTTCCCGCTATTTTATTTTACTCATTATATTTAAGATGGTGGAAAATTTGTCCGACAAAGAAAAATAGTTAAGGTTAAAAAATTATAAAAGCAGCCGTATTTTTAATACTGGCCACCACATGTAATTTTTTTGAATTAGACAAAAGGAAATATGAAATAATACAACTTTGTTGATGTTTAGTTGCTGTTCTGGAAAGTTACACACAGGATCTTGTAAAGCAAAAATTATGGATTAGCTACACATGTTAAACATCGGACAGAGATCTAACACTTTCGATAGTTGATATCAAAACGGATGAGAATAAGCTTCGCGTTTAAGCAACTAAATTTCATTAGCGACCAAGTTAGTTGTTTACTTTCTTAACATGCCAGATTGATTATGAAATGCCACGACTTTTAATGCTTGTTGATGTTTAGTTACTGTTCTGGAAATAGCTACACATAGGATCTGGTAAAGCAAGAGCTCTTGGGTTAACTACACAAGTTAGGCGAATGACAAGCGTCCAAAATGAAGCTTTAGACAGAACGTATCAAAACATGAGAATAACTCTCAAGTGCCAGCTAAAGTGACAAAACGTCCTGGAAATTCAACGACGTCTTCAAATTTGGGCATTGTAGTTCCCGCAGTTTTATTTTACTCATTGTATTTAGGATGGTGATAAATTCGTTCGACAAAGAAAAATAGTAAAGGTTAAAAAGCTATAAAAGTTTTATAAAAATTCCGTTATAAAACTGAAATAAAATTAGGTCACCCTATGCGTAACAACAGTAGTTTTAATACTGGTCATCACATGTAATTTTTTGGATTGGTCAAAATAGATTCTGAAATAATAGAACTTTTAATGTTTGTTGATGTTTAGTTGCTGTTCTTGAAAGTTATACACAGGATCTCGTAAAACAAGAACCCTGGGTTAACTACACTGGTTAGACGAATGACAGAATCCAAAACTTTCAATAACTGATATCAAAACGAATGAGAATATTCTTTGTGTTTAGCAACTAGATTTTATTAACAATTGAGTTAATTATTATTTTGTTAATATTCCAGATGTAATTATAAAGCACCAGGACTTTTAATGCTTGCTGATATTTAATTGATTTTCTTGTTATAAGCAGAATTTTATCGACAAAAACGTTGGGTTAGTCACACAGAGGCTAGGCAAAAACGTGCGGAACGAAATATTGGATAGGCAATACGAAAATATATATAAAGAATATTATTTTTCAGTAGGAACATAATTTTATTAATGTCCAAGATCCTTGCAATTTTCTGAACTCGCAGGATAAATTATGAAATAGTTTTTATGCTTTTGATGCTTGTTGATGTTTAGTGGCTGTTCTGGAAAGGATAACGCTTACAGGATCTCGCTTGCAAAGAACGTTGAACGAATTAGACAGGTTAGGGAAAAGACAAAATCACAACGTTATATACTCTTTATTTTTTCACATTTCGATGTGTTTCATTGCTTCCTTACAGCAATATTCTCAAGAAAATATAAAAGGATAAAAATATTTTCGCAAAAAAATTCGAATTGAAAAATTGGTAAACAAAGACAAAAATCACGCGAACGTAAGCATATTGAAATAAACTAATATTAATGATGGAAAAAAGTATTTAGATTTTTTTTAATATTATTTTTCTCTAAATTTAGCCTCATACCCCATTTAAAAATTTAAAAATGAAGTACTCTTAATTTTGTTATTCTAAGAATAGTGGTGGATTGTAATCATATGTTCAAAATTTCTAATTTAATTCAGATTAAAAGAGCTGAAATAAAGTTCTAATATTGGAGAAGAATGGTAACAGTAGCTAAGCTATTGAAGTTTCCATTGTCCATTTCCCTTTTGTTTTTTTTATCTGGTTTTCATTTTTTTTAATTAAGCGAGAAGAATCATTAGCATCTTAAAATTGTTCACCATCTCTAAGCAAATTTCAAAGTAAAAAGCCCTGTAGTCATTCTGTTTGATCGGCATAATCGCGGCATTTATCCTTGTCAATACTTAGGAATACTTTAGAGTTAGAGAATTAAAATAAATGTTTAACCCTTTAACGTTCATTGGTTTCTTTACGAAAGCACAAAATTTTATTTCCAATGTGCAACAACGATACCGGAATTTTAATTTTAAAAACCATTCTATTGCATATGAGAAAAATCACTTGTTTTCTTATTTACAAATATATTTGTTCTCAATTACCGGTGCCGTTCATTTATTTCAACATTTTAGCAATAAAAATGCTTTGTCCATTAAAAGTTTTTTTTTTTTTTTTTTTTTTTTTTTTTTTTTAATTCGCAGTCAAAAACAATAATTTGTGTTACATACATTACCGCCTTACTCTATCTCTCTCTTTTTTTTAATGTCTGTAAAGTATTTAACGATAGGAATATCTAAATTCTTCATTATTATTCATTACATTTGAGACGTTTGAAGTAAAAAAAAAAATCTCCAGTTTGTTTAATCGGCATTGTCGTGATGGCATTTGACCAAGGCAACTTTTCCGAAATAACTTAGAGCAAAAGAGATATAATTAATTTTTACACTCACCTTAAGAACAATAATTTTTGTCGTATGTTATGCCTAGGTTCTATCGCTTATTTTATTTTCTTGTGATAACAGATAAGGGCATCTCAAGTTTCTTCTTTAGTGAAAACCCTTATCTTCAATCCATTTCACTGGTAATGCTCTTTGCATTTAAAAATCCAAGAACATCATTTCCAAAATAATTGAAAGTTAAAAAAAAAAAAAAAAAAAAAAAAAAAAGAAAAATCAAATAAAGTTTTGTAGTGGCGAAGGGTGTAACATAAAGATTACTTTTTCTGATCGGACGACTGTTCTCCTCTATTACTGTCATTTGTATCGTTCATTGTTCTGTTTGTATCGTTCATTGTTCTCCAACTCTTTTTTACAAGAATCTTTAGCATCTCTAAATTCTTCAATACCCATCCCATTTGAGAATTAAAAAATGAAAAGTCCCGTCTTCATTCCACTCTATCGGCATAGTCATGGGAAGGTAACCATTGCAACATTTACTATAACTAATGCAGAGCAAAAGAACAATAAATTAATTTATCTAAGATTGAAAAAGTGGAACTTTCCAGTAAGCTTTTTAGAAGTGAGGTTTATTGAAATTTGTATCATTCATTATGATTCTATTCACTATAATTCTATTCATTATGATTCATTATGTTTCTTATTAATTCTCTATCGCTTTTTAATTTATATATATATATATATATATATATATAGAACCATTAGATAATACTACAAATCAACATCAATTACTGGAAAAACTTGTTAATGCCAAATTATGTCAAACAGAGGAGTTGTCAAAATTTGGAATAAAATTGGAAATGTGGTATTTAGCTCGTTATCAAGAGCAATGCTAAATAGCCACATTAATTGCGATTAATTTCTGTATAATATATATATATAACAGACGATGAAAAAAATATTTAGCAGTTCTAAATTCTTCACCATTCCATTTAAGATTTTTGAAGTAAAAATTAGTTGATCGGTATAGTCATGGCATATTGCAATATTTACTGAATATAATGCAGATTAAAAGAGCAAAAATTAATTTCTCTGTGAATGGAATTGTACCATTAACTTTTAAAGTTACCTTCGTAAATGTAATTTGAATATTGTTCATCGGAATTTTGATTATTTATCTTTTTTTTAAAATTTCATTGTAATTTCTGACGAGAGGAATCTTTAGCATCTAAAAATTTTCATCACCTATCCCATTTGAGAATTTCGAAGTGAAAAGCCGCGTCTTCATTCTACTTGATCGGCACAGTCATAACATCTAACAGCTGCAACATTTACTAATATAATGCAGAGTAAAAGAAACAAAAATTAATTTTTCTAAGAGTAGAATTTTTCAGTTAATTTTTTGAAAGTGAGTTTCGTTACTATAATTTCTATCGTTCATTACCCTCTTGATTCTCTACCTCTTTTTTAATTTCTTTATAACTGAGGAGAGGAATCTTTAACAGCTCTGAATTTTTCATCGTGTATTCTAATTGTAATTTTTATATTAGAAAAAGGCGTTTTATTTATTCATATTATATCGGTATAATCTTCGATTATGTAACCATTTTAATATATTCTAATTCTAAGTAATGCCAAGTGTAAAAAACAAATATTATTTTTAAGAGTGGAAAGCTGCAAAAATCTGGTTAACTTTTTAAAACTGAACTTTGTTAGACGGTAATTTGTATCGTTCATTGGCCTCTTGGATCTCCTTACTCTTTTTTAAAATTTCTTTATAATAGCTGAAGAGAGGAATCTTTAGCAACTCTAAATTCTTCACCACCTATCCCATTTGAGAATTTCGAAGTGAATAGTCCCGTCTTCATTCTACTTGATCGATATAATCATAGGCAGGTAAAAGATTGCAACATTTACTATAATAACTAATGCAGAGCAAAAGAACAAAAATTAATTTATCTAAGATTGAAAAAAAAAATGGAACTTTTCAGTTAGCTTTTAAGATTGAAATTCGTTACTGTAATTTGTATTATTCATTATGCCCTCTTGATTCTCTATCCCTTTTTAATTATTTTTTTTCTTTCTATAATGGTTGATGATAGATATTTTTAGCAGTTCTATATTCTTTACCATCCCATTTGAGATTTTTGAAGTAAAAAGCCGTTGATTGGTATAGTCATTAGCATATTGAAACATTTACTGAGCATAATTCAGATTAAAAGAAAAAAAATACTTTATTTAAGAGTAGAACTTTACGGCTAACTTTTTAAGTTAGCTTCGTAGCTAAAATTTGTACATTGTTCATCGTCATTTTGATTTTGTATCTTTTTTAAAAATTTCATTGTAATTGCTGTCGAGAGGAATCTTTAGCATCGACAAATTCTTCATTACTAATTCCATTTGAAAATTTCGAAGTGAAAAATCTTCATTCTTCTTGATTGATATTGTCGTGGCATGTATGACCAGTATAAAATTTACTAAGTAATGCCACGTAAAAGAATTTAAAAAAAAATGAAAAGTAGGAACTGTCTGGTTTAACTTTTTAAAAGTGAGCTTCGTTGTACTGCAATTTGTATCGTTCATTGGCCTCTTGATTCTCCAACTCTTTTTTAATTTCTTTATAATAGCTGACGAGAGGAATCTTTAGCAGCTCTAAATTCTTCACCACCTATCCCATTTGAGAATTTCGAAGTGAAAAGCCCTGTCTTCATTCTACTTGATCGGCATAGTCGTGGCATCTAAACCACGGCAGCATTTCCTTGATGAACCCAGAATAGGCCGTGTCTGTGATGACATTTTATTTGTGAACTGACGACAGAGATTTGGAGTTGGCGCAAGACCTGAACTCGGAAGGATTATGTGACTACGGAATTTGTCATTGCCGAGCTTATTTTGATTTTATTTCGAAAGTGTTTATTGCCTTATATGTTGTCAGGAAGTTATCAGACCTATCATATATTTACTGAATTTCTTTTAACTTAAAGGCCGGCGTGTTGCAAGAGAGTTGCGTTTGTTGGTAACTAATGCGCGACGCGAGTTTCTTTTCGGACTAAGTTATTGATTTTCGCTGCGCAAGTACAAGTATGTGGTTAAGAATTATGTAGTTGCAGATATAGCTGAGCTTAAAATGGGGTTAGTGAATTCTTTTAGACGCCAAAACAGAGTCTAAGTTGTGAAAAATGTCAAAAATTTATGTACAAAGTAGCTGTGTGAAGTCATGGGATAAAACTTGCTAAGAAATTGAAGTTAACTTTCAGTTATGTTAACCTTTTTTAACTGACTTTTATGAAAATAAAACTTGATTAATTTAATTAATAATTTGTATGTAATATATCTGTTCATTAGGTTGAATTCGTGAAATATGTTTTCAATTACAACCGTTCAAAAGTTGCATTTGTCAATAAAATTAAATAACAAATTGAAGCGATATAGAGTTACATTATTTTAAAAAAAGGGAAATCTGTTCTTCTTCTTATTATTTTTATTGACAACATGCAGTTTAATTTTCACATGCTGTATTTGATAGTCCGAAGGTTACTCTTTTGCAATCAATTTTAGTATGATTAGCTTCCTAATTTTAGTACTATTAGATGGGGAAGATAGCGAAACAGTTAGTCAACTGGTACATCAGTGGAGGGAAGGATTGGCATAGCAATATCGTACACTGCATTGCAGTGTGAAAGGAATAGCAACCACATTACTGATGACACCTCCGAATCAGAGCAATACTCAATGTAATTGTAAAATACATTTTACCTTTACAGAAAATTAAACATGTATGATTACACTTAAAAAAATCCAATAGATCAGTGGTCGGCGTTTTGAGTTATCACTTTACAAGTCGCTATAACACGTTGTTACAAGTCGTTACAAATTCAACTGTGGACTAGACAGGATTCACTGGTCATCCCTCGTGGATAAAATGAATACTCAGCTTGCTTCGGAACTACTTTTTTTTTTTTTTTAAACACTGGAGGTCCCGTGTTAGATTGACTACCTGACAGGGATATATGTTATAAAGCACCCTAGGGCACATGATCAAGAAAACAGAGTTGGATACTGTAGGTCTCAATCATCCTTAGAGACTAATGCTACAAAGTTTAGTTTATAATTGCATTGAAAATTATCAGTAAAATAATATGTTAAAATTTATATCCTAAATCAGAACAGCAACAGCTTCTTAACATTTCTTACTGGAAATTTAAAATAAAAAATGAATCACAAATATGTGGCATCATTATTTATAAATTAATAGTATTAGCACCGTATCGGAAGCTAAATTTCAGTTTGAATTTTATCTTGATTATTTTGAATGTCTTGTTTTGGCATGCAGTAGTTTAATTACATTTCTAAAAAACACCATACTTATAAAAATCGAATTTTAATAATGTATATTGTGTGCTAAAAGAAAAGTAGTGTGAACTTCTTTTTTCAGTTAAAATAGTTTAGCAATTATAAAGCAAACATTATGCATGCCACCAAGGACAGATCTAAACGCAGATATTCCTACAAAAATATTGCTGTTACATCTGCTAAACTTTAAATTTTGAGCATAACCTTCGAGGCATTGTCTAACTGCGTCATTATCATTACTATTATAGCTACAATAGAAATAACACACCAATTAACAAAATGGATGACGACAATTCCAACGTTCAAATAGGTGATTTAATTCTGTAAATGTTCCAACTTGTTTCTGTAATATACTTAAGTGCTTTAACTGTTGGAACAGTTTTATTCAATTGAGTTCAGAAATAGCATTTATTCCATTTGTCTCTTGTTGTAAATAATATATCGCTGGCTTTAAAGCCAGCGATATATTATTTCCAATAACCAAAATTCGATTATAAGAGATACAAAGCAAGTATATAAAGAATCTTACATAAATTATCAGTGATCTTCGAATATTTTTTGCCATATGGTGTTTATAAACTTTAAAATTTTAATGGTCGCATTAAATTTCGGTTTAAAAATTCAAATTCATTATTGCCACCACTTTTTCGAAAAAAAATATTCATCTTATTTAATGGCAAGTATAAAAAAAAAAAACAAAAAAAAAAAAATGATACCATAATAAAACCGATTACACTATTTTATAAAACTGGAGGGAATCAAACAATTCTGAATAAAAGCCGTGAAACTTGCAACCCGTGAATGTCTCGGGCGCGATGATTAAGTGGTTAAGCTGTGCCTCTTTAAAGTTATTTAGTTATTTAATATGACGAAATAAATCTAGTGTTTTGAAGAAATATTTTAGATTTATACAGGGTGTCCTAAAATGGGCTGACTGATTTTAAAATTCAGAAACTTGCAAACGGGGACAGCTATATTATAAGAAATTTTTGTATGAGGATTATGTTAGATGTCAGGAACTTTTTTACAGCGACTCTCTATTTTAGTTTAAAATAGAAGCGGTGCACAGCGTTGAAAGTAAACATAGAGAAAGTTAACATAGAGTTTCCAAAGTCACTGAATCGTCTTTCCCGGCTGATAATAGTCTTTTTTTTTTTTTTTTTTTTTTTTTTTTTTACCTCATGAAGCAATATACCACAGAAAACAGACCACTATGTAATGAATCACCCATGCAGGGGCGTATTTAAGTAGAATTCATTAGGGGGGCGTAAATGACGATTTTGCCGACTAACTTAAAATATATATGTTTATATCTTTAAAAGTATGTTTCTGTATTTGTATATATGCATCTACCGGATGTCCTAAAATTGATTGACTGATTTTAAAACTCAGTAACTTGCAAATTGTGGTAGCTGTAAAATTAAATTCCTACAAGAGTGTTATGTAAGAATGTAAGATAGCAGGAGTTTTTTTACCGCGATTCTCAATTTTAATTTAAAATAGCGGGGATAGATGGTACTGTTAGCAACAGGCGCTAAATCTGAGCCCTTTTGGCCTCTTTTCTCAATTCTGGTGTGAAAGAAAAAGATTAAATATATGCAGCGGACTCCTAATAACAAAATTATATTGGTAACTGAGAGTCATTTAATATATTTAATCTCCTTTTGTCGCAACAAGACTGAGAGTGAAGAGAAACAAAATATCGGCCTCCAATTTAACAACCATTGCTAGCAATGTCATGTATTTCTTCTATTTTAAACTTAAGTCGAGAAACGCTGTAAAAAACACTTCTCACATCTTACCTAACCCTTCTGCAAATATTTTTTAAATAGCTGCGACCATTTGTAAGTTATTGAATTTTTAAATCAGTTAATTCATTTTAAGACATCCTGTATGTTCTATATAAAATTCAACATTATTAACCCACCGATATTAACTCATTAGTGCCTAGCATTCCTTTTTAGGGACAATTACAAAAAAGACAAAAAAGCACTTTTCACATCAGTAAATAGAAAGATAAATAAGTACTATTTTTTAAGAGACCTCAATAAATTAAGATCGAAGTTATTCTTCTTTTAAAAGTGGTGGGAAACCCAAAAATTTCATTTTTATTAAAGAAAATAATTTGGACATTAATGGGTTAAATTTTTCACTTTAAAGCATCGAATATTTTACACTTATTGAGGAGACTATAAGATAGATTTAAAGATGGACATTCTATGCTACCCCTTACGTTATATTGCTATAAATATTCCAGTTGCGTATTTTCATATTAATGAAAATTTGTTTATTTTATTGCTGATAGTACAGCAGGAAATTCGAATCCAAATTAAATAAACAAGTTGAAATTTTTAGTAAGAATTTACTTGAAATTTATTTACAGTAAACTTATTTATATTAAAAAGGATTAAATCAAAATTTATTTTATTAGTCTTCCTAGGTCGGGCTGGGATAGCGACTTACTTTTTTCCTGAAAAATCGGATCAGGCCGGGCCTAATTTTTTTTTTCCGTACCGAACCGGGACTGATTTCATTCTTCTTAGCCTTCACGGGCCAAAATATTTTGTCCCAGTTTTGAGCCAGCCTATATGAAAATCATTGTCTCGGCGTAGCCAGGTCTGTTGAAAGATCAGTAAAATTTGGCCTGAGCCAAAAATTTTTGCAAAAAAAGCATACAGTTTAAAATCGCCTTTATTCTTCAATTAAATATAAAAATTTATTCTTTTTAAAGAATCGTAGAAATTCTAAGCTCATTAAAATGTAGTAAAATGTATAAAAAAGTATTTGCCTATGGCGGATTAATGTTTTAAATTGAAAATTGCGTTTCGTCCATACAAAATTAATGCAATAATATGTGAGGGTAAAATATAATGCATTTTTATACCTGCTAAGAAGGAAACATGTCTATAACGATTTTTTTCTTTCCTATGCGATTCCGTTTTAGAATATTTTACTGTATACCATTTTTTAAGATATTTATATCTCCAATACATGGAATACGGATTAATAGTATTAAGGATAACTGAAACATTTACATACAACAAACAGCGGTTCAGTTTAAACACAAACTACGTCATTTTTATATAAATGAAGATCATAAACGTTAGAAAAATTCTAAGGTATTTTTTTTTTTAAATCAAAACTTCTCCATACAAGTAAAAATCACTATTTAGTAGAAATTCAATCGGACTGAGTTGGAATTTTGCTGGCCGTTTTCGGGTGAAATTCCAACTTCTTTTTAGGGCCGGGTCAAGATTTTTTTCAAACAGGTCGAGCCTGAAAATTATGGCCCGTGTGGATCTCTATCTCTAGTCTCTAAAAGGGATAAAAAAAAACATTTTATTCAACAGACAGGTCATTTTTTCAATAATCGGCTTTAGACCTAAATAATCGACTAAATGATTCAATTCATTTCATTGAACTTTACCTATGTCACATCAGCTACGGATATCTAGAAGATAAACAAACACCATCAGACTGAGAATCAGCTGCACGGATCATCACCACATCGAATTGACGGCTGAATTTTCAATATTCGCATGCTAAAATGCAACTGGTCTGCCAAAGTCATTCTTAGTGCCACCTGCAGACCTGATTTTCGTCAATGATCGATAGGTTTATCATCAAATTTTCCTGTATTAGAGCCAGAATTTCACTATGGGCCAGAATTTTCAGGCCCAGTCCCGACTCGAATGATAGTTATCTTGGACCGGCCTGTCCAATGTAAAAAATTTAAGTTTGGTCCGTTTATATTTATAGTACACAGCCCCGCCCTGCGCGATCTGGCCCAATTCAATTTCTGTAAGGAAAAAAAATCACAATTTTGTCTTAACTACAATTAAGATTCCTTTAACAATATTGCATGCATATTTATATAATAAATTTACAGTATATCTTACAGTATATACAGTATATTACGATGCGTTCGCACGACAGAAAGTACATAAAAGCAACATTAATGACTACTTTTCCTAGACGTTTCAACATTCAAATAAGGATTCATAATAAATAAATAATAAAAATAATAATAATTTAGTTTAGAATACTTTTGAAGCTGTCTAATAAAAAGTAGATTTGTGAAAATATTTCTCCGACATTTATTGAAGTTTTCCCAAAACAAAAAGGCTATTTTTGGACACACTTCTGAATTCATTTATTTTCGGAAATGCATAAGATTGGCAGGTGTTCTCATTAGAAACTATTCAATCGAATGACGTTATTTATTTTTTGGTAAAGGCAATGCATCTTGGATAAAATAGTGTTAAAGAAAGCGTCTTGAAACGAATTTCCAGTTCCGACATCACGAAAAAGGAGAAAATTCTGAAGCCGTAACAAGAATCTTTTATTGACAACCTTATATATATATATATAAATTACTATTGGATTCAAAATCGCTTCAATAGTCAGGCTTGTCAGTTTTAAGCCTTTACAGTTAAAAGTAGTTTAAAAATGTGCTGTTTAGCAATACATTGGACCACCTTACGAAATATTTCCAAAGATTACTTTAACAGAACATTATCGTTTTTAATATTTTTACAAAACATGTTGTCTGCGCTATACATCCTGAGAACAATTAAGTACAGTTCCAGCCCGTCTCGACTTCACTGAGAAAAAAAGCAAGCTTGATTTCAGCACTGCACGAGTCTGCTAAAGAAAAAAGAAACTCAGCTCAGACACCATGCCTGATGCCGACTTCTTTGGTGGACATGCAACATTTCTGTATTGATTTATCAAACTAGCATCGGTTCATGACGAACATTTACACTTATTCTCCCGAAAATCATATTCATTGAAACTAGGGAATATTTTACCGGTTTTGCTTACTCTTTTAGATCGGGCCGGCAGGCCCACTAATTTTTTTTTACCGGCCTAGCTGGTCCGTTTAATTTATTTGCTGGCATGGCCCGTATTTTTCGTTTATCAGCCCGTTGATAAAAATGTCTTAATTCTGCCCACCCAACCCGTTTGAAAATTGTCTTTATTTCGGCTGGCCGACTGCGGACCTCGGATCAAGGCCGGGTCCGTGCAAGTCCCTATCTTGTACCCTAAGATATGAAAAACATAGACGACTGGGAGCAGGAAAACACAGTGATAAACCTTCCAATTGACCACTAAAATAGAGTTTTTGACAGTTGTTTCCACCAAGTTATGGCTTTGGCAGATCAGTTGCATTTTAATATGATAATCGAGTTCTGTCCAATCCAAGAATTTTAGCCACAAACTCAATGAGGCCTGTATAGTGGCTTTCCTGTCCAATAAGAATGAAGAACATTTTTACTCGACTTTCCTTTCGTCCAATAAACAGTCTTTTTCGGACGGTACATAGTTGCCGAAGTGTGATTGTTGTCACTCCTGAGTTAAGTCCATGCACACGAAAAAATATGAATATCTTCACGGAAGTCGTTATCATCTTTAATGCAAGTTGATCTACTAGAACTCTTCTCATCTACTGCAAATTCTCAGAAAAACTAGTCTTTCCCGATTTTTTTTTTTTCTTTTTTTTTTCAAATTATTTTCAGCAGTCACGAGAAGTCGAAAAATGGTGAGGCAAACTTCGGATTTTCGGAAGAAATCCTTTAGAAAAATACCAAGGATTGGTGTTTTTTAGTGTATGTTTTAAGTAAAAACATGTAAAATTGAAAAAAAAAAGGGTGTTTTACAGTTGTATCGATTGATACTGACTACCTAGAATTTGCCGACTGCCATCGAAGTTGCCGACATTAGGGGGGCGAGACGCCCCCCTACGCCCCCCCCCAGTAGCTACGCCCCTACACCCATGCTTTTCTGTATTAGATTTATAATTAATTCTTTCGGGTCTGGTGTACTATTAATAATACATGATAGAACAGATTATTATTATTATTAATTAAAAAAAAATTATTACTCTTTACATGCAGTAATCTAAGGCAAGTCACACACTAAGGCATCACATAAGCATTTTGCTCGATTTCGGGGTGAAAACTGGTTTAAAACAGATTTGAAACAGCTTTCTTCTTTTTTTCAACCGGTTTTTTCTGGAATGTCGTGCTTAGTTTTTCTTGTGCGATGTGCCTTAGAATGTGTCTATGCAGGGCCTGATTATGACTAATTGGGGCCCTGGGCAAAGATAAATCAGGGGCCCCCTTTCGAATCATTGCAATGTTATTCGAATCGAACTGAAGGTCACTTATATGTGTATGCATTATGCATAAACATATTTTCGCCTCTTGGATATAAACAGAAGAAAATTCTTAGCTCCATCAATTTTAATTTAATACTTTAATTAATAAAAGTACACTTTTTGTTCCTTTATACAGGACAAAACTCTTTTATATAACTAGCAATTTGTTATATTATTAATTAATAATTTCAATTTATGGAAAAATTTGAAATGGAAAAAGAAACTAAATATTTTATAATTTAATGTATGGATTTGGGAGCCCCTTGTTGTCCGGGGCCCATGGGCAAAGTCCCGATTTGCCCATGCGGTAATAAGGGCCTGTGTCTATGCATTTATTATATGATTTCATTAATGTTTAGACATTTAGTAATAATAATAATAATAATAATAAATATGTACTTAATTTTCTTTGAAATAATTAATACTTAATACATGTAGTAATGCTAGTATTGTGTTTATGCATTTACTATATGACTTTATTAACGTTTAGGCATTTAGTAATAATAATAATTATTATTATTTGCTTAATTCTCTTTGCGCCGTTTGCGATTCCTTTTATTTTAAACATATATTTCACTCTTTAAATTTAAAATTGAGGTTATTTTCCTGAAAGAATTGTGTGTTATAAAGCGCAATCAGTATAAGAAAAACTGTAGTATCAGTTAAATCTTGTTACAATATAACATTCTCTAAAGATCTCCAAAAAATCTCCCTGAGCCTATTGTCATATGAATATGGAATAGTACGCGAAACAACAACAACATTCGTTATGTTTCAGACGATGAAATGTTCGTTAAACTTTAATTAATCTATTCCGATAGCTAGTGTTATGTTAATGAATAATGTTTGTTATTAACTCAAAGTAATTTTTTCTAAACATTGAAAAAATATTCGGACTTGAAAAGGTTTAAAACAGTTTTGTAAAGTATCGACAAACGGACCAAATTATAATGCTCTGTTAGAATTTTTGGATCTTTTCCAAACTTCCAACGGCAAGCATTTGATATTTATAATCACCCGCGAGCATATCGAACAAAAAAATGACCTCAAGACATTTTCACTAAAATCAGATCAGATAAGATTTTATTAATGATGAGCAGGAAACGAAAAATAAACATATCGATTTAGTTCGAGATTATAAGAATCTTACTGATACGATTGGAGAGGAGTCAAATTAAAAGAATCTTCGATTTATAACTCAAACGAAACTTAAATCGTAACGCAGTCGTGCGCTTCTAAAAACTGCAAACAGATTTTGAATTATTCACAGATATTTATGATTTTAGAATGTTTGGCAATTCAAACATTCTATTCTAACGATTACTTGTTAGAGTTCCAATACATTTCTTAATTCAAGTTGAGAATTTTGAATCAGATTCGTGGTACATGCCACAGCTTAAAGTGGAGGATTTTATATCAGGCTTGTGATTACATTCCACAACTGTAAACCGACAGTTTCGCATTGGACTCCTTGATTCAGCTTTAAAGTGACACGTGACAGTTAAATCACCAAAAAATTCGATTTTTCGAAAAGAAATATGTATAAAATAGATTTTTTTTTTTTATTATCATGTGAAAAATAAATTGTAAATTTATGTAACATCGCTATTTTTGGCTTCGTTAATTAAGTTTTATATTTAAACAATAATTTAAAAAATGTATATTTTTTAACCCCTTGGGGACAAATGACACGTATACGTGCCGCAAAAAGCTTAGGAATTCTTGTTTATCCCCCCCAGTAACATTTTACTGTAAAGTTTTCCTTATTTAATCGGGGCATTTTCTAGTTTAACCCCTTAACTGATTTGCTGTACGCCGTTCGGGCAAAACGAATTTCCTTAATTCATCATTTAAAGCTTTTTGACACCACTATTTAAAAAAAAAAATAATTTCATACTATTTAAAGGCGAAAATGTTTAATGTTACGAATATTTTATCTATAAAATAGTGGTGTGAATCCGTTACTTTTAATTTGTTGAACGGAAAAGAAAGAACCAGTTAAAGGGTTATTAACACACAAATTTCTGTTTTTAAAAACCTGTGACAAACATTAAAATTTTCGCAAAAAGCTTCCATCGCGAAGAAGTTAATAATTTATCTCAAAAAGATTGTTTTTTCCTTCTTAAATGTCGACAAAATAGCTTTAGAACTTACTTAATATGTTTATATGAATTTTTCACAGATTATAGAATTTATCATATCTCTATTTTAAATCTGAAACTAAATTTGCTAAATGTTACATAAAAAATTTTCTGGATGAACTTTGAGATAAACTTTGGGAAAAATGGATAAACCTTTTTTTGTATTTTTATTTTCAATTCTTATAACTTTATTTTAAAATTAGTAGTTTTGTTAAAACGCACATAAATTTAGGTTCAAGCATGGGCTTTGCTAAATTATTTCCATGGCTTTTTTTTTTTTTTTTTTTTTTTTCTTTTTGTCCACGCCCCACCGAAGTATCTCTAAAATGAAGATGCTCCCATTCCATGAATTTTATAACATATTTTAATAACTCATTCAGAACTATTGAAATATTTTTATATACACTGATATTTCATCAAAAAAACACAAATATGGCCATATAATTTTCGCTATCCCCTACCGAGGCATCTCTAAAACGATGATGACCCCCCCACTTCATACATTTTATAATAACTTCCGGTAATAACCAGGTAAGGCACATTTTTATTATTTTGAGTAATTAACGTTTAAACTTTTCAAATGTCTTTTAATCATTACTCTTATAAAATAGATTAGAAATTAATAATTTTCACTACATTCAATTAGAATATAAGAACCTCTTTTTTTGCTAAAATAGTTATATAAAAATAGTTTTTATTAATTGAGAACCAATTAAAAAAAATTCAATTTTTAAATGGAAATTTATAGTCGCCCTACGTCGGGAAGTATTTGATTTTCATTTTTTAGTACTATGGCAGATGATAGTACTCTTTTAAAGTTACATTTTCCCAAATTATCTCAATTTTTTCAAAAATGTGCCTTACCTGGTTCTTACCGGAAGCCACAGATTAGGTGCCAACCTGACATCGATTATCCGTAATACATGCGTTAATTTGACCCTGGTTTAATGAGTTTCGAACCAGAATTTTTTCAAAGAAATGAAATTAAGTATGTTCCAGTAACAATCCTGAAATTAAATAGAGATTCATGAAATATATTTTCTGGTTTGAAAGGACGTTAACCTGGATCAAACTAATCCAGGTATTACGGAAGATTAGTTGAAAGTTGGCAGCTATGGATATATTTTAATGACTAATTAACCACTTGGGAACAAGCGACACGAATATGTGCCGCAAAACGGCTTAAGAATACTTGTTTATCTCTACCAGTAAAATTTTACTGTAAATTTTGCCTTATTTAATCGGAGCACTTTGTCGATTTAATAAGACAAAAATTTCTGTATTTAAAAACCGGTGACAAAACATTAAAAATTTCGTAAAAGGCTCTCGTTACGAAGGGGTTAAGAATAAATATATATATATATTTAGATGCAGTAATATTTCATTAAAAATAACACAAATAGGTTTTTATGCAAGAATGAAAAGCGTTTCTTTCCTATATCCTAATTCCCGTGTAATAAGATAATTTGTAATAAGATTTAACTTGAACTAATAATGATATTTTTCACAAAATGTACATGGCCCACTTTCGGCTCATTTACCTATTTCCTTTTTTAAAGTAACATCTCGTATTTATTCATTTTATAAAAAAGGTTAGAAATTCGTTATGTTATTTCATATATATTTTTTTAGATTAAATCTATTCAAGACAGTTAGTTTAAAAAATACACCTGTAAGTAGTTTCATGTGTAAAATTTACTCTATAGAGAAGGAGAACGAAAGAAAAATCTTATCCGATTAGCAAAAATAAACAATTCGAAAATAAAATAAAATGTTAACCAGAAAATTTATGAAAGCTTTTTAAATAGTATTTTTTTCTAAGTATTCTTTAAAGATTTTTCATATAATTATTCTGGTATAAATTCTATTTTGCACTTTTGATTTCCAATTTTTTAAAAATTCAATTGGAAAAAAAAAAAAAAAAACTATTTTGTTTTTAATTTTGTACATATTAATTTTATTCTTAGTTTGTAACAGTGTTTTTCCAAGGGTTTGATACAACGTAAATCACTTCCCTAAAAATTGAATTGCCCACAGCATACAAATGGATAAAGAAAAAAAAAGTATGTTAAATTGAAATATATTTTAAACTGTTCTAAAATCCAAAAGGGCAACTTTATGATATAAGTTTTAATTTAATTTTGTTCGAAAATGCATGGAAATATAGCAGATGTTATTGTTCAGAAATTATCTAATCGCACTCGTTTTTCCCTTTTTTGCAAACGCTGTAAATTTTTCAGAAAATATTGTCAAAGTGGGTGTTCTGAATCGAATCTCTGCGCAAAAGAAGAATAGCCATCCAAATAGGGATGAAAAACGTGTTTGTCGCGTGATCAAAATCGTATAACTCAATGGATTAAAATGAAAGAAAAATGTTTATGCGAGATTTTGCTAAGTTCACTTCAAATCTTTAAATGAACTTGAAAGTTTGTTTGGAATAGAACGTTAAATAAGAGTATAAGAACAGGGTCTGACTACAGTAAAGGCCTTCTAGGCCATGGCCTTGTAACCATTGCTTCTGGGAGCCCAAGACTGAAGAAAATGATTTAGAAAAAGAAGTCTTAAAATTGCAGCTTCCCTCAATTATTTTCTTTAAAACCAAAATATATTTTGGTTAACTTAGCAACTGTATCACATCTAATAATATCCCCACCTAAGCTTCCCTTCCCACCCAAAACATAGCAATTATTTCGCTGCGAAAGACTCCCCCCCCCCCCCAAAAAAAAAAAAAAAAAAAAAAATGTGTTGGGCCTTGGGCCCCGCACAACCTTAATCGGGTTTTGTGTAAGAAAAAAAGTCACAACACCAAGTGTGTTTGGCGGGATTGTTTCATAATAGAAGTACTTATGTTTTTAGATTTTTAATTAGAAATTGTTTTTCTTCAGTATTTATTAAAAGCCATTGTTCAAAGTTTCAATGCCATCAGAAAATTGCTTAGATATGCTCGATTTTCATTAGAATATCATTTTTACACTAACCCTTTATCTACCAAATTATGAATTCCTGAAAACTTTTACATTCTAAAGCATTTTATGTAAATTGTTTAAACTAAATTAAAAGATTTACATAATCATTTGATAAAATTTTGAAGGATTTTAGAAGGATTAATTAAATTTGAAATTACAGGGATTTTGTGCAATGTTTATAACCTCGCACTAAAATCTTTTATATTAAATTGTTTTCTTAGTATATTGTAGAATTATAAAATGTACAAATATTATGTTCTTACAATACAAATATAGAATTATTTCCGAATTGAAAAATGCCCATCCCCCTCCCTCAGCGCCAAGAAAGCTTAAAATGTACAAAGGCAAAATAAATCATCCTTTTAAAAATATTTTTTCATTTTGTGTAACCAATAATGATTTTGGAACAAAATAAAGTAATGTATCTGTAACTCATTCTAAACAGTATTGCAACTAATTGAAGTATTAAAATAATTTTATAATAAGTAATTTTAATGGTACTTATAAGTACCGTCGGCAGATAAAGGGTTAAATTATATATATATATATATATATATATATATATATATATATATGTATTAAAATACCTAACCACCATCATAATGCAAACAAGAAAAAGAAACAAAAAAAAAAAACAAAAAAAAAGAAACAAAAAAACCTTATTTTAAATAACGTTTAGAAATAGTAGTATCTTAAGGGTGTATTTCAATTCAAAGTGCCTTTTTTCCGATTTATTTTTGAGCTCATTTTTGCTCTCAAATACACCAAACTTTCAAAATCTCTTATTTGGAAAGTACACAAGGTGCCGTGATTGTCAATTCTTTGATAAATGCAGAAAATATTGCAAAAAAAGCAATCAAAAACGGCATTTCGAACCGATTTTTCCCACGCGGGAGATCTGGGAACGAAAAAGAGGGTCATACTGATAAGGTAATTGTTTATAACTCAAATTCTAATGAATTGAGCGTAAAAAGACATCACACGGCACCTCATACGTCCCTTCAAGAATCCCCTCAGCAAGTTTCATGTTTCTACTTTTAAAAATGTGAGTAGTAGGAAAACGACAGTACGGGGACAGCCGGAGGTGGGGCTGTGGGGCCGCGCAGCATCCCTCCGGCTGCCCCACCTCCGCTGCTCCTCCGGCTGCCCCGCCTGCGGTGCCGCCGCTCGAAATCATACTATAAGATGAAGATTAAATTTATATTTGAATTTTGAACAATCGTAGTTTTAATGAGTATTATTAATTAAGTGAAACAATTAAAATCTCATTTTTTTAACCATTTTATTTAGATTTCTTCAACTACAAGATGAGATTATCAATTTAACACAAGAAAGTTAAACGTATACTTGAATTTTGCTTGATAGACATCTTAATGAGCAGTATTAATTAAGTAAAAACAATGGAAAATATCAAGTTTTATAGAAAAAGACTGATTTCTTACTATTTTTATCAACTTAAAAGAGAAAACTTAAACACACATTTCAGTTTTAAGTGGTTATCATCTTAATGAGTATCGTTAATTAAGTAAAAAACAATGGAAAATATCAAGTTTTATAGAAAAGACTGATTTCTTACGATTTTTATCAACTGCAATATCAGTGTATCGACTTACAAGTTGAAAGTTAAACATACATTTCAGTTTTTCAACAGCTATAACCTTAATGAGCATTCATAATTAAGTAAAAAACAATGGAAAATATCGATTTTATAGAAAAAGACTGATTTCTTACGATTTTTATCAACTGCAACATCAGTGTATCGACTTACAAGTTGAAAGTTAAACATGCATTCTAGTTTTTCAACAGCTATAATCTTAATGAGTATCGTTAATTAAGTAAAAAACAATGGAAAATATCAAGTTTTATAGAAAAAGACTGATTTCTTACGATTTTTTTAACTCAAACTTCAGAATATCAATTTGATAGAAAGAAATTTAAGCATGCATTCCAGTTTTGGACAACCATTTCCTTCATGAACATTATTAATTAAGCAAAACAGAAAATATTAAATTTTTAACTGATTTCTTCATATTTTTTATTTATTTATTTATTTTTTAATATAAAATCAGAATACACAACTTAAAATAGAAATTTAAACATATTTTTTAGTTTTTGAACAGTCGTTACCTCAAAGAATTTCGATAATTGAACAATTAACAAAGGAAACTAATGATTTTTTAACGAAAAAAGACGAATTAAACGAATTTGGTTAACTTTTACTCTAATTGGAAATTTCATCGTACTTTATGTATACCAACTAAGTAGAATTTTAATGCATAAACGAATAATTTAAAGAAATCCCCAACACACAAATGTGAACCTGCAGAGCATTTCTTATTACGTCATATCTAAACTAAAACTTTTTTCTGCAACCCCACCATGCATGCATTCCAGGTAGGGGAACATAACAAAGAATCTTGACGTCACAACTTACAAAGGTATACAAATGTTTACATTCAAGAAAAAGTATCACATAGAGTGAAAAAAAAGAAGAGATTTAAGTTATTTATCCATTCTAGTTTTATAACAGTTACTACAACATCTCCAAATTAAAATTTGGAAGTCATAATGAGCATAATTAATTAAGCAAAATAATAGAAATATTAGTTTTTCAGAGGGGAAAAGACGAATTTAAACAAATTTTATTAGTTTTACACTAGTTTAATAATAATTTTAAGGAGGAAAAAGACGAATTTAAACTTTTTTTTTTTTTAGTTTTACACTATTTTTTCTCATCTCCAACATGGATATATCAATTTTAACAGAAGAATTAAACGTATATTATAGTTTTTAACAACAAAATCTTAACAAGTATCATTAATTAAACAAAAATAAATATCAGTTTTAAAGAAAAGACGAATTTGAATAATTTTACACTAGTATTTTCAAAAGCAACATGGAAATATCAATACTTATTCACATATTTCACTTATTCACTGTATTCAATACTATATTTAATAAATTTGGATACACTTTAAGAATTTCCTAATCTATAATTAAATATTAGCTGTATATTTAATGTTACCCATGTTTTCAACATTAGTTCATAATCGTGAATTTTGTATTTTAAATACCATGTATTCAGGTTCAGATTATTTTCACTTGAAATCATACAGAATTTTTTAACAGAGTTTGTTTTTGAAATCATTGAAGCAACTGTATTTAATATTTTTAACACCAATTTTCTAAGATTTTCTAACATTTTCCGATTATACATTCTTCAGAAGTACATTTCTAAATGCTACAATCACTTTACATATCGAAAAGATATCATTGAAGCAACTGTATTTAATATTTTTAATACCAATTTTCTAAGATTTTTTAACATTTTCCGGTTATACATTCCTCAAAAGTTATTATTACGTATTCTAAACAATAGCAAATATTAATTTTAAGAATAAAAAGACGAATTTAAACAAATTTTATTAGTTTTACACTATTTTTTCTCACCTCCAACACGGATATATCAATTTTAACAGAAGAATTAAACGTATATTTTAGTTTTTAACAACAAAAATGTAATAAGTATCATTAATTAAACAAAAATAAATACCAATTTTCAAGAAAAGACATTTTTTTACACAAATTTTCAACTTTGAAATACATCGCTTACATATATTGTTACAGTATATTACTAAACTTAAACTTTTTAAAAAGTTTGAATGTCTTTACAAAGGGTTCATACTTATATTTTTCACGTCTTGACTGCATTCGAAATCTTACAACAAAAGTATACTTTTATTATTATTATTATTATTATTATTCTAGAAAACCTAAAAAATCGTTTCTTGCTGCTTTAGACACTTGACATATTAAAACTACTCTACCCATATAATTAATCAAATTAGGACATGATTCATCTTACACTTCAAAAGTTCTGAATTTTTACAATACTTATTTTCATCAAACTTTATTCTTGATCCTATATATTTTAATAGCACAGAATTTTCACATCTGTTTTTATCTACTTATCAGAAAATTATTAAAACACCCAACAACATTTTTCAAATATGAATATTATCTTTACAATTTAATGATGCAAAACATACACGAATACAAAGTTTAATTTTTACAAACATTTCATATTTCAAACCAAACTATTCGAAATTTTCACAACGTAAGAGCAAACATTAGACGAACTTTTTAACATTAATATTGCTTAGATCTTTTCATCATAACTTTTAACTATGATAATTATCCATTTTTAGGTTGATTGTCGAAAAACTGTAACTGAAATTACATAAACTTAATGTAAAAAACCATGTTCTCACACAATTTCTTGAAATTCAACAAAGAATTGACTATTACTCCAATACTTATCTACTTCAATCTCGACTCTCGATAGTATATAGATATTACATCATTACATACTTACAACTCTTTTCAAACGTTTATCAGAAAATCAAGCCAATCAAAGTCTAGTAGTTATCACACCTGTTCCTCAGAAATATTACTATCATATGAAACAGTAAAGAAAATTAATAGATATTTAATATTTAATAACATCATACGTGAAATTACTGTCGAATGAGAATACTAATAATCAATAAAATCAACTGTTGGACAAAAAAATAGTACAGATTACCGAAAATTCAAATCATTTTTTCTACAAAAATTACAAAAATTAACAAATGAATGACCAGTTAGAGAAATAATTAAAAAAAATAATGAACATATTTACAAATTTATTAAAATCACACCTTTTTCTGGATTACAAACCGCAATTTCTTGAAAAATTTAACACCGAATTTGTAAGATTTTAATCCTAGTATTACATACACTCAATAAATATTCAAAATTAACAAAAAAATAATTTTTTTAGTCTCATCAATAAGCAGAAAATACAGTGAATAAGTGAAATATGTGAATAAGTATTGATATTTCCATGTTGCTTTTGAAAATACTAGTGTAAAATTATTCAAATTCGTCTTTTCTTTAAAACTGATATTTATTTTTGTTTAATTAATGATACTTGTTAAGATTTTGTTGTTAAAAACTATAATATACGTTTAATTCTTCTGTTAAAATTGATATATCCATGTTGGAGATGAGAAAAAATAGTGTAAAACTAAAAAAAAAAAAAGTTTAAATTCGTCTTTTTCCTCCTTAAAATTATTATTAAACTAGTGTAAAACTAATAAAATTTGTTTAAATTCGTCTTTTCCCCTCTGAAAAACTAATATTTCTATTATTTTGCTTAATTAATTATGCTCATTATGACTTCCAAATTTTAATTTGGAGATGTTGTAGTAACTGTTATAAAACTAGAATGGATAAATAACTTAAATCTCTTCTTTTTTTTCACTCTATGTGATACTTTTTCTTGAATGTAAACATTTGTATACCTTTGTAAGTTGTGACGTCAAGATTCTTTGTTATGTTCCCCTACCTGGAATGCATGCATGGTGGGGTTGCAGAAAAAAGTTTTAGTTTAGATATGACGTAATAAGAAATGCTCTGCAGGTTCACATTTGTGTGTTGGGGATTTCTTTAAATTATTCGTTTATGCATTAAAATTCTACTTAGTTGGTATACATAAAGTACGATGAAATTTCCAATTACAGTAAAAGTTAACCAAATTCGTTTAATTCGTCTTTTTTCGTTAAAAAATCATTAGTTTCCTTTGTTAATTGTTCAATTATCGAAATTCTTTGAGGTAACGACTGTTCAAAAACTAAAAAATATGTTTAAATTTCTATTTTAAGTTGTGTATTCTGATTTTATATTAAAAAATAAATAAATAAATAAAAAATATGAAGAAATCAGTTAAAAATTTAATATTTTCTGTTTTGCTTAATTAATAATGTTCATGAAGGAAATGGTTGTCCAAAACTGGAATGCATGCTTAAATTTCTTTCTATCAAATTGATATTCTGAAGTTTGAGTTAAAAAAATCGTAAGAAATCAGTCTTTTTCTATAAAACTTGATATTTTCCATTGTTTTTTACTTAATTAACGATACTCATTAAGATTATAGCTGTTGAAAAACTAGAATGCATGTTTAACTTTCAACTTGTAAGTCGATACACTGATGTTGCAGTTGATAAAAATCGTAAGAAATCAGTCTTTTTCTATAAAATCGATATTTTCCATTGTTTTTTACTTAATTATGAATGCTCATTAAGGTTATAGCTGTTGAAAAACTGAAATGTATGTTTAACTTTCAACTTGTAAGTCGATACACTGATATTGCAGTTGATAAAAATCGTAAGAAATCAGTCTTTTCTATAAAACTTGATATTTTCCATTGTTTTTTACTTAATTAACGATACTCATTAAGATGATAACCACTTAAAACTGAAATGTGTGTTTAAGTTTTCTCTTTTAAGTTGATAAAAATAGTAAGAAATCAGTCTTTTTCTATAAAACTTGATATTTTCCATTGTTTTTACTTAATTAATACTGCTCATTAAGATGTCTATCAAGCAAAATTCAAGTATACGTTTAACTTTCTTGTGTTAAATTGATAATCTCATCTTGTAGTTGAAGAAATCTAAATAAAATGGTTAAAAAAATGAGATTTTAATTGTTTCACTTAATTAATAATACTCATTAAAACTACGATTGTTCAAAATTCAAATATAAATTTAATCTTCATCTTATAGTATGATTTCGAGCGGCGGCACCGCAGGCGGGGCAGCCGGAGGAGCAGCGGAGGTGGGGCAGCCGGAGGGATGCTGCGCGGCCCCACAGCCCCACCTCCGGCTGTCCCCGTACTGTCGTTTTCCTACTACTAATGTGCTTGAAATTGTATCGGAAAATTTCGAGCTGTTAAAGGTGGAAAAGCGTTTTTTCGAATACACCCTTAAGAATGTGTGAAAACACGGGCGAGCTTGTTAACAAGAATCCATCTTTACTTCTTGAAACAAAAAAGCTTTTTACGAGATTCGCGCTGATGTAAACAGCTTACGCTCAGTCGATTCTCGTTAGGTTTTTCTGTATACCTTTTAAAACTGCAATCTCGGTCAAAATTTCAATTCAAAAACTTACTGTTTTAAAGTAAAAAAAAAAAAAAAAAAAAAAAAAAAAGGAGGAGGTGAATTTTAATGATCTTGGACCTTTTTTAACATTTACATTTATTCTGACCTTTAAAAAAATAAGTTGAAAGTTGTTTTCTGATTTTTCTCAAAAAGGATATTTTCCTTGTGAAATTGTGTTGGAAAATCTGCAATAATTATTGTTCAATCACCACAATTTTTTAAAATTATATTTTAATTATGTATTCAAAGGAAACAGACTGTTCTTGTGTTGATATAGAGATATGTATAGCGATATTTCTTTAAAATTTTGAGTTACACAGTTTTAATTTATGAATTGTTAACTTTTTTTAATAAAAATTTTCAGCGTTGTTTTTGTCTTTTTGTGCCTATAATTTTAAATATTCATATTTTTGTGATAAAGATAGTCTCGTTCCTGTGTAACATTATGTTTAGTAATAAAATTTGGAATTTATAAAATATATTTAATAGTTTTAAACTTAAACAGTTTTAAGAAAATTTTAATTTTTCGATTTATTTTGTACTGTTTTTTCAGTAGATTTCATAAGCAATACTACTTATTATATTCTCTCCTAAGTTAGAATTTACGGAAAACCTTTGCAGATTTACTACCGATCATGACACCTGGAACACAAAACCACACCCCAGTTAGAAACTTTATCTATCTATCTATCTATCTATTTATCCTATACATCTATCTCTATATCACTTTTTTTATGGGCACGATAACTTCCATAACTCTGCACAAATCTCTTCCAAATTTGTACATAAAATAAAGGGGCTGAAAATCTTGAATGGTCAAAATTGAACCAAGGGGGTGAAAATAAGAAAAGGTTTTTCGAAATCCGCCCTCCCTCCCCTCCTCCTTAATTATATACATATCAAACCAGTTTAAAGTTATTATTACTTCTAGATAAAAGGACCAAAAAATTATGTACGACATAGATTTTTAATAAATCTCTCACTACCTGATTTATAGCACGAGCCCAGGGTCCCTGATTTTCAGGGGTCTTCAAATACAGCTGAATGTTTTTCAATTACTGTCCAAAATGTGATGTAGTTTTACATTTCATTCAACATTCTATTGTGTTCGCATTGTATTTCTATAAAATCGTTTATTTTGTCTAAACCATTAAGCTATAATTACTTTATGATAGTGAATATTTTCTTTTATCACATCGCTTTAAAATATATTATACTTTTTATTCTTATTTAATCATGTTCCCGTTCTCGTCATATTATTTGAGAGTTAGTGAGCGTAAGTTCATAGACGACAGAGTCCCATAATAGTTCAAACAATTATAAGTTGGTATTGCAGAAAAAATTGTTATTAGTTGTTGCATTACTGTATCATTTCAGATGTATGGACTTGTATAGGAAAAGTTAATCACATAATTCATTACAAAAGTTGTACTCATTTAAATTTCATAATTATGAAATAATTATTTAAAAGTAAATTAATTATTATTTCATTAATTTTTAGGGAATATTTTAAAGTATAATTTTTAAATATTTTTATCAAAGCTTCCTGTAAGGTCTATGCAAGGGAGCCCCCAAAAACATCTGTTCCCGGGACGCCCAAATTTGTAAATCGACCCCTTTTTGCACTGATTATGACTTTGACTGATCGATTACGGTTCTTTTTGTTTGTTTGTGTTATGTGTACCTCTAATGTTGTATACGGATGAGAAATTCAGAAACCGCTTCCGAAATTTATAAATTTTATTGTATTTGCATTGTGTTTTGGTAATTTATATTAAATTTCTGAAGCTTTATCAATATTAACGTTTTAATGAAGTGTTCAAGCTTACCATATTTGAAAGTTTGTTTCTTTTAATCAAAATGATGACCACCCTGGAGTCGTTTAACTATTACATAAGCAGTAAAGTGGGGGGGGGGGGTGAGGGCAGAAGGGTCCAATCAGGGGCGTAAACCACTCTAGTCGCGTAGGGGGGTGTAGGCTCATAAATTTCCGACTTTCAAGATAGAAAATTTCCGAGTACTATGGCCAACATGAGGACTAATATATATATATATATATATATATATATATATATATATATATATATATATATATATATATATATATATATTCATAGATATATATACATTAATATATATATTATAATTCTCAAGATACTTATGACTTAGTGTATCGAGATAGTCAAATAATCTTTCATCATGCTATTAGTCTTATATAACAATATATTTTCCCTATTAGTAGAAGATCTCCTGATGGAATAATCGTACCACCTGAGAGGGGCATGGGTAGTGCATAATATGAATAAGCAGTCGCAGGGCTTTCCAACGATATATCACACGAAAGGTGTCGGCTAAATTTAGAAAAGCGGTGACTTGTGAGGACTAAGTGGGTATCCAACGATATATCACAAGAGAGATGTAGGCCAAATTTAGGAAATATTTCCCCTCTCAAAGTAGACTCTTCCTCTAACTGTGAATTTTTCATATATCATAAATAATATTTATCGGAGGGCCCTGTAAAAAAATCCGATCTTAAATGATAAAACGCTACATTTTAAAAAAAGATCGAAAATTGTCCATGGTAGGGAAATTGGAGGGGGTCAGGGGGAGGGGAGCAAGGTTTATAATATGAAAGAGTGATCTGAGGGCTCTCTTATGATACGCCACATGGTCCAAAAAGTATGGAATTTTTCCACCCCCACTTTAACCCCCTCGGGAGTGGAAATTTATAAATATTGCTGAAACACTTATTTAATTAGTTTTAATAATTTTATTTTCTGCCGTTTCATGCTATTATTAAAAAAAACTGCTGAGATGTGCCAAATGTCCTAAATTTTTCGACCCCCCTCCCCTTTTAACCCCCTGAGGGGGGATTTCGAAAACAGTTGGATTATGTGTTTAATAATATTTTTAGTAGATTTATTTTCTGGAATTTCACGCTCCTACCTTAAATGTTTGCTGAGATAAGGTAAGTTGTTCCAAAATTTTTGACCCCGTCCCCCCGCTTGTCCCTCTTAGGGGGGGGGGGTGATTTCAAAAACTCCATCTTACTGGACACGTACATCATGAGAAGTATTTTCTCTCCAATTTTCATGGTTCTACATTAAATAGTTTGGGCCGAACGTTGATTATCAGTCAGTCAGGACAAACTATTTTATTTTTATATATGTATAGATATCTCTACTAGCTGACCCGCCCACCGTTGCCCAGCCATTAGATAAAATACATACTAGATATATCATATAAATATATTAGATGCATTATATAGATAAATAACAAATTATTAAAGCAAAGTATGTAAGTTTTCAGGTGCGAATTCATTGTGTTCTCAAATTATTCTTAAAAAATAATAATAAATAAATAAATAAGGCAATTAAATAGAGCCAACAGTTTTGCTGTCACCGTATTAAAACATGCACAAAATACAAAAAAAAAAAAAAAAAAAAAAAAAAAAAAATGCATAAGTAAAATTCTTGTTTCTCTACAACCCCCCCCCCCCCCCCCTTTCCCCTACACTCACATACACAGGCATACCTGGCTCAAAAAAAAAAAAAAAAAAAAAAAAAAAAATCATTAAAACATTTTAATTTGCAAAAGAGGTTAAGATCGATTTAATCATCAATTAGCTTTAAACAATAAGTTGCGCCATTTTATATTCTCCCAAGGCCGAAATTATTTTCAAGTTTCAAATGATTAAATTTTGTATCTTATCTATACACACACTCACACACAAATACAAAAAAAAAAAAAAAAAAAAAAAAAAAAAAAAAAATTACAAAATAATAATTAAATTATTGTTATGCAGTGAGACAAAATTATTGTATCTGGTACTATAACAAAGTTTTAAAAATATAGAATATTTTACATATATTGACATTAGAACTTCAAAAAATAAATTAACTTTCTTAGTAATGATATTGAAAATGAAAATTGATACTATTTCTATGAAATAATATTGATAAAATATAAAAAGATCCATAGTACAGTTTTAACTTCATGCACAATACTAAATACATTGACTTGCGAATTGTAAAATGGTTGGCAAAAAAGAAAGCAAATATATTGAAAGAAAAAATTTAGTTAAAAATAATAATAACTTCATGAAATTTAAATAATAACTACTTGTCATCTCCAGTTTGAAACAAAACTAACAAATAGTTCGGGAATTGCGATACTAACTGTTAAAAAAAAGTTAATATATATCGAATAACAGTACATTTTTACAAGTTATTAAATAATCTATTTGTCCCCTCAAGAAATAAATAAATAAATAAATAAATCTATTATTAAATATAAAAACAATAGTTATTTACCCATTTTATATATCTAAAATATTCTGTAATAAAGTAGCTTACTTACTTCAAAAGGTTTTTTTGGAACTCCAGCAATGCAAAACGGTATATGTATATGGGCTGAAATTTTATCAGCATGTTTTTGTTTATTATGTGTGTTCCTGTAATCATTATCGAAAATGGAATTACGTAACGCAAATTGTACTTTTTGTCTCTTACATTTAGGTGAGGACATAACTGATGCAAAAATATTGAATTATTGACCAAATACCAAAATATTCTCGCATAAGCATTTTGTAATTGAATGATTTCGTACTGTGAGCTTGAATACTAACGGTTTAAACAAAGAGTTAATGCAGGTGCTGTTTGTTTTGTAATTTACACATAGGACAGGAAGTTCAGCGCCCAGTTGTCTAGGTGCTCAAGCTTTACTTTGAAGAGAAAAAAAAAATTCTATCTTTCTATTTTTTAGAAGTCAGTTACAATCTCTAGCTGTTTTTTTGTTTGTTTGTTTGTTTGTTTGTTTGTTTAAGGAATATTTTAGAGACAAAAATTTGTCAAAAATACGGGATTTCTTAATATAGGTGTTAATTCTTTCTAACGACAAACTTTAAAACAGCGTAACAACTTGATGTTACCCCTTATTTTTCGGACTAAACAAAATGCCATAGTATTAATAAAAATATTAAAAAAAAAAAAAAATAAATACAATTGATTCAGGAAAAAAAAAAAAAAAAAAACGAACGTATTATTTCTGAGAGAAATATACTCGTATACTGTAAAATATTCATATTATTTCGAGATAAAAATTCAGAGTATTTGGGTATTTTCAATTTTCATCCTATATCATATGAGGACCCCAGAAGCCAAGGGGTACAAGTGACAAAATTTCGATTTGGAGTAAATTGAGTTTAAAGATAATTGATGTTAAATTGGAACATCAATAACAATTGAATGGATTGAAATAGGAAATTTCTGCTTGTTGCATTCTGGTCTTTGAACTCTTATTTCAATAACTGTTAAAAAATAAAGTGCAATTTTCTTTAAATGTATAATTAATCAATATTGTTTGTTTTTCGAAAAAAGTGGTTTGCGTCTATAACTCAGCAAATAATAAGAAAATCACTTATATTTCTTTACCTGAAATGAAAAAAGCATATTTTTAGGTCGTCTGTGTATTTAGTTTATTTTTTTCAGTTTTGTCACTTATACCCCTTGGCTTCTGGGGTCCTCATATATGTTTCTTAAGCACTTTTTTAAATCAATCCAAAATTACGTAAAAAGGTAAATAAAAACAGTTTCACATTTTTAATTATATATTTGTTAATAAAATGAAAAGAAAACGCAATATTAGTTAGTAGGAAAAAAAATAAAACCATAATTATTTTCAATTAAAGGAAAAATTTGTATAGAGTGGAAAACATCCAGATTTCGATATGAAAAAATATTAAATATTTGTATTCAGTGTTCTCGCTGACATTTGACCAACGTTAGTAATTTGGCTAATTAGAAATAAAAAACATTCGCCAAATGAATAAAATATTAGCCAAATAGATTCGCCGTGTAGCACTAAAATAATATCTTTAATCTTTTAATGTACTCCTCCCCTCCTTTTTTTTTTTTCTCAAGATGTTCTAAAATAACCTAAGTTTTTATAACTGCGACAAAGATTGTTATTAATACTAAATTCAACTATCCGCTACAAATATATTAAAAATATGTTATTATACAAATAAATTAAAAATAAATTCAAATATAAATACACACAAGAAAAAACGAAAATGAAAATAAAGAAATGCAAAAACTGAGCACTAGCAATTTGGCGAATCTAATCGCTTGTTTACTAGCCAAATGAAGAATTTAGTTGCAATTTGGCGCAATGACGAGCGGCAGCGAGAACACTGTTTGTATTTCAGTTTTGAATTTTCATCGGATACCATTTAAATTCCGTGATACACATTTCTAACTAAATTTAAAGTTTAGATTTAAAAAAAAAAAAAAAAAAAAAAAAAAAAAAAAAAAAAAAACAGGAGTTTCTTCACTTCAATCAGTATAGCTTAAAATTTCGAGACTAAACTAAAAACTTTCCTATAGTAAATAAATACAGGTAGATTCCGATATTTCGAAGTCAAAAGGCACAGAAAAAAAAATCGGAATATTAAGGTTTTACTCAAAATACCACAGTTTACAAATAACATTAACGTTGCTACAATATGTACATAAATATTTTTTTTTTCGCCATATCTAGGTTTCCGAGTACACAATATTTGACAAATCAAAATTGTTCTAAATAGTTTTATGAAAAAAAAATCCTATATATTAATAAATTATATTAATTAGTAAATTAAACTAATTAATAAATTACCAATTAGTTAAATTAATTAGTTCCGGTTAAGAATAAGTTTATGTTTTCTTCGTTATAAATTGTTTTTTCTTATTAGAAACTACAAGGGGAAATAAATCCGACTAAGAATAAAATTTTATAGGTTTTCTTCGATCTAACTTGTTTTTCTTATTTAATTTAAAACTACATAAATATTTCTCCAATTCATAAATATTTGTAGATATTAATACCTTTTTTTTTCGGCTAAACATACTTTTTTTCCGATCGAACAAGAATTTTTCCGACTGACTTTTCCGTTTTTCCAATTTATAAATTTTTATGGGTTAATACGGAATATTATTTTTTCCGACTAAACATACCTTTTCTGATGGAACTGAAAAATTTCCGAATGATATTTTTGTTTTTTCAATTTATAAGTTTTTATAGGTTAATACCATTTTTTTCCGATCGGACAAGAAATTTTCTGACTGATTTTTCCGTTTTTCCAATTAATAAGCTTTTAGAGGTTAATACGTAATATACTGTTTTTTCCGACTAAACATGCCTTTTCCGGTGGAACGGGAAATTTTCCGAATGATATTTTCGTTTTTCCAATTTAGAAGTTTTTATAGGTTAACACCATTTTTTCCGATTGACTTTTCCGTTTTTCCAATTTATAAATTTTTATAGGTTAATACGTAATACTGTTTTTTCCGACTAAACATGCTTTTTTTCCGATGGAAACGGAAAATTTTCCGAATGATATTTTAGTTTTTCCAATTTATAAGTTTTTATAAGTTAATGCCATTTTTTCCAATCGAACAAGAGTTTTTCCGACTGATTTTTCCATTTTTCTAATTTATAAGTTTTTATAGGGTAATACATAATGCTATTTTTTCCGACTTTCCGATTAAACGGTAAAATTTCCGAATGATATTTCCGTTTTTCCAGTTTATAAGTTTTTATAGGTTAATACTATTTTTTTCCGACTAAAGATACTTTTTCCGAGCGATCTGGTAATTTTCCGACTGATTTCTTCTGGGGGGGTGCTGCACCCCCCCAAACCCCCCCGGGATTTACGCCCCTGGGTCCAATGACTGCTTATTTTTGCTGACAAGAGAGAGAGCGAAGGTCACAAGAATTCTTACGTAAGCATTAAACAACAAAGCAATTGTAGTTTAATAACAAAAAGCAAAAAAGCATGATTTGAATGAGCGTTTTGCGGATATTGAACGACTTGGGAAAAAAAATACAGAGTAAACGAGGAAAATTCCAGTCCACCATTAAAACGTAATAAAAGACAATGCAGTAACTTGAATTCAAAGATCTTGGATACTAGACTACAAATGTGAACGACAAACACATAATATTCCTATGATTGTCGTAAATTTGTTGTTGTTGTTGTTGTTCGGTGCGACAAGTAATATAATATTAAAAATTATTTTGTGTTCTAGGAATTGTTTAATGTAATAAGTAACAATATATTAAACAAATTTTGGTTTCCCTCTATATCACAGTCCCTATATGTCTATTTATGTAAATTTGCTGTATTAATTATGTAATTTATCTAAAACTGTATTTTTTATGGCAAACAGTATTGATGTTAGAATGCCATAAAATCTTAGGTAAGCAAAGTTTATGGGGGTGTCTAGCATTTCCTTATATTTTTGCAAGGAGGGGGGGGGGGCAGGGATACAAAATGACTAAAAATACCTTTATGTAATACTTGAATAACCCCCTCCCTTTTTAAATTTAAAGAATTTTTAACAAGTGCATCAGACGCTTTAAAAAAAGAGCAAAAATGATTTTAAAATAGTATCGCTTTCAAATAGCATCTAAAGAATGTGTAAGAAGCAAAACTGCAAGCTAGCTAACGAAAATCTTTTTCTTCTTGAAAGCGAAAAGCTTTTTAAGACACTCCCGCTGATGTAAACAAAAGCGTGTACTCAACCAAGCCTCCATATTTTAAAGTAATTTAGTAAAAAAAAGGGAAAAGAAAAAAAAAAAAAAAAAAAGATTGGCGCACAAATCACGGCAACATTTTTTCGACCGCTAATTGATGTTCTGTACCAATCTACATCAGTCTTCTTCAAGAGCAACCACAGTGATAAATATTGCTCGCAGAGATGCTCAGGGGAGAAAAAAAAAGAAAAAAAAAAGAAGATGGGAACGAGAACTATAACTAAAGCAGACGCACAGAAACAGGAGAGGTAAAGGGGGGAAAAAAGTGCTTCCTTCTCTGTTTTTTCTTCTTCTCTTTACCTTCACCAACTTTTTATTCGACGGTTTCTACAACCGCAGAAATGTTATACTGTGAACAAACTGCAAACATTTTCTCACCTATGATGACTGTTTTGTTAGTACCTTATAACATCAAAACAAGTTGTTGATATTTTATGTTGTTTCGATCGTTTGTCTCGCACTTTTGAATCGACAAATTGTATAGAATAAAGGAAATGTGAAAATTGAGGGAATTAGTTTCTAATTTTTATTATTCTTCACCAACATTTTATTTTCTAGTATGTGCAACGAAAGTATGTGCAATAAAAGAATTATATTGCTTTTTAAAATAATAATAACAATAAATAAATAAATGTACGTTAAATTAACGGCAAAACTGCCGTAAAATTAGCTGTAAATTTGTTTTTTACATCTAATTTTACTGCAATTTTTTCGGGAAAACACTGCTGGCAACATTTCTGCGCCGTAAATTTAATATAATTTTTTTTTTTTTTTAAACAATGTGTGAACAAATTGTGACTATGTCTCAGATTACTCTTTTGTTAATATATATATTTTTAAAGTAAACCTCAAAATAAGTTGTTGCCATTTTTAACTATTTGGAAAATAGTTGTTGTTCTCGGTAGAGAATTGAGAAATCTGAAGTATATCTGAATCTTGTGTATTTATACATTCTAATTTAATATTAAGTCATATTCTAATGATAACAGACGAAATAAATTTAAAAAACACTATAACATTAACTCCTTTGTAATAGTACCATATTGAGCATGTTTTCATTTCATATTTTCCATAATTCGAACATTTCTTATGGTCCCGATGAATTCGAATTAACGCGAGGCGTTATAAGTATAAGTTGCCTTATACTTATAACCTTATAAGTTGTTGATATTTTATGCTGTTTCGATCGTTTATCCTACACTTTTGAATTAAAAGTTTGTATAAATAAAGTAAATAGAAAAATCAATAATATTTTCTATATTTTTTCCCCTTTCACCAGAAATTTATTTTATCTGTAACTGCAAAAATGTTATATTGTTTACAAACTGCAATAATGTCGAATATTATATTACATGGGCCAACAAAACTGAACTTTTGCTCTTTCACAAAACCGGAATTAGTTGTGTCTTATTCAATTTTTTGTGCTGATTCCGAAATCTGTTTTACATTTTCATCGGCAGATCTAATTTTTGAGATATTTGAATGTTTCGATTTATGAAAATTTTTGAATTTTTATACATAATAATAAGTGCAAATTTATGGCATAAAGCATTATCAGAGTTGCTTTTTTTAAATTTTATGTTATGATCACTGTCTAGTTTATACTTTCCAAAAATACTGTTTGTGAGATTATACTGACATATGACAATGAAGTATCGTGCGTAATTTTTTCTATTAATGTATTTTGTCGTCTAAATATTTATGCCACATGAGTATGCTAATTTGTTTCTAAAGCTGCTATCATATTCCCGAACATTTCAGACGATTTTAATCCCAACTCTTTCCCGTTCAAATGGAGAAAATGGATACAATTGTCATGGCTAAAGTCGGAGGAAAACCGATACTAATAATATTAACCGTAAATATTTTTCGCCTATTCGTATCAATCGCTTATCTCTGATAAGTTGAAATGTTGAAAGTTGGAGAAAAAAGTCGAGTCTAGCGCAGACTTTTTTAAAGCCGTGGATAAAAAGTTGGGGATATTGCTGTTTGCTAACGCATTGGGTGTTGGGACAATATTTTGCGAAAAGTTGAAGAAAATCAAGTGTTGGATTAAAAATTGCATAAAAAGTTGGTGAATCTAACAGCAGCTTTAGACTACCATAGGTAGTGTTGCCAGGTGTCCCGCGTAAAACAGAGCGAAAATGTGATTTAAAAAAAAAAAATAAAAGTTGCATCGGTTTTTTTTTTTTCAAATTTTTACTTTAAATATTTTTTTTTATTATGTACAAATTGAATATTTCCAACTGAACGAAAAATTGACCAGGTTGGGAATCGAACCCAGATACTTTGCTTACAAGGCCAATGCTTTACCTGTTAAGCTATACCTGGGCGATAGCCAGCTGGGATTTTTCGCTCAGGATTTTTTATTAATATTTTTAAAAATGCTGAATCAAAGTTGAAGCTTATATACCTCTGTTTATTTAAATGTAAAAAAAAAAAAAAAAAAAAAAAAAAAAAAATGAAATTCTATGAATAATATTTTGAGTTATAACAATTTTAATTTACTCAACTTTTTTAATAAATTTTAAGTAAATTTTTTTAAAGAAAATTACGAGAAGTTTTATCGTGATGTGATTGTGTTTACAAATAATGTTGTTAACCATCACAAAAATTTTAAAAAATGTAACTCAATAAATAAAAATTATTTTGAAATGTGTCCCGGACCCCGTTAAATGATTTCATCTTAAAGATAGGCTACCTTCTAATCAATGAATTTGATGTAAATGACGACAAAATAAAATTAATTAATTAAAGAGTCATGAGAATAACAGATGAAATGAAAGAAAAGCTAGATGTTTTACAGAAAAGTATTTAAAACAACCTCGCAAAACTCTATTCGAGTTTTTTTTTTTTTTTTTTTTTTTTTTTTTTTATAAATGTATAAAAATAAATTAAATATAACTCACTGTTGTTAGTCATTTATTTGAAAATTTTCTTTATTGAATTGATTAATAACTAGCTTTATAAAATAGATTGTTTATATCAATGTCAATCAAAAAGAAAATAAAAACGCCAAAACAAACAATTTCTTTTAAGTTGATAACTATTTTAGTTGAAAAAGTATTTTATTTTATTTCAAGCTATTCAACTGAGAGAAGTTTTTCCATAGCAAGAATTAAATATACTAATGAAATTATGTTTTCATACTAAAATAATAATTTTTACTTACATTGAAAATTTCAGATTATCTCCGAAAAAGTATTATTTCTTCACCAATGATATAAATTTTAAAGTTAAATTTCAACCTTGTTTGATAGAATCTTAAAATGCATTCTAAAACGGCAACGCCCTTTAAAATTTGTGCCAAACATTAATATGCAAAAATGGATAATACTACAAAAGCACGAGCTTAAACAATATTCGCGTGGATAAAATAGAAAAGTAACAAGTTTAGCACAGAGAGAGGAATCAGTCCAAAACTTTGATTTATATCTCCATATCATCTTTACCTCTTGCAGCTCTCCACTTCCCTCCCCGCAGTAAAGTTAAAAACTTTCGTATCGAAGCGATTTCACCCCGTCTTTCATCGCTTAATTTTTCAACAGCCGGCAAAGAAAGCGAAAAAAACTGGACAAATTATATAAAATGATACAGCAGTTCAAAATTACTCGAAAAATTCAAATTCTTTCAAACGCACTAAAGATTGAATGATTTGCTAATTTTGAAAATTAAATTAAATTATCAGTAAAAATATATTTACAGAGGCTTGTGTAATTTTAATCATGTTAATTTACAGAAACTACACTGTTAAAAATCTGCTGCATTTTGTTGCAACGCACTCCCCTGCTTGTATATAGGAAACGGTTACTTGGCCGTGAAATGGAGCTTTCTCATTGGTTGGAATAGAGATATTATATACAAGCGGTGGAGTGCGTTGCAACAAAATGCAGCAGATTTTTAACAGTGTATTTTTAATTTACCGAATAATTTCTGTTATTCAACAGAATCTCTGTTTTTCTACTTTCTATAATGTTACATAAGACTTATGATAATGGAATACTCGTAGATTCTCTATAATTTCACACACACACACACAAAAAAAAAAAAAAAAAAAAAAAAAAAAATAATAATAATTACAGTGTGGATGAAAGATAAAGATCAAAATTAACACAGAGAGATGAATCAGTGCAAAACTCTGATTTATATCGTCATATTTTATTTCTTCATTAACGATTTAAATTTCAAAAATTTTATTCAACCTTGTTTGATAGAATTTTCTTTCGTTAGAATCGTAAAATGCATTCCAAAATGCCAAAATCCTTTAAAATTTGTGACAAAAATTAGCATTTAAAGATTGAATAAAATAAACTAAAACAGACTTGAATCATTTAAAAAATTAAAGTTTATGTACAAAAAATAAAAATACTAACAAACATTTAAAAACACAAATGGATAAACGTTTCGCCAAGCTAACTCGCAAGGCATCATCAGCATTGACACACCCACGGGGGGAGCTAAGGGGGCTAAAACCCCTCCCAGACTGCAAGATTAAACTAACTATTTAAAGTTTTCTAAAATTATGAAAGTTTACTTTTATTATTTTTAATAGATTCTGCCAATTAAAAGTTTTGAAAAAAGTAATCTTTTCATATTTTTTTTTCTTATTTATATTTTTTTTATGAAATTTTAAAATCAGCATTTTTAATATTCACCACTTAAAGCAATATATATTTTTTATTTATCAAAGAGATTGAAGCCTTCAGAATCAGCCCCATCAAAAATTTTCAGAGCCCATACTCAAGGTTTTGCTGATTGCTGCCCTATCCACCACTCAGTCTTCCTTCTGTATCAAGTCAATAGAAAAAATGTATGTCCGGAAACGACACATGTCGTCCATTTTTAATAAAATGTAAAAAAAGTCGGACCGAACTTGTCTACATTCCGGGTCAGATCATAAAAATATAGATCTCTAAAATATTCTAACCCCCCCCCCCCCCCAAAGTTTAATCCTGAGTGTACCACTGATCATCAGTACAATTTCTTTGTACAATTTTACAATACAATACAATTACTTATTAGATTCTTTTGCTATCCAGCGGGTGTTTGTACTGATGATGCCTTGAGAGTAGCTTGGTGAAACGTTTATCTTTTTGTATTTTTAAATGTTTTTTAGTATTTTTAATTTTTTTATATACATGTATTTTTTAAATGTATTCATGTCAGGTCTTAGATTATTTTATAAATCTTTTAATAGCTTTTTAAGTTCAGAGGTTAAATGTATATGTATTGCAAAAATGAACATGCCAAAATTAATGATACTACAAAAGCACAAAGCACAAAGCCTAAACAATATTCGCGTGACTGAAAGAAAAGTACCAAATTTAACACAGAGAAATAAATCAGTCCAAAATTTGATTTATATCTCTATATTTTATTTTTTCATTGATAATATAAATTTCAAAATTTTATTTCAACTTTACTTGATAGAATTTTCTTTCATTAGAATCTTAAAATAATATTCCAAAACGCCAACATACTTTAAAATTTGCAACAAAAATGAACATACCAAAATTAATGATACTACAAAAGCATGAGCCTAAACAATATTCGCGTGGCTAAAAGAAAAGTACCAGATTTAACACAGAGAGAGGAATCAGTCCAAAACTTTGATTTATATCTCCATATTTTCTTTACCTCATGCAGCTCTCCACTTTCCTCCCCGCAGTAAAGTTAAAAACTTTCGTATCGAAGCGATTCACCCCGTCTTTCATCGCTTAATTTTTCAACAGCCAGCAATGAAAGCTGGAGTCAAATATAAAACGTAAAGGAGGAGGTAGAAGAACGTTTTTAACGTTTCCGCACAAATCTTCGCCTTTTTCAACACCGGTCTCATCATCTTTTTCTTGACCAGCCTCTTTTGTTGGTCCTAAAGTTGTACGAGTGTAAACATCCTCCAATTTAGCGAGGAGGAGGAATAGAAAAAAAAGAAGAAAATAATCCTCCGAACGTCTAAAATAAAAGCCTCGTGAAAATTTTCGAAATTATGGCCAAGAATGGCGGAAGTTAGTAGAGAAACTTCTGGAAACGTCTTATTTATTTTATTTACATATGTCTTTCTTCTAAAAATTGAGGATTATAATACACTATTAAAAATTTTTCTCTAGTTTGAACCAAATGTTGGTGTTCAGTAGCTGCTACCATAAGGTAGTGAAATTCCGTACCAAAATTTAGAACTTCCTATTTCAATTTCACTCCAACTTTTGGAACTATGCTTCAACGGGAGCTCCAAATATTGGTTCAAGATTTCACCCTCTTACAGTGGCAGCTATTGAGAACCAAAATTTGGTTCAAATTAGGACAATATTTTTAACAATGTGGAAATGAGGGTGGTTCCCGTATCGAGTAACTTCAATATTAGTCAAGAACCTAAACAATATTCGAGTGGTTGAAAAAAAAAAGAACCAAATTTAACACAGAGAAACAGTGTTGAATTCAGACACTTTCCTCCGGGAGGGACTTCTGTGGCTCTGGGGGGGGGGATTATAGAATTTTGGGAGGAGGGAATTGCACATTTCGATCATTGAAACACAAAATCTTACATTTTCAGTGGGGGGGGGGGGACATTTCATTGCTCTGGGAGAGGGATTATTCTCTCCAGGCCACCCCCAGAATTCAACTCGGCAAAGAGATGAATCAGTCCAAAACTTCGATTTATATCTCCACATCTTCTTTACCTCATGCAGTTCTCCACTTTCCTCTCTCTCCCCGCAAGTAAAGGTAAAAAGTTTCGTATCGAAGCGATTCACCCCGTCTTTCATCGCTTAATTTTTCAACAGCCGGCAGTGAAAGCTGGTGTCAAATATAAAACGAAAAGAAGGAGGTAGAAAAATGTTTTTAACGTTTCCGCACAAATCTTCGCCCTTTTCAACACCGGCCCCATCATCTTTTTCTTGACCGGCCTCTTTTGTTGGTCCTAAAGTTCCACGAGTATAAACATCCTTAAGTTTAGCGAGGTGGAGGAATGGAAAAAAAAAAAGAAAAAAGAATAGAAAATTATCCTCCGTACGTCTAAAATAAAAGCCTCGTAAACATTTTCGAAATTATGGCCAAGAATGGCGAAAGTTAGCAAGGAAACAGCTGGAAACGTCTGATTCATTTTGTTTGCATAAGCCTTTCTTTTGAAAATTGAGGATTATAATACACTGTTAAAAATTTTCCTCTACTATGCTTCAACAATAGCCCCAAATATTGGTTCAAGATTTCACCATCTTACAGTGGCAGCTATTGAGAACCAATATTTGGTTCAAACTAGGACTAGGTTTCCATACAGGATAATTTCAGTATTAGGCAAGAACCTAAACAATATTCGAGTAGTTGAAAGAAACGGACGAAATTTAACACGGAGAAACAGTGTTCTCCGGTTTTCTCCGGAAGGGATTTCTGTAGCTTTGAGAAGGGAGGGTGCACTTTTCGACCATTGAAACACAAAATCTCACATTTTCGGGTAGGGGGAGCATTTCATTGCTCTGGGAGAGGAGGATGTCCTCTCCGGACCATCCCCTGAATTCAACTCGGCAGAAAGATGAATCAGTCCAAAACTTCGATTTATATCTCCATACTTTCTTTACCTCATGCAGCTCTCCACTTTCCTCTTTGCAGTAAAGTTAAAAACTTTCGTATCGAAGCGATTCACCCCGTCTTTCATCGCTTAATTTTTCAACAGCCGGCATTGAAAGCTGGAGTCAAATATAAAACGAAAAGAGGAGGTAGAAAAACGTTTTTAAAGTTTCCGCACAAATCTTCGCCCTTTTCAACACCGGTCTCATCATCTTTTTCTTGACCGGCCTCTTTTGTTGGTCCTAAAGTTGCACGCGTGTAAACATCCTCCAATTTAGCGAGGAGGAGGAATAGAAAAAAAGAATAGAAAATAATCCTCCGTACGTCTAAAATAAAAGTCTCGTAAAACTTTTCGAAATTATGGCCAAGGATGGCGGAAGTTAACAGTGAAACAGCTGGAAACGTCTTATTCATTTTATTTGCATACACTTTTTTACAAAGTAGATCTATTAGACAGGGAGGCGGCAGCTATATCGACAGATAATAATCACCTCATCGAGTTTACGGCTGCAATTCCAGAATTAATTAAAACTCGATTCGCGTATTAAAACTCAACTGGTCTGCCAATTCTTGGTGACTTGGTGGAAAACATCTGAAAAATAAATCTGTTAAAGAAAAATCTTGCACAGTTCAAGTTTGAAGATTTTTTAATATTGTATGCCAAATCCAAATTTAAAATCGCAGTGGACTTAAAATTTCTATACTGAATGAAATAGAAAGACATGTTAAATTACGTTGAAATCATATGCTTAATGTAATTTATTAATAGTAATATAAGTATAACATTAATGATATAATATTAATGATAATTATAAGTATAATATTAATGATATATATAACATATATTATACCATTAATAATAATCATGATACATTATATGTTTCTCGAAGTATTTCACTCAGATTAAATAACGATTTCTTTTCTACTCTATTCTATTACATTTTGATATTTCTGTTCATTATTAATTAATTAATTAATTAATATTTTACTTTCTCTATGTTTCATTTACCTGCAAAAAATTCCAAAGATTCTTTAAGTATAATAATAATAATTAAGTAATGAGGCAATATTTAATAGATGACAAATAATAAGCAGCAGCACTAGTAAAGAAATACTTCTCAACTCGATATACACAAGAAATGACGATTGTCGAGAGCTAGTAAATTCATAATGTACTATTTCCTACACATAATGTAATGCATTATAACTACATGAAAACTTCAATCTATAGATAATGTGTACTTGTGTCAATAAACTGGCTTGTTGCATGACTATTCAACTTGTTAGTCAAAAAATCGAACTAAATGACTTGAAATTATTTTAAAATATTCGTAATTTTCACGTAGTTAAAAAATGTGTTATATGTATAGAAAATAATACTTTATAAATTACTAAATATGCGAAAATAGTTACTTTCTGTTTACAGCAAGTTGCGAAGTATGTCTGAGAGTTGCGTGATGTCACATGAATATTATCGATATTACGAAAAACTACGACCAATTTAACTCGAAGTTTTCCTCACGTTGTGTTGAGTAGGCAAGAGTCAAACCAGCTGGGGGACAAGCACACATTATTTATGCTTTTAAAATTTGAATTTAGCTTTTTATTTTACGCCTTAAAATGGCAATATGGCAGTTTGAGGTTATAATAGTAAAAAGGATGCAATTGCGGTGTCTATATATACGGTGGGGATAATGCTGAAAATAGGATTTTTTTTCCCTATAGCAATACTTACTCTTTAGTTTGTAAATACCATTATCGATTTTATTATCCTATCATTATTCATTAAAATTCTTCAATAAATCATTGTTCCTTCTCGATTTTTCACGAAATTTTAAAATTACATATTAGTTTTCCATTTTAGTTTTAATACGCACATGTATATAATAAACTGACAAAAATAAAAATAAAAATAAAAATAAAAATAAAAATGATAAATAAATAAATAACGGAAATTCATAAATTAAATGTTCTATGATTGCATGATGGTGATTATGAAAATGAAATAACACTATGATAAAAACTATTTTAAAATAAAATGATTAAAACGTGACTCGTTTCAAAATGTTCAAAGACAATAATGCAATTTTAAATGCATTAAAATTTTAACTGCAACTGTATTTGATCATTTGTAAAATAAACTTAAAAATAGGAGGAATACATTAAAAGGATTCCTCGAAGAATTCTGTTATTCAAGTGTTCTTAGCTCAGTTTACGACATACATAAAAATCAAAATATATCACGACAGAAACAGCAGAAAAATTAAATAGCATAAAAGATGGCTACATTCGTTACGACAGTTGTCGCAGACGACAAACGATCTTGTATCATTCACAGTTCTTTCTCGTAAAAGCGCCCTCTGGGTCCGAATTTACGAGTTCCCGTCTGCAGTAATGCAACAGTCAAAACAGAGAGACATGAAAATTAAAAGCGAGGGTAAAAGTGAGCCACGGGGTTATCGCTTGCTAGAGACAATTAATGTGAGAGAATCCGAGGAAAAATCGCAATATATCACGGCGATCTCCGTCAGCGGAGCACCAGGCGCTGGGCGGTGTCAGTTTACATAGCTTGTAGTGATCGTAGTAGAGAATGCAGTTGCACTATATATATTTGGAAGTTAGAACGCTCATGTTAGCAATATTTTTACCTCAAAATTGAAAAACTATATTTTATTTGATATGATTTTTATATCATTATTTGTTAACATTCTTTGAATAATCTTCAATGCTTCTGTTTCCTCTCCTTTATCTTCTTCTTCTTCTTTTTTTTTTTATTAAACATATTTTACATCATTACAATTTTTCATCTTAGAAGTACAGTAGAACCCCGATAATTCGGATTAACTGGGACCAGATCCAATCCGGATAATCTAAAATCCGGATTATCCGGAGAATAAGAAAAAAAAATGGAATAAAATGAAACATACTTACAGAAATCACTTTTATATTAAACTTATTGAATAATTACAAACAGTAAAAATGTTTACTTTGCTTAATTCTTCCGAAAAGATTTCAGATAAAAAAATTTTTTAATTCAGAATACGATGATGAAACAAATTAATGTTATTGAAATTAGCCAATCGCTTCTCAAACTTGAAAAAAAAAAAATGACCAAACCGATCCGGATTAACGGGGTCCGAATTTACGAGGTTCTACTGTAATATATATTTTTAAAAATACAATCGACATCGGTTATAACGTACCTGGGAAATACAGTGCTCAGCAAAAGTTTAGACACTGGTGTTGTTTGATCTTTAAATAAAAAATACGAACACTTGAGTTTTACAAATGGCTATACTTATTTTTAAATATAATTTAAACAATGTAGGGTAAAAATTATAGTTATAAGATAATAATGGATTTAACTGAAAAAAGTAAAATTTGTATATTGCAAAAGTTTAGACTCTTTATTGATTTTTTCCAACTGTTAATGAAAAAATGCAAATTTCTAAATTATGATGTCACATGTCTGAAGTATTTAAGTATACCTCGATATGACATCAGTTAGTGAAGATACCGCGAGCTAAATATATTCTGCTAGATGAGGCAATTGAAGTAGAAAAGCTGAAATGGAAAGGGAAGACTGTTGCAGAAATTTCATCAGCATTGAACCATCCAAAGTGATCTATTTATGAAGTATAGTCTAACAGTGACTCCTTCAAAACAAAACATAAATCTGGAAGACCTTTTTTGACCAGAAAATGAGATGATAAAAGAATTCATAAACTGACATTTACACAAATGATGATTGCTAATCACATTAAAAGTAAGTAAGGACTTTCTGTATCGACGGACATGATTCGTAGATGAATTAAAGAAACAGGTAAATCAATTTACATGAAAATATTAAAACAATCAGCTTTAAAATCTTGCTACAAATTGGCGAGAATTCAATGAACTTGCAAACATACATCATATGGACCCAAATAGTACGCTATGATATTCAGTAACGAAAAAAAAGTGGAATTTGAATGGCCCAAACGGGTGGGCATACTATTGGCACAACTTGCAATAAAGAGCCTAGGACGTTCTTAAGTCGACAACAAGGAGGTGACTTTTTAATGATTTGGTCCTCAATTTGCTTTAATGCTCCAGTATATCTAGAGTTATTCAATGGTTGCCAAGCAACACAAGAATACATAAATACGCCGAAGATCAATTTTTAGTCATTTGGGGAACTTTTAGCTGATCAAAGTATGGATTTTAGCAAGATAATGCGTCTATGCATGTTGCATACAAAACAAGAACTTCGTTTAACTCTGAAAATACTACTGATCTCAACTGGCCGGTGCGGCGTGTAGCTCTGGTCTGGATCCAATCGAAAACCTTTGTAACATCATATGTCGTAAAGTTTATGTAAACTTTTGATATACTTTTCTGTTAATGAGCTTCAAGCTGCTGTTGAACATGTTTGGTGCAAAATAGACACCCCAGTGACTGAGCATTTAGTTTCTTCGATAAAAAGTCACATTCTTGCACTGATTGCAGACAAACTGAGTGCAACTCGATTTTAATATGTTGTTATTTTTCTGTAAATATGCAAATTGTCTATACTTTTGCCGCAATGTTAATTTCGCTTTTTTTTTTTTTGTCAGTAAGTATTATGTAAAAGGTAAATTTTAAAATTTATTGTTTGTGAATAAAGGATAAGTCACAAGTAATGTATGACAGATGAATTACAAAAATTCGGTGCATATATACTTCGGAATATAGAAGCGTAATCGATCATTGTCTAAACTTTTGCTGAGCACTGTAACATACTCAGATACTTAGTCCTGAATGAAATCTTATGTAAGTAATGATTTATAACTTCGACTATAAAGGACTATAAAAAAGCCTTAATCTGGTTATAACGTAGTTTTCGGACTAAAACAAAAGATACATTTTGGATGTCAACCTTGCAACTTTTGGTTTGCAATGGTAAATTGTCTTTGACATTTATCCAAATGAATTGTAAGGC